>VZTR01026799.1:21515-35376 GCA_013400775.1 Chaetops frenatus | reverse complement strand
AAAAAAAAAAAAAAGACAAAGAAAAAAGGAAAGGGAAGAGCAGCAAATGTGAGGGGAGCTCAGGCAGGCTGGGAATCCACATTTTTGGGGAAAAAGGGATTTGCAGACAGACTTGGGAATGCTTGTGGGATCTGGGTTAATCTCTGTGGTGTCAGCAGAGATTTTGGGGGTGTTGTGGTATTGGAATGGGAGAGAGGATGGAGAGCAGATGGAAAAGGGAGGTGGCAGCTGGACTGGGGACACCTGGCAGGGCTGGCATCCTGGGAAGGGAGGGAAAAACAGGAAAGGATCCCTAAAAACAGGGGTTTGGTTTTGATATAATTGGGATTTCACATGCCTTGGACACATAGTGGGCTGTGTGGTGTTGGTTTGGATGAATGCAAAGTAATTTTGGGATGAAATGGGATGATTTTGGGATGGATCACAGTGATTTTGGGATGGAACACAGTGAATTCGGGATGAAATGCAGGGATTTGGGGATGAAATGCAATGGTTTCATCATGGAACACTGATATTGTGCTGAAATGCAGTGATTTTGTGACGGAATGCAGTCATTTTGTGATGGAACACTGATGTGGGGATGAAACCCAGTGATTTTGTGATGAAATGCTGGGGTTTTGGGGTGAAGTGCAGGGATTTAGTGATGAAATGGTGATTTCCTGACAAAATGCAGTGACTTTGGCATGACATGCAGTGATTTTGGGATGAAATGCAGGGATTTCCTGAAATGGGATGATTTTGGGATGAAATGCAGTGATTTTGGGATGAAACAGTAATTTTGGGGTGAATTGCAGTGATTTTGGGATGAAACAGTAATTTTGGGGCGAATTGCAGTGATTTTTGGGATGAAACACAGGGATTTTGGGATGAAATACAGTGATTTTTGGGGTGAAACAGTAATTTCCTGATGAAACACAGTGATTTTGGGATGAAACCCAGTGATTTTGTGATGAAATGCTGGGGTTTTGGGGTGAAGTGCAGGGATTTAGTGATGAAATGCTGATTTCCTGACAAAATACAGTGACTTTGGCATGACATGCAGTGATTTTGGGATGAAATGCAGGGATTTCCTGACGAAATGTGGGGATTCTGGGACAGAACACTGATTGTGGGATGAAATGCAGTGATTTTGGGATGAAACACAGTAATTTTGGGGTGAAATGCAGTGATTTTGGGACGGAACACAGGGATTTTGGGGTGAAATGCAGTGATTTTTGGGGTGAAACAGTAATTTCCTGATGAAACACAGGGATTTTGGGATGAAACAGTAATTTCCTGAAGAAACACAGTGATTTTGGGATGAAATGCAGCGATTTTGGGATGAAATGCAGCGATTTTGGGATGAAATGAAATCCGCACCCTTTCACACTGACCTGACTTCCCTTTGCCTGCGCCCTCCCAACCCAAACCTCGGAATCGTGGTGATTTCCCAGGACAAGGTTTCAGGATTCCTCCCGTGCTACCCCAAATGATCAGGGATTGGGAAAGCCTTCACAGTCCAACTTGCCAAAACTCTGTGGCAGCCGCAGCTGCTCCCTGCACACCCCTGGGAGTGCCCTGGGTGTGTTTGACACCTCTTGGGTCATCCCGGGGTGGAGGAGCAGGAGCAGATCCCGGCAGGGCCCCTCGGGGGGCTGAGATGTCCCTGAGCTGACAGAGCTGGGGGTTCAGGGGAGCCCCCACTCCTTCCCTGCCGTTCCCTCAGGGAATCATGGAATCGTGGGGGTTGGAGAAGCCCTCTGAGATCACCACTAAACCCCGTCCCTGTGTTTAAGGGCGCTTCCAGGGATGGGGACTCCGAGCTGCTGCAGCAGCCGGGGAAGGAAAGGCTGGAAAAGCTCCCAAAACCCCCCTGGCCTCTGTAATTGCCCAGGGGCTGCAATGTCCTTTTTAATCCGGGTAAAACTTCCCTGGAAAGCAGCTTAGGGGGTTATTTGTAGCCTGTCATTAGCTGATTAACACAATGCTGATTGATGGGGAGCAGCTGATCCCGAAAAGCCCAGGGATAACCTGGGGAAGGGCAGGTGTGGCCTTTAGGGTGCAGCAATTAACTCCCAGCAATTAAACACCTCCATGGCCCCCAAACAGCTCTCGGGGTTCATCTGGGTAATTCCAGCTGTTCACTTGGTTCCTTTCTCTGTATTTCCCCCTTTTTTTTTTTTCTCCTGTCTTGTGCTAAGTGTGGAGCCAAACCTCTCCTGGGGGGTTTGAGGGTGAAAGGTGAGCTGATAGAATTGATCAGTTACAGGTGAATTGATCAATTACAGGTGAATTGATAAATTCTAGGTGAACTAATGAATTACAAGTGAGCTGATAAATTACAGGTGAATCAATCAATTACAGGTGAGGTGATCAATTACAGGTGAGCTGAGAAATTAGGGCTCCTGTAAAGTGAAAATATTCAGGGCAGGAGCTGGGAAAGTATTGGGAGAATAAAGCCAAATTGAAAGTTTGAGGGATGGTATTTTCTTTAAGAGACAACTCAGTATGGCATTATGGAATATCCTGAGCTGGAAGGGACCCACAGGGATGATCAATCCCAAATCCAAACCCTGCCCAGACCCCCCAACAATCCCATCCTGTGCATCCCTGGCAGCCTCGGGGCCGTGCCCATTCCCTGGGGAGCCTGGGCAGTGCCCAGCAACCTCTGGGGGAAGAACCTCTCCCTGATATTGTAGGAACAGAGCTAAAAACCCCGTTTTGGCTTGACCTGAGATTACCTTTTAAAAAAATCCCTGAGCATTTCAAGTCTCACTCGTGCACAGCCCCTGATGTGGCAGCTCCAAAGGTGCTCCATCCCCTGGTTCACAACTGGGAGGAGAGTTGAGGGTTTGGGTGTTGGGATCCCAATCCCTCCCCTTTTCCCTGGACCGAGGTTTCCTCCATCCTTGACTTTTCCTCCTCCATCTGGAGCACACCCAGAGGATGTGAATTGTCCTTAACCTCTCCAGATGCTCCATCAAAGGTGCAGGGGGAGAGCACAGGTTAAAGGCCAGGGAGGGAAAGCAGATGTTGGACTGAGGTGCCAGAGGCACCCTGGAGTGGGATGTTGGGATTTGTGGCCGGGATGCGCTGCTGACAGCAGGAATTCCAGGGGGAAAAATGGATTCCTTCACTGTGGGACCTGGGATGCCGTGACAGCACAGTTTACTCTGCTTGAATTGGTTTTTTTTGGGAGGTGTTGGGATGAATTTTTTTGGTTTGGGTCAGATCCGACAGTTTAATCCCAGGAGTGGGGCTGTGTTTGCTCTCCCACCCCTGAGCTTTAGTTGGCTCCAGGGATCCCTCTCTGCCATTCCCTGGCTCCTGTCCCTCCAGGCCTTGTCCCCAGTCCCTCTCCAGCTCTCCTGGAGCCCCTTTAGGGCCTGCAAGGGGCTCTGAGCTCTCCCTGGAGCCTTCTCCTCTCCAGGTCAGCACCCCCAGCTCTCCCAGCCTGGCTCCAGAGGGGCTCCAGCCCTGGGGCAGCTCCGTGGATTCCTCTGGTCCTGCTGATGTTGGAATTCCAAGCTCTGCAGGTGGGGAATCACCTGAGCAGGGCAGAGGGACAGAATCCCCCTTTTTCCTTGCTGTCCCTGTTGCTGGAGGTGCAGCCCCAGCAGGATTTGATTGGATTTCTGTCCCCCCAAAATGGGATTTGTTCTGTTGGAGGATGCCCAGGTTCCCTCCAGGAGCTGGCAGAGGATTCTGTGCTGCCCTCAGGCTCTCTGTGCCCGATGCCCCAGTGGGATCCAGGAGCCTCCCCAGGCTGGATGGTTTTGGTGTGAGCTGGGCAGATTTAATTGTAATTCCATTTATTTAAAGAATTATTTAGATGTCCAACTGAAAGCCCTTTGTGGGGACAGGTTCTTACTTGGAATGTGTCAAATATGGAATATTGCATATTGGAATATGGCATTTTGCAAAGCTAATACTTGCAATTTTATCTTTATATATTTATATTTTAATATTTTTATATTTTTATATTTTTACTTTTTAATATTTTATAATTTTATATTTTTCATATATATTTCTATGATATTTCCATCTGTATGATTACCCTGATGGAGCACTCTGTAGATTAGTGCGAAATGCTCTTATCAGCTCTTGAGAAGCAGCCACTTTTCAGCCCAGCTGTTTTTTAATTAAACAGAAATCTGAAGTGCAGCTGTTCATTCCAAAGGCACTTTTTCCCTTCCCTGCAGAACGCAGCATTTTCCACTGGTGGGACTTGGAGCTCAGTGCAAAAAAAGAAATTTTTGTGTAAAATCCTATTTTAATTCTTACTTAATTTTCAATCAAATAGAACAGCTGAAAGTGAGCTGAGTTTGGGACTGTTAGCAAAGGTGAGATGAGGTTTTGGGATGGGGAGAGGATTTATTTTATTTGCTTCAAAAATCTTTTGGTGCGTTAAAAGAGGAAAAAAAACAAGTGTGGTTTTATGTGTTCAGCTGTGCCTTGATTTGAGGCTTTCCAAAAGCTTGAAGGGCCAGCAGCTTTACAGGGATTGTTTGGAGGATCTGGGAGTAAATCAGGAATTGCTGTGCTGCTAAAAATCACAGTGCTGACTGTTCAGGAAGCCAAAATTCCATGGTTCAACCCCAAATATTGTCCCACTGACCCTAAATGGCTCGAGCTGCCGGAGTGGAGGCTCCTGTTCACTGCTGGAGACCAGGAGGGGGTTTGGGGAGGATTTTCCTTGGCCTCCAGTGCCATTCCTGTACTTGTTGCTGTTGGCTCTTTGCTGGAGAGCCAAAATCCCTGCTCTGCCCCTCTCCTTTGGGACCAACCCATCACCTTTTCCTTCCTTGCTGTTCCTTCTCCCTCCCCAAGTTCCTGGAGGAATTCCCGTTCCCTTCCCAGCCCTCCTGCTGGGGACAGAGGCTCAAACAAGCCCTGGGCACCTCCATTTCCTGCTCCTTGGGGCAATATTCCATATTTCTGGGAGCTGAGCAAACTCCTCCCACTCGGTGGGCTCCAAATACCCAAAGATTCCAGAGAAATCCCTCACTAAAACATTCCAGCTCTTGGCATTTTCTCCTCCTGGGCAGCTGGGGATGGGACAAGAGGAAATGGCCTCAGGTTGCACCAGGAGAGGGTCAGGTTGGGTATAAGGAACATTTCTTTACTCAAAGCATGGGAATATTCAACCTCAGAGCAGTGCTGGAGTCCCCATCGCTGGAAATGTTCCAAATCCAAGCAGATGTGGCACCTGGAGATGTGGTTTGGTGCCCTGGTGGGGTTCATCAAAGCTCGGACTTGGTGTTCGTGGAGTTCTTTCCAACACTGATGATCCCAGGAGTGTTTTTTGCAGTGAATCCAGCTGGACGGAGCAGGGTTTATTTGAGATCTCCCCGGTCTGCCCTGAGATCCCTGGGCTGCAAACAATAAATGGAGAAAACAGCGATTTTCACCTTTTCAGTGCAGAATCACCCCAAAACACCCAGAGTTGCACTGATTCTTTTTACTGGGATGATGGAAAGCACTCAGCAAGGTCTTGAGCTGGTTTGGCTGTGGATATTTGTAGGATATTTACAACAAATCCAGTGTGTCCCAGGTGTGCTTGAGCTGGTTTTGTGCTGTGCCAGGATGGAGCATTGCAGCTTTGGGGCTGGATCTGGAAGCAAACCCCAGGGAGTTTGAATCCATAAGTAATTAGAAGTGATTTGTGGATTCCTGGTGGGAGATCTGGGAGCAGATGAGTGGGGTGGACCTGGAACAAAATGAATCAGACTTCAGGCCCAGTGGCCTTGCCGTGTCTGATTCCTGCTGAAAATTCCATGGGTGAATGAAACTCCTACTCCATGGTTTGCTTCTCGCTCCTGATTTTCCATAATGATTTCCTGGATGGTTCCAGATTCCCCCAGTGCTATTCCCCCCTGGAAAAATGCAGGATTGTTTATAGCCTTGCCTTGTTAGAGAGGTTTGGGCTCTCACTGGGTGCCCAGATTTGCTGTGGCTGCCCCTGGATCCCTGGCAGTGCCCAAGGCCAGGCTGGAGCAGCCTGGGACAGTGGGAGGTGTCCCTGCCATGGCAGGGGTGGCACTGGATGGGATTTAATGTCCATTCCAATCCAATCCATTCCATGATTCCTTGGTGTTATTCCCCCACTTAGATGCAGTGTGACCGTTTGGAGAGGAACATCTCCCTGCAGACGGCGTCCCCTGGCTCTGTCCCTGGAGGCAGCAGTTCCAGAGGCATGGATGGTGTCAGTGCCCCAGGGACACCCGTGCTGGTGACACAATCCATGGCTTGGACACAGCGCTCCTTTCCTGGGAATGCTGGGTCTGGTCTTCCTGTGCCAAGGAGGGCCAGGTTTCCCTGGATTTAGCAACACATTATCCCCAGTTCCCAGAGATGCCTTGGAGTGGCTCCCTAGGACAGAGGCTGGACAAGGTTAAGAGAATAAAGTGGCTATTTATTGGATAAAGTGGGTATTTATTAAAGGCCTTCAATAGCTACACCTTGGGCAGTCAGGAGCCTTCCAGAGGCTACACCCAAAATGGACAATGGTCACCAGTTTTTCAGACAATTTTAAATTTGGTCCATTTACATATCAGGGGTTAATCCTCCAATTACAGCTGCAGGTAATGAAGTCATTTAGCCCCGATTTGCTCCCCACAATTCACTTTTGTTAATAATTTTTGGGGCCTATCAGGGGTTAATTCTCCAATTACAGCTGCAGGTAATGAAGTCATTACCCCCAGTTTGCTCCCCCCCAAATTCACTTTTGTTTATACTTTTCAGGGCTGAGGGTGTCCTTGGATTTCAGGCCCAGAGGGAGTGTTGTGTCTGACCAAAATGTGCAGACAGTGACTGACACTCTAGATGGAGTTTGGAGTTATGCACCAGTGCAGGGCAGGATTTGAAAAACATAAAAGCTGAAATGCTGAGGCATCACCAGCAGTGACAGGGATGGAGGCAGACGGAATCTGCCTTCGGATTCCAGCTGGGAACCTCTCCTTGGATCACAGAGACACCAGAGCTGCCTCGGGCACTGAACCACCCGCGGCCTAAAGGTGACAATCCCAAGGTTTTATTCCTGACGTTAAAAACACGGGAGGCAGACTCCCAAATAGTGATTTCAGCCTTTATTAAAGAACAGCCTGGGATGGGGGCTCGGGGGTCTCTCACGCACTCACACTCACCCCACCGCTCCAACAACACCAGAGGGAGATGGTCAGCACCAAAAGCCGTCCATGGCCGAGCTCAGAGCTGCATCTTCTTCCAAGGTCGGGAGTGCCACAAAGACCCCGACTGGGGCTTGGGCGCGCTCTTTTATACTGTGCCAGGCCAGCCCTGATTGGTGCATTTTGCCATCTGCGCTTCTATTGGCTCGTCTTGTCTAGGTCTCATCGGTCCATTTGGATCCTTCGTGCGATTGGTCCATTTGGAGCCTTCGTGCGGTTGGTCTATTTGACTCCTCAGTGTGATTGGTCCATTTGGATCCTTCATGGAGTTGGTCCATTTGGAGTCTTCGTGTGATTGGTCCATTTGGAGCCTTCATGTGATTGGTCCATTTGGCTCCTTCGTGCGGTTGGTCCATTTGGATCCTTTGTGTGATTGGTCCATTTGGATCCTTCGTGTGATTGGTCCATTTGATTCCTTTGTGTGATTGGTCCATTTGGATCCTTCGTGTGATTGGTCCATTTGATTCCTTTGTGTGACTGGTCCATTTGGATCCTTTGTGGGGGGGTTGGTCCATTTGGCTCCTCCGTGTGATTGGTCCATTTGGATCCTTTGTGCGATTGGTCCATTTGGCTCCTCCGTGTGATTGGTCCATTTGGCTCCTCCGTGTGATTGGTCCATTTGGATCCTTTGTGTGGTTGGTCCATTTGGCTCCTCCGTGTGATTGGTCCATTTGGATCCTTCGTGCGGTTGGTCCATTTGGCTCCTCCGTGTGATTGGTCCATTTGGATCCTTTGTGCGGTTGGTCCATTTGGCTCCTCCGTGTGATTGGTCCATTTGGATCCTTTGTGCGGTTGGTCCATTTGGCTCCTCCGTGTGATTGGTCCATTTGGATCCTTTGTGCGGTTGGTCCATTTGGCTCCTCCGTGTGATTGGTCCATTTGGATCCTTTGTGCGGTTGGTCCATTTGGCTCCTCCGTGTGATTGGTCCATTTGGATCCTTTGTGCGGTTGGTCCATTTGGCTCCTCCGTGTGATTGGTCCATTTGGATCCTTTGTGCGGTTGGTCCATTTGGCTCCTCCGTGTGATTGGTCCATTTGGATCCTTTGTGCGGTTGGTCCATTTGGCTCCTCCGTGTGATTGGTCCATTTGGATCCTTTGTGCGGTTGGTCCATTTGGCTCCTCCGTGTGATTGGTCCATTTGGATCCTTTGTGCGGTTGGTCCATTTGGCTCCTCCGTGTGATTGGTCCATTTGGATCCTTTGTGCGGTTGGTCCATTTGGCTCCTCCGTGTGATTGGTCCATTTGGATCCTTTGTGCGGTTGGTCCATTTGGCTCCTCCGTGTGATTGGTCCATTTGGAGCTGGCAGCTTGCATGTTTGAACAGTCTGGAAGGCTCCGTTCCTTGTCTGTCGTCGCCATCGTTGAATTTTGGGTGGGGGAGCGGCGGCCGCTTACCCGAGGGGTTTCCATGGGGATTAAACCTCCCGTGATCAAAGGCTTTAAACGGTAACATTGACCAATCGAACTTGGACCCTTCAACAGTTCCAACGTGTGAACTGGGAGTTAGTGAACAGATTCTTAACAGACACTCAACCCATTTTTAACAGTGATGCATCCAAAGCCGAGCTTTCCCTGCAGCTGGAAGCGCTGAGGGCTCATCCTGGACACGTTGGGCACGGGCTCCTTCCCTCTCTTTTTGTGCAGCCCCAGGCAGCAGAGCCATTCCCAGGTGGAATCTCAGCTCCTTAAACCTGCGGCTCTGTAGATTTTTTAATTTTTTTATTTTTTTAAAGGAGAAAGGGGAGGCAGAGGATTTGCTGGAGTTTCTTTGACCTAGTTAAGGGGAATATCAGCTCGCCTCAGGCAGGTAATTAATTTGTCCACACTTCCCCCTGCTCCCGGCGTGGTGGCTGCTGCCAGGCTCTCCTGCAGGTGAGGATGAGGCTCTGCAGCTCGCAGGATTCCTGCCTGGATTTGCAGCTGCCGGCGGGGCAGCAGGAGAGCTGCAGATGGTGCTGCCTGGAGGCCGCGGCAGCTGAGCGGGGATGATGGAAAGCTGCCCCTGCTGCTCTGCCTTTGGCAGGAGCTGCTGCTCTGTGCCTCTTTCCAGAGGGCTGGCAGGGCTGCCTTCAGGGGGGTTTCTGCCTCCCGAGGAAGCTGCTGGCAAATTCCTCCTGTGCTGCTCGTTCCCAGCTCGCGGGAGATCAGCCTGGGGTGAGGATGATGGGGTTGGTGCCTGTCCCTACTCCTGGGACAGGTTATTGTGGGTTCCGAGGTGACACCAACCCCACCCCCTGCTCCTCTCAAGCTCCTTCTGTGTCGCTCAGGCCCAGCTCAGCCCCAGCGCCCTGTTCCTGTCCCCATGGCCAGGCCATGGTGTCCCCCATGACACCAAGGTGACACCAACCCCACCCCCTGCTCCTCTCAAGCTCCTTCTGCATTGCTGAGCCCCAGCTCGCCACGAGATCAGCCTGGGGTGGAGATGATGGTGCTGGTCCCCATCCCCATCCCCATTTGCCAGGAGAGGAGACACCAAGGTGACACCAACCCCACCCCCTGCTCCTCTCAAGCTCCTCCTGTGCTGCTCATTCCCAACTCACCAGGAGCACCAGCCTGGGGTGAAGATGATGGGGTTGGTCCCTGTTCCTGTCCTCACCTGGGACAGGTGACACCAAGGTGACATCAAACCCCACCAGCTGCTCCTCTCAAGCTCCTCCTGTGCTGCTCATTCCCAACTCACCAAGAGCACCAGCCTGGGGTGAAGATGATGGGGTTGGTCCCTGTTCCTGTCCTCACCTGGGACAGGTGACACCAAGGTGACACCAACCCCAGCAGCTGCTCTTTCTGCACTGCTCAGCCCCAGCTCACAGGAGCACCAGTCTGGGCTGAGGATGATGGTGCTGGTCCCTATTCCTGTCCCCATTTGCCAGCACAGGTGACACCAAGGTGACACCAACCCCAGCAGCTGCTCTTTCTGCACTGCTCAGCCCCAGCTCACAGGAGCACCAGTCTGGGGTGAAGATGATGGGGTTGGTCCCTATTCCTGTCCCCTTCCAGCACAGGTGACACCAAGGTGACACCAAGGTGACAGCAACCCCAGCAGCTGCTCCTGAGACACAAACCCCTCCGCCCCCAGCCCCCAGAGCTGGGTGGTTCTGTCCCTGCTGCCCGTCCTGCTCCAGGCTGTGCCTTTTGGCAGCTCAGCCCTGCACCTTGGGGCTTCATTTTTAGCAAAGCATCGAACGCTGTGGGCACGGGGCCAAGCCACGGTGGCAGGGAGGTGACAGTCACCCTTCCAATGACAATCACTTGGTTTCAGGTTCAGAACTAAACTTACGGAGCCAGCTGAGGGGAAAAAAAAAAATCAAATTCTTAATGTTTAAGTCTCTGTTGTAGGAAATTCTTGTTTGCCCAAACTGATGTGGTTCTCACAGGTGTGGAATCATCAGTTCCCTGGATTTATTCATCCCCACTCTTCCCTCCATCCCACTGGAAGAGAGGGATGTTGGGCAGTTTAAAAAATCCCTGATGGTTTTTTTTTAACCTGGAAATCCTGAACTGACAGAAAGATGAACCCCAAACTCTTGTCTAGTATAAATGGTAGCGTTGAGAGAAATAGAAAAGGAAATAGAAATTTTCTTGGTAGCTGTGAGGGCCTCTGAAAGAGAAGATCAGATTTAATGAGAAATCATTGTGAGGGATAAATAATACAAAACTGAAACTTCTGGGACCTCACCCAGCATGAAAAGTTATTTTGCAAGGTTTTTGAAATTATTATTATATTTTCACAGTTTGTTTTCCTAGGTTTTCCTTGTTCCTGATGGAGGTTGAAGGGCTTTGAAAACAAACTAAAGGAAATGGAGAGAACTTTGATAAAAAGTTAAGAAATCAATGAATCAGATGCAAGAAAAAGAACAATTAGGACCTCACACTTCCAGCTGGGAGCAGCGTTCCTTGGCCAACAAATTCAGGGGCTTTGTCCCATTTGAAATTATCAGAATTGCAGATTTCCTGCCAAAAATTCTTTGGTGATCCAGAATCTCGAGAGAGATCACAGAATCACAGAATGATTTGGCTTGGAATGGTCCTTAAAATCCCTCTTTGTGGATGGACGGGGCCCCTTTTTGCTCTCCCAGGTTGTTCCATCCAGCCTGGCCTTGGACACTGATGATTTTCCTGGTGTTCATTTTAAGGATGTGACCCAGGAGCTTCAGCTCCAGGATAGTGGGAATGGGGGATATTTTTTATCCCTTCTCCCTTGAACTTTGGTGTTTTTTTTTTTGTTTGTTTTTTTTTTTTTCCCAATGGAAAAAAATCATCTTAAAAAGTGCAGCATCATTTTTTTTAAGTGGAGAATAAGCTGGAATAAAGAGAATCCTTTGATTTATGTGACAATGCCAAAAAACCTAATGGACATTAGAGGACAGGGAATGTTTGTTTAATGCACCGTTGGATCATTTCACTGTCCATGCTGGGAAGCACGGGGCTGTTTTTTCTGGAATTTGTTGGGTTTTGGGGAAAAGCAGTGTTGTTGCTGGAAAGTAGAAGGGATTTGGCAGGTTTTGGGAAAGGCAGGAGTGGGGAGATGTCCTGGAGAAGGGACACGGTGCTGGAAATGGGGAATGATGGATTAACAGGAGATGAGCAAGGAATCCTGGAGGGCTCTGAGCTCTGCAGCTTTGGGGACATTTGGCTAAATAAAGAGTTTTTTAAGCTGTGACCCCCCAGCACAGACATCTCCTGGGGAGGTTCCAGCATTCCCAACCTATCCCTGCGGGCAGCAGCAGGAGGGGAATTCCCAGCCCCGGGAATGGGATGGGGATCCTGCCGGGGCAGGCGCTGCTGCCGGAGGTCGTGCAGCCCTTTTGGGGAGCTGATTCTTTGCTTTCATTTCCTCTCCCAAAATCCACCGCAGCGTTGTTGTGGCTGCTCAGCCCCCGGGTGAGTGTTTTTGGCAGCGGGAGGAGGCAGGAGGATGAATTCCCCCGGTTCAGCACTACCATATTCCTGTGCCTCGGATTTGTGAATCGCTGCTTCTCCCTCCGGGTGTGTCAGCAGGGTTCCCTTCCCTCCCAACACCTCCTTCCCAACATCAAACCCTTGTTTCCCAACAACTGGCAGGCTTAGGATGAGGGGAAAAAAAAAAAAAGGAAAAAAAAAAAAAGCTCCAGAACTCCTGGAAATGATTTGGAAGCTGCGAGGTTTTAAGCATGAAGCAGTTTGGGATTTAGGGGTGGTTATTTATTTACTTGTTGGTGTTTTCTCTCCTGGGTTTTGAGGATTTAGGGTCAAGTTTTCTCAGGGCTGGGGCTGTTAAAGGGAAGTGGAAATGTCCCAGAGCTCCAGAACTGGGGCCTGTAAGGGAAGCACTGTCGGGATATTCTGGGGAAATGCTGAGCTGGCAGCTTTCAGGCCAATCTCGGGCAGAGCAGCTCGGAGTGACACCGCTGGAATGTGATCCCTGCTGCCGGGATTGGTCTGCCCGTGTCCTGCCCAGGGAGATCCTACAGAATCTCACCCCTGGCTGGGGGGAATCAGCCTGGTAGGGAGGAGTTGCCACGTTCAGCGCCTTGCTCTGAGCACCAGGCAGGGGAGTGCTGGTGATGGAGTCGCTCATCCCTGTGCACACCTGAGTGTGTGTATCCACCTTCCACAGAATCATGGAATTAGGGAATGGTTTGGGTGGGAAGGGACCTCAAAACTCATCCAGTTCCACCCTCAGGGACACCTTCCACCATCTCAGGGTACTCCAAGCCCCATTGTCCAGCCTGGCCTTGGGCACTGCCAGGGATCCAGGGGCAGCCACAGCAAATCTGGCAATTCCATCCCAGCCCCTCCCCACCCTCCCAGGGAACAATTCCTGCCCAAAATCCCATCCAGCCCTGCCCTCTGGCACTGGGAAGCCATTCCCTGGCTCCTGTCCCTCCAGGCCTTGTCCCCAGTCCCTCTCCAGCTCTCCTGGAGCCCCTTTAGGGCCTGCAAGGGGCTCTGAGCTCTCCCTGGAGCTCTCCCTTCTCCTCTCCAGGTGAGCACCCCCAGCTCTCAGGTTACCCAGGCTTCTGCAGAGATGGGGTCTGATTTTGGGAATTGCACACCCACCATTCCCAGTTATCCCAGTGTGATCCTGTGGGTCAGACAGGGACAGAGGGAGTGGCACAGCCCAGAGGGACGAGATCCACGGGGTCAGTGAGAAACCCCAGTGGGGCTGGGTGGAGGGGCTGCTTTGGGGCTGGGGCAGAGCTGTCACTCCACATTGGAAAAGATTTGTAGGGGCTGAGCTGTGAAGGGTTTGTAGGGGCAGAGCTGGGAAGGGTTTGTAGGGGCAGAGCTGGGAAGGGTTTGTAGGGGCAGAGCTGGGAAGGGTTTGTAGGGACTGAGTTGTGAAGGGTTTGTAGGGGCAGAACTCTGAAGGGTTTGTAGGGACTCACTCTGTCCTGGGGGGTTCTGAGTTCAGATCCTCTGGTTTGGGGACTGTGCCTGAGATCCATGTGGATTCCTTGGGAATGCTCTCGGTGCCAGGGGAAGCCGTGGGGCTGCAGCAGAGTGAACTCGCCATGAACTGCGAGCGTGGGCTGGGCTCAGCCCCAGCTTCTTTCAAATCCTGGGCTGAAAAGGAGCCTGTGTGTTCCAGGGGCAGCAGGGGCCAGCTCAGGCCATGTATGTCACAGCCCTGTCCCTATTCCTGCCACAGCCCTGTCCCTTGTCCTGTCCCAGCCCTGTCCTAATCCCTGTCACCGCCCTGGCCCTCTTTCTG
>VZTR01026797.1:526438-558411 GCA_013400775.1 Chaetops frenatus | reverse complement strand
AAACCCTCATTTTCTATATTAGGCACCAGTGAACTGCAGCATGTTTTCACTCTTTCCCCCACTGCCTCCCTATTTCTCATCTATTTCTTGATGCATTGTGTCTAATCTAATTTGTTAACTGTTCAAATCAGTGAGTGCCTGAATACTTCTCAAACACTTCCAGTTGTTG
Source organism: Chaetops frenatus (assembly GCA_013400775.1). Taxonomy (NCBI): domain Eukaryota; kingdom Metazoa; phylum Chordata; class Aves; order Passeriformes; family Picathartidae; genus Chaetops; species Chaetops frenatus. The sequence continues at coordinate 558,242 of VZTR01026797.1, read as the reverse complement.
ATGGAGTTCTGTAGTACAGTAAATAAAGATTGTTTGCAAAAATAGCTGATCTCTAATAGAGTAGTCTTTTATATTAAACTTCTGCACTGCTGCAAATGCAAGAGAGAACTCTGTATGCAAGAGCCAGGCATGGATGCAATTTAACATTCAGTNCCCCCCTTTTTTTTTTTTTTTTTTTTTTGAGGGTCTGGATGTGGTGAGTTGTCATTAGCCTAACTTGAAACCTTAAAATACAACTGTGATCTGTTTCTGATTAACCTGTACACACAGAGAATAGGTATAAACAGGCTCTCTTTCAAGCAAGAGTTAAATTTTTGCCTTCAGAGTAGCCTTAGCGGCACTCTCCTTCTCAGTGCATGGCAACATGACAGGTTGCTTTCACCAGTTTTCATCTCTTCTTTTCTGCCCAGATCAGACATGACTACACTTTCATGATCAGAGCTGGACAGTCCAGTGATAACCCAGCAGGTTTAGTTCATTGGTCATCTGGTACCCTTTCCGTAGTCTCTTTGATTCTAAGTCCGTCTTCATGGACTTGGCAGCAGCCTCCTCAGAACCCATTTTCTGGTAATGTAACATTCCATCCACTCACCCTCACACTGGGAGTGCTTACTGTGTGTGGCTGAAACGATTGTTCCAGAGTTGTTTGATTTTCTGTGACTTCAGACTCCGATCAATTTGGGATGAAATCTCTTGACCTCTCGTTTTCACTACAGAGGATCAAGAGACAGCTGAACTTTTCCATGACTATTTGAGCTGTCTGTGGTTTTAGGGCTTTATAATAAAGCCTAAGGGAAACCTGAAAAGCAGCCTTACTCTTAGNCAAGGAGATTGACAAGAAAGCAGCCAGTTACATTAGTTAACTTACTCTCTTAAAAATGAGAAGAAACCCTCATTTTCTATATTAGGCACCAGTGAACTGCAGCATGTTTTCACTCTTTCCCCCACTGCCTCCCTATTTCTCATCTATTTCTTGATGCATTGTGTCTAACCTGCAGGGCTGATGCCATATCTGGACTCCCTGCCGAAAAGCTGGGCTTCTTGAGGGCCTTGTGTACATTGATTGTGCTGCAGATTCTTGTTTCCTGTCATGCTACCTAGTGGAGAGCTTGGCTGAGTTGATTTGCTGTCAAGAGATCCTTCACACTTGTGCAGCCATTAGGGGGGTAAGTTAAGGCAGCAGATGAGAATCCCCCCCCTGTATTTAGTGCAGAGGGAAGTGAGTGTTCTGGACACTACTCTTTTAGCCACCAGATAACAACTAAGAGGATTGCTGTCCCTTGAACTTGGTGTTCTGCAGGCAGACTTCACAGGAATTAACCAGTGGTAACAGGCTCTGTTTCCAGGGAAAAAGAAGTCCAGTGTCTGTGGCAGTGTGTCCTACCTCTCTTCCTGCAGTTCAAGGCATCATCACCAAAATGCTTGTGAAGACACTCTGTTGTTCTCCAAACACACTCCCTTTCTGATTCCATAAATGAAGTTTGGGCTCTCACAAACATCCACACTCCTGGTATCTGGAGTGTTTGTTCGTGTGTCTGTTTGAGTCATCTGTGGCTGATAGGGGGTAGGTCAGGTGTGTATCAGAGGTTCCTGCAAGACTCACTCATCTGTAGGCCTACAGAACACATGATCTGATGATCTTGGGTCTTTTCTGACCTAAATGGTTCCATGATTCTATCCCTCGACACCCACTGTGTGAACATTCCAATGACCATCTTTTAAAGACAGCCAGGTTAGTTGTGTAGCACTGATTGAAATTCTCAAGGAAATGTTCCCTTCCTCCCCTTTCTGCATTTCCTGACGTTCCTTTTCACTGAGATTGACAGAAAGCAATGTCGCAGAGACAGAGGCACTGCTTCCCAAACTCCTGCAGTAATCCTGGAGAAAGCTGTCCTGTAGTAATACCATCCTGAAGGCAAAAACTTCATAGGCAGCTGGATTTGTAAACACTGTAATGTATCCAGACACGGTCAAAGTATCCAACCTGGAGGACTTCTGTTGCTGCTCTAGCTACTAATAACCTCAAAAAGATGAAACAGTATTCAGTCAAAGGACACTGGCATTCACTGGGTGCACCCATCCTTCTCAGAGCAGGACACAGGAAACCTCCTGTTTATTCCACGCAGTTGTAGCATAAAAGCTGAAGTATGTTTTCCCCAACTGCAGAAGTCACTCATCTTGTTTTTTAATGTCTGCCATTTATGCTGTAATTGAAGTATCTAATACAATTTAATATGCCCAACCAATATGTGAATTTATTTAGTATCTCTTCCAACAGCAAAACTAGATGCGCCCCCTAAGCCTAAAAGAGCTCCCAAGGCCAAGAAGGTGGAAACTGTAAACTCTGATTCAGATTCAGAATTCGGCATTCCAAAGAAGACGGCAGCACCCAAAGGTAGGAGTCACACCTGGGCTCTACGGAGCACAGGGCTCACAATTATTGTGAGAACCATGCTGAGTTATGAGTAGATTGATCACTGGAAGATTACTCAGCCTTTCCTGTGACAAATACAGTGTACTGACTTCTTGGCAATGTGTCAACTTTTTATCTGACCTTCACTGTTGGGAATAGCTGCACACCCCACACACCCTTTTCCATTCTGCTGGATAACTACTCATTTTCTTTGATCTCAATTCTTTCCAAAAGAGTAAAATTCTGGTAGTAATTGTAGTAAGTAGCAATTTCTGAGTTTTTAAACCCATTTTTTTTTGTATCCCAGTTCTCTGAGTCTTCGCAACACAGCACAGGAAGCCGTGTAATTGGAGGAGTCTGTAAAGGATGTGCCAGTGTTGATGGTTAACAGTAAATTTACTGAATAGTAAAGCTGAATTAATGCTGTAATCAGTGCAGAAGGAGACCAAGGACTTGCAGTTCTTCAGCAGTGTAGAAGTTACCTGATCTCATGAAGTTTGTCCCTGTCTTGAACTGACAGCTTAAGCTGTCAGGGTGAATGGTGACTGTGGAAGAAGTAGAAAAGATTTAAAACTGAGAAAATAAAAAATACTGTATTATACTGCTGTTGTAAACAAGCTTGAGTAGTGAACTGGGTTTGAACTTAACATGTAGACATTCTACAGTAACTTCACTAGGGGGTTTTTCAGTTTGATGAAGTCTGGAGTTTACTTAAAAAAAAAAAAAAAAAACCAAACCAAAATTAACTTGTAATCTCTCACCTAGGAAAAGGCAGAGGGGCAAAGAAAAGGAAAGCATCTGGTTCAGAAAATGAAGGTGAATACAACCCTGGCAAGAAAACACCCAAGTCCACACCAAGCAAGGTCAGTTTCATCTATGCTCTCTTCTCCTTGCAAAAAGGACCTCATGGATTACTTTACACAGAAGTTAAGTTCTTGTTATAAGTTGCTAATATGGTAATGGGGGCTGAGGTGTCATTAGCAATCGGATGCTACAGAAGTTTTTTTTCAATTCTGAATATTAAAATGGAAAATGTGCAAAGCACCACAACTGATTTGTCTTTTCTTTTTTTCTCTTCAGAAATCCAAGAAGGCTGCTTTTGACCAGGATTCTGATGTGGAAATCTTCCAGTCAGGCTTTGCCTCCGAAACTGCCCCAAAGCCACGGACAGGCCGGGCTAGAAAAGAAGTGAAATATTTTGCAGAGTCTGATGAAGATGATGATTTTGATATGTTTAATTAAGTGCCCAAAGAGCACAGAAATGTTTTCCAACAAGTATCTTGTGTTGTCCTTTTGTCCCCTCTGTCGCAAACTTTTGTACATTTGACTTATTTTATGTGATAATGTAATTGATGGTTTTTATTATTGTGTGTAGGCATTTTAACATTTTGTTCTTACACCTACAGTTTTATGCTCTTTTTTACTCATTGAAATGTCATGTATTTGTCTGACTGGCTTGTAGAGATGTTCTAGACAGCTGTGCTAAAGCACATTTTAATTGTCATGGTTGCAAACAGCAAACCTGCTTTTTGAAATGAAGTTTAAACATTAAAAAATGGAAAACTACTGTGTGTGTGTGGAAAACTTGGGCTAGAGGGACTACTTCTACACAATTTTTAAAATAAATATATTTTATTCTTTGCCAGGAGACTCCATGGAAAAAGGTAAACAGTATATGAACATAGAAAGCATTGTTAAACAATCTCAATGTACAAACAGAGCCAGTGAAAGTACATCACAGACTTGCTAGAATATATAAAAAAAAATTCCACTAGTGCTTTAAATGAAACCTAAGAAACTGACACTTTAAATCTGTTAACCATTCTACCACAGTTTTCACTCTGCTTCATGGTGATTTAACAAGGCCAAGAAGGCAGATTCTCTCCTTGTGTTTCTGGAAGTCCTAGCTGTACTTCCCTAGCACCTGGAAGGCTGGAAAATCCAGCTGGTTCCTGGCAGTTGATTTTTAAGGAAATACCCTGGACTCAGCGATTCAAAAGCTGTAAGTGAGTCTGCTGGTTATCATCCCATGAAGTTTCCCTAATGGCTTGTGAACAAGTAAACAAAAACATGGTAACACTGGAAAGTGTTTCTGCCTTGGAGGCTATAGCATTGCTGTCGAAATGGAGCAGGTAATTGTGGAGCTAGGTCACCAGCCAGCTAAGAAACCACTTCTTTAAACTTTAAAGTGACATTAACAGTGGAACAAATGACATCTGAATAACTGATCTGGCAGTTAATGCTGATACCGATACCTCTTCTGCTGGGGCAGTGACGTTTTGTATACTTTTTACAAGGAAAGAGATGCAAACAGAGGGCAGCAAGGACAAGTTTTCATATTTCAGCTAAATCAGATGGTCCTTTCAACTTCCTTCTCTGGGTGTGTACAGTAGTCCATGTCCTGTGGTTGGTGTCTTGATTGTTTTAGGTATGAGAGACAAAAGGAAAGCACCAAACATCCAGTATGGAGAGTACAGCCATACATTTGTATGTACAAAGTCATCAGAAATGCAACCAGAATTTGAAGACTGAGATCTGTCTTGTCACCATGCAATATTGAGTGTTCAGAGAAGAAAACAGAAGCTTAACTATTTTTTTTTTTTTTTGCATGAAATGACTGATTTAGAGTTTCAAAAGTTTGCATTTTCTAGTTTTAAGAGTTTAAACAGCAAGGAGTATATATCGATACATATGAAAATTTCTTGGTCCTTGTTGAGTTTATCTATATATATATACATATATAGATATATATTAAGTCCAGAAACTAAGCAGCAGTAAAAATGTTTTTCTTGCTTTTCATCCCTGTACATAAGGTATTAGGAATGTCTGAAGTAGCTGGAAAATGTCTTATTCCACCATAGGGGATTGACTGACACTGCTGTTATCCACTGAACTAGGTGAGATACTGGGACTGTGTTCTGCAGTATTTCCATTTGAGGTTGGTGTCAGTGGTTCATGTCCTTCAGAGTTCTCCAACATTTCCTGAATAAGAGGTGGCATGGATCCAGGAATTTCCATTTTCAATGTAATGACACGTTCTGCACCTTTAAAAAGAAAACACAAAATCCTTCCCGTGAGCATGATTCATACAATTTCCTTTCTGTTAGCACTACAGTAGTAATTTCAGGGTGTATTTTGATAATAGCTTTGGTGTCTCCTATACTTCTTGCATACAAAGGTGTGTGAGTGAACTGCTTCATGTAGTTCAAGAAGAAGGACTTAGATGAGTCCTCCTGAACAAATTAATTCAAACCTATGACATAGCAACTGATAGTTCAATACAGGCAAATTGGATGAGCTGCCTGTTTTCAAAGAAGGACCCAAAATGGCATTAAATTATACTGAAAAATTAAATTAGGCTGTGAGCATGTAGATGTCTTTATAAACTGGAGTAACATTTAGTTGTTATTCTGTACTGGATCTGCAAAGAATGACAAAAATTCTGTGTTATGTTAAATAGGTGAGGTGAATGGTGCAGTGATCTAAGTCAAAATGTTTCCTTCCCAGAGAGAAAACTGTGAAATAAGATGCAGAATTTACCAAACTATTACTTTATAAAAGAACACATTCAGGCAAAGGGGTACTTTTTTGAGGGGAAGTTGCCTTCTGTATTCTTTAGGCATCTTGTCCTGTGCTAAAGAACCACCAAAGTGTGCAGGACCCCCAAGCACCGCTCAGCTCTGCCTTGGCTGAGGCTGTTTATGTTGAGCTTGTGATGTGTAACAGGCATTTAGGGGGGCTCTGCAGGTGAGTGCACACACGATTAAACAAAATTACTGCATCAATCCCGACCACTCAGACTGGGAGCCAACAACAACTGATTTAGGGAGGAAAAAAAGCCCAACACAAAGTCTCTGTGTGTGATCAGCAGGCAGGGACACAGCATGGACACAGCAGCCAAGGCCCTGCTGGATACTGGGCAGGCAGTGCTGAGGGAACTGTGCATCAAGCAATTTATAGCCATAAACCTCAGCATTCGTGCTGCTCAGGATTCCTGATCATCTTAAAACTGGAGTCCAATGAAACAGGAACTTTTCTAAACAACAAGAACAACAACAACAAAAAATTACAGAGAAAATAGTTTGGTTATCAAAGAACCATTACAGAGGTGTGATCCTTTGGAAATACCCTGCTTATCAATGCTGCTGCAGTGGACATGCTGGAGAGAGCACTGATCACTCCAGATTGGAAAGGAGCATTTAAGTGTTTATGCCTTACACGAGGAGCATCAAAAACATCATCTGCAAAGGCAATGATTGACTTTACAAGTGAATGCTGATTTAAAAGTCTCTTAAATAACTGTAATGGGAATTATATTAACGCAGAATGATGCTGAGAGCTTCTCTGAAAACCAACATCTGCTTTCTGCTGGTATGTCTGGTGCAGTGAAGTATTTGTGTGGTCATTCAGTGCAGAGCCAGAGAAATTTTTTCAGGTTTTGCAAACTTCCAATTTAATCAGGGGATAAGAGAACTCAGAAGATACGGAGAACTCAGGACTGCCATGCTTCAGTCCCACAAACACTTCACCCTTTGGTTACAATGCCTCTAATGCCAAAGGAGACACTCCCAGTGTTTCAGATTCACACTTTCTTTGGTGATTGCTTGCAGTGATCAGGTACCATCCAAAGTCATTATCATCTAACGTACATCTTTTCAAATGAAACTCAAGACATCCCCACCCCTCCAGGACATCACCATTCTTTGGTATGATTTAGTTCTACTATGAAACATTAATGGTATAATTAAAGTTAAATACTTATGTCAGAATGAAAAGAAGCCATTCTTGTGAATTGAATATAAAGGTACACGAGTTGTGTTCTTGAGCACGAAGGCTCTGGTGAAGAAGCAGTGAAGTGGAAATGGATTTCCCACAAGTACAAACAGTGGAACAAAAGGGCTCCCCTAAATGCTTTTACAGTAGCTCAATACTGCTCTAAGTTTATTTTGTAGATTCAGTTGGATGGAGCTTGTTTTACTTGAGGGTAAACTGCAAGCTTTAGATAACCTGGTAAGTGGCTCCTTTTTAGGATACTTTTGCTTCCAGCTCTGGTGTTTCCCTTCCAAGTTACTTCTTTTGGTTCTAATCAATCCAATTAAATTGCTCACTTCCTTTTATAAAGATAGCTATAACTTAATCTTTTAACCTGGATTTATATTGTTTAAAGTGGAGCAGTTAAGGTTTAAATTTAAAACAAGTGTATTTAGTTGAGTGAATTAACTACTGGGTTTTTTCCTCCAACTCTTCCCCCAAACCGTGTCAAATGAAATTGGTAATCTTCCCAAAAGCACAAAAATCCAACCTACACAGGTACCTGTACATACAAGCTCATGTGCTTGCTTATCTAGGGGTAGCAAATCTGTTGCTGAGTAAGCAGAGTAAGAAGGTGAAACTGCATCAGCCACCATAAGAATAAGAACTGTTGCACTTTAGACTCTCTCTTTTCAGCCTGGTACGTCAGGCAGCTTGTTCTGATCAAATGAAAACATTCAGCTACACTGTGCTGTGAAGAATGTGTGTGACAGGACTGTGTATTGCACAGGATCAATCCAGCATATGCAAGACTGCATCAAATGTTAAAACAAAACTGATCCATGTTTAGGCATGGTTAGTTTGGATTACAGGGGCTGAATCTCCAAAATGCTGCATCAAATCAGCTCTAAATCTCCAATTCCTCATACCACAGTGCAAGGGAGTGTTGATTGCACAAGTGTTTTCTGTGGTCTGTACCCAGACTTGGTTTTGTAAAAGTCTTTGTTGTTACAAAGCGCATGTTGATCCAAACTCCCTTGTAAACATTAACAAGGTTTTATCTCATCCTAAAATGATTAACAAAGACTTCATGCTAATGATTTTCTAAGCCACTTGCACCTACAACATCTTTTTCACTGTCAGTTGCATGGAGAATGGATCACTGTGCATGTTTAAAGCAAAACCAATTTCAAGGCAGGAATTAGGTAGAGAAGCTGGGAAGAGAAAGGTCACAAGATGTTCTTAGATGTGTTTAAAAAATAACAACCCAGGTGTCTAGGCCAGTTCCTCTGAAATGCAGCACTGCCACTCCTGCTAAGTTATTGGGAGACACTGTACCTTTTGCACTGATGCTACGAAGATCCGTGATTTTCATTAAGATCTTTGGGAACATGTGAGGCTTGTTGGGTCGTCTCTTTCGGATGTAAATTTTCAGTGCTTCAAGCAAGGGTTCCTGAAGCTTATCCACTTTCATTGGTTCTTCAAGGTCCTGGCGATCTGTAGAAAAATATCATATCACTCAAATGATTTTGAATATTTGTTTTTTAAAATAAACTCCAAATCACAGAAGCTCCTCCATGTTCTTGATTAGAATTCCATGAATTTGGTTCTCTGCTAAACAACTCACACTCTGTAATGAGTGTTCCACAGGAAGAGGATAAACCACGGCTTTCTGAAAATCAGTTTAATTTTTTTCTATGGTGACTGGAAAAGTTTGTCATTTGGGTGATTAAGAAATAGCAGCTTGCTCTTGTACCTCCCTCTCCAGGGGGAAAACACCTTGCTGAAAGCAGTATTTTTGAATTAATTTGGGATGTATCACTGATAGCTACCCAGGTACACATAGAGATTACGGCTATTTTTGGTTACTACAACTACTACAGTAAAGTGAGTTACCATCAGGAATCAGCAGATGGCAGTGCTGGCTTGAGTGACAACAAATGCCACCCCTCTACACCAGGACACACCAGGCACATATCAATGACATCAAGGAGCCCATCGATGCTTTTAGTGGGTTAGGGTTAGAGACACATAAAATCGGAATCACTTTGTACTAAAGGGCCACTGCCAACAGACACTGACTCTTGTGTTTCAAACACTCAGTAGTAGCACCCAGTTTGTGTTTCAACAAAATGCCCCAGATAAACAAGGTGTGTTTCTACTGCTAGTCCTAATTTTGCCAAGGAGGGAGAGAGACTGAGTGATTAAACCAACAGAAATTTACAACTGATTTGGGAAATTATCTCAGACTTCACTTTTTGTATTTTAAACCTGTGATTTTACTTGACAGTCGCCCTTTTGAGTTACCATCAGCCCCAGTTTGGGAGTATAAGACATTTCATCACTAAAGTTATCACCAAAGGCTTCCATATGACTGAAACCAATGCAAATGCACACAATTATATTTGTCAGTAAAAGCTGTGTAATTGGGCATCTTGCTGTAAGAAAGCTCATTCATGCAGGTACCCATACACTGCTTAGCAAAAACACAGCAGGACCTGATCTCCAGAGGGCCCTTCCAACTCCAACCATTCTGTGAGGTATCTCAATGCCCTCTGTCAAAGGCAAACAATAGGACTGGCTGCTTTGTAGAATGATTCCAGTAATTTTTTTCAAATTATCAATAATAAAACCAGTAACTACCACCAGTGGAAAACCTTTAGCATTAAGTAGCTTATATAATGCATATAATAGGGTTAAAAATATATATATATAGCATATGTTTAAGTAAAGGAAAGCAAAACAAGTAGAACATAAATGAAGACATTATCAGGTCTGTCCTTTCGGAAAGCATCAGAGTTCGTGCTGTATGATACCTCCACAGATGAGGCAGATGGCACTAAGGAGACCTGTTTCTGTATCATCCATTTCCAAAGGCAGGAGCTGGTTGGCAAATGTGAACACGAGATCAGTCAGCGGGCCAAATCCGGCGTTGTGCATCTGAGTTCGGTTTAGGGTAAGGCCATCTGAAAATGTCATGGTGTCTTGTTCCGGTGTGTATCTTGTGCAAATTCTAAGGATCTGTGGAAAAAAAAAAAAAAAGAAAAATGGAATCTTAAGAATTTAATCGGTGAGAGGTTTGTTGCATTTTCTCGGTGCGGTGAATAATGCCGTGGAACTTCAGTACTTGGCCACGTCACAACAACCTGAAAACAAGCTCCAGTTTGTGCAGTTCCAGCAGCACAAAAACTCTCAGGTACAACATAAGTATACTCTATTGACTATGCATATTTCTTGTAACACCAACCTAGGAACAGAAATTTCCCCCTGGTTATGAAATAATCAAAACTTTGGAGCAACTCTCACCACTCAGGTCACCAGCATTACAGTGATATCCACAAAACCAGGTCTTTAATCTGCACCTAACTACAAAATGTGACTGATCTGATGAACTGCTGATCTGACCCAACAAGATCCTGAAAGCATCTCACCTCTTCAAACAAAGGCATATCCCACTGATTTTGGGGATCATTTTTGCACAGCAACACTTTCCGGGGTTGTGTTTTTGACAGGGACAATGCTGGTCTGTGGTACCTTGTGGGAGTGAGTGTGGACAGCTGTGAGCTGCCGAACCGGCAGAATTTTGGGGTGCCTTCCCCTCTTCTGAGAGAGCAGACAGACAAACACTGGTATGGGGACAAACCCCTCCATCTCCCCAGCAGCTGCAGGTAGGGTCTCCTTGGAGCACTGCTCACCTTGTCAGCCTGGGAGCTCGCACACAGGAGAGTATTAAACTTTGCACCTCCAAAGGGCAGCACACGCGACTCCTGGCAGCCCAGCCAGTTGTGTGAGGAGTTGGCCCAGCTTTTCTTCTTTTATGGTGGCTGTCGCTTGTGTGTGCTGTGACACCAAACCTCCTCACCAGCCTGCTGGCTCCCAGCCTTCCTGCAGGCTCTGGTGCTTCCCCCTGCAGAGCCCCAGCAGCGGCAGGCCCTGCCTGCCTGGTGCAAAGCTGCTGACAGCGCCACTCATTCCTGCGCACGCCCAGGCAGCGCTGGCTTTGGCAAGCTCGCATGTGCGCCAATAGCCACCTGGTGCTGACCCCAGATGAAAGAGCCTTCCAGGGGGAGGACAGGGATTCACACCTCTAACTGGACACGGAGGAATGCAAAACCCATGAACAAAACACCGAGGATGCTCTACATTTTGTTAGCAAATGCCTCTGGGGTAAGGGTAGCGTCAAGAGCGCTGTCACACGGAGGTGGCAGAGAGAGCGGAAGCGTGTGCGGGAACGCATCTGCCTCTTGGAGCACACCCAGGATGTGTCCCAGCATAGACTCTTTGTGGTACAGGAGCATTTGTACAGCTGCAATTAATGAGCACGGCCTTAAGGACCACATAAAAGAGACGTCCATCATGTTGACATATTTCTGTTATACGTGTCAGTGCTTAATGTTTACAATAATCTGAGGTGGGAGAGGGCTTATCCCTAAACTAAACTGAACTAAAACCCTGCTGAAGTCAGGCTGATTAGCTGAGCTAAGACTACAGCTGTGTTTTTTCAGGGCTTGACTGTATTTATTTCCCATCCTACTTAAAGATACAACAAGAAAGATTTACATGAATGTAAGAGAGCACTGGGAAAATTTAATTACTCCTATAGCTGCCGAGGCTATGAGTCAGAGGCCCTAGCTCAGGGTGGCTGACCAGTCTGGGCTTGGTTCTCCCACTTTTCGTCTTTGCCTGGCAACATTGCTCCAAATAAGCAGGGAGGAGAATGAGGAGAACACGGTCTGTAAGACACCTTTAGGGAAGCTTTTATTTCTCTTCTTCAGTTCCTTGGTAAGAGACTTAATAGGGTGTATTTCTGCAGATCGATCTTAAACTGTCTCAGCAATAATCTTATCTCACATTCTGGGTACACACTGAAGCACTGGAACTTTGTGTGGTTGGACAGGCATGCTTCACATTGCTGCCTTACCCCCAAATTAGAGTAAGTTCTTGAAATTAAATCAGTGACCAAGAGAGGCACAAATACAAACACACAGCACAGGAATTCCTCAGTGACCACAAATTCCCTGTAATATATGTAATCTTAAAAGGCTGCTGGTTGCTGGGTTTTATGTAGTAGCCAATGCATTGCTCAGGATCATTAGAAAAAATTAACATCATAAAGCACAGCACCCTGTCAGTTAAGAGGGAGCATCTTTACCACATTCTGAACCGGCTGTGCTCTTCCCTGTAGTTCGCTGTGGGTTGCTCTTTTAAATCACTAAAAAATGTATAGAAAGGAGAATATCTGGTGCTCAAGAAAAGAAGGGTTCTAAAGCTGTGACAGCCAAAAGCTGCTTGGTTTACTTCTCTGGTGGCATGCAAGAGGAAATGGAGTGCAGCTCTTCCCACCTGAGGCCTGCAGACAGTAGCTGCCTTCCAGTTAGGATGCATGGCTGGAGAAGATCAGGTATCCAACTCTGGGAGGAACAAGTGTCTGCACTTCTTACCTGGTACTGCTTTTCCCTTAGCTCAGCTGGGGAGAAAGGCAGCCCCTCTGATTCCAGAGCTACTTCAATTGGTAAGCCACAGCAAGGAGACCTCCTCCCTCCACACCCTCAGGATTCCCTTCCCAACAAATCAGCAGAACAGGATTTGGGAGCTTAATTGGGCAATGCCGTGGTGTTTTCCCCAGGCTGCCTGCAGTTTCCCAAGCAGGGCTGGCAGATATGGATCCCCCAGATCCTCCCTGAGAGGGCAGGTCTGGACACCAGCTGCCCCACCACCCAGACATCCCTACTCAGAGGGACTGGGGTGCCCTGGAATGAGTGTCCCCAAAAACCCAGAGGCTGAATACACACCTGCTACCCTACACCAGGCTGCTGGCTGCCTTGCAGCAAAGCTCCCTGTGCTTGTTTCCTGGTACCACAAGCCCCACTGTGTTTGGGGTTGCATGCCAGGAGTGCTCAGCAAAGAGACCCCCAGGGCTAATGTAGAGGAAGAACTTCCAGGCTGGATCCTCGTTGGGAACAAATTTGGGGTGAGGTTACTCAGCCTCAAGCCAGCCCCTGTGCACACGCACAGAAAGGGACCTGCAGGGTGGAAACAGAATTTATAATTAAAACATAAAGTCATGTAGGATTCAGCTACTTGCAGGCTTAGGCAGCAAGTAGGACAGGTTTTAGTTAAAGGCAGCCTTCAGGCCTTCGTACCCCAAGTGCTGCACCAGCCATCAACTGGAGGAGCCTGCAGCAGCTCCGCTGGGCACTGGCACAGCTGAAGATCAACTGTGTGCTTTCAGCAGTGCACTTAGCTTGACTGCAGCAATCAGGTCTCAGGTTTCCTCTGCATTCCTCTGACATTATCCCACAACACGCTGTTATTAAACTCCAAGACAGATCATTTGAAAGGGTGTTTTTCTTTTTTTTCTTTTTTTTAAATTTCTGTCCTTCATCAAGATCTGTGAAAAGCCATGGATATTGCTGATTGCTGCTAAACCGTTCTTGGGCAAATTTCCAGTGTCAAAGTAAAGCTGATTTCAAGCTCATATTCACTAAAGAACATATGGGAATCATCAGCACTTCAAAATAAGAAATCACGGTATCTTTCTCCATTTTAAACTGAACTCCTAATGTCCTCAGTGTTGTTTAGATTTTGCAACCAAGCCAAGTATTTTAGTTGTCACTCTGCTCTTAAATGCCACTTGCAGCCATAAATACGTTTTTTTCCTCATTATTAAAGGACCCTTTGTTTTAAGGAATATTTATATATTAAAGCATTAGAGATTCTTATGAGCCCATCATAAAGTGCAAAGCAAAAACTCTACCAGAGGCACAAAACCAAAGCCAGCCAGAAAGTTGCATTTTTGACATTGTTGCTACCACAAAACTGTTACTCATTTTAAAAAGATTAGGTAGGGCAAGCTGGGCCTATTTTTTTAATAAATCCTCTTGTTGGGCACTGGCTGCTTCTCCTGAGAGGAGAAACCCAGGCAGGTGACTCTGAAGCAATGGTGCCCCGTGGTGCTGCCAGACCCCGTCCTGCGCACACAAATTCCTTCCTGGCATTAATGCACAGGGGTTTACAACAGAAAGCAAAAATTACATCATTAGGGATTAGCATTCAAGGACCTCTCAGGTTTTTATCCATTGGATTTAAGACAGACTGGACTCTGGATTCTTTCCACACTTGAGTTGCCAGAGCTAAGTGAGGCCGGGCATGCTTGGCCACTGCTGGGCTAGTGTACCAGTGGACAGAAGGACTCACTTTTACAAGGGTTATTGACTGAATTTTAGTAATATTTATCCCTAAAACTTCTGGCATTAGACAAGATATAAATTCCACGATCCTCAGTTGGTGCCTTGAGCTGCCTCAGGAAGCTTGATGTTATTTGCCTTCCAGAGTTAGTGTTTGTTTGTACATAAAACAATTCTTTGGCCCATACCCATCAGAGTTTACGGAGCTCCTGGCACCATTTCCTTTGTCAGCCTGTTTAAGAGGGGCTTAAGCATCCACAGCCACAACTGAGAAGAGACCTCAGCAGGGTCTATAAATGCTTAAGACTCCCCACAGCTGGCACTGAAGGGCAGGCAGGCAGGCAGTGAAGCCGGGGTTCTGCTGGCAGGGAAGCCTGACCACCCTATGTGGGAGCCCCACGCTGCTCCTCCCACGTGCTGAGGCTCTGGGAACACATCCAGGGCATGGCAGTGCAGCAGGATCATGAGGGCACATTGCTGAGGCTCATGGTCCTGCTGAGCAGAGCTCACACAGCCTGCACTGGGTGCTCAGTGCAGCAGGAGGGGCAACAGCACTTGCTCTGCATCTCAAGGTACAACAACGTGAAACGTTTGAAACACTCAAAACTAGGACAAGTGGCTTGTTGGGGGTGGGAAATAAATGCTATTGAAACTGTTCTAGTACTGATGTTCAGCTTAAATAAAGATAGAGAGCAGCACTGCAATTCCGATTATGTGCAGGTGATATGGGTTTAATGGATACAGCATTTCACAGGCAGCACGCACACTACGCATTACTGTGTCATGGTAATTATCCCATTTTCTTTTTAAGCAGCACATAAAATAGTCACATAAAGTTTGTGTAAATGTCACACAGGAAAGTTAGGACTATTTGCCATGCCATATCTGTTCCTGGGTTTGGAAAAGGCCCAACTCCTCCCAGCTGCAGGTTCCTATGGCACTCACTATGCCCTGCTCACTCAAATGTGTCACCTTCTCCGGCTTTGTGAAAAATAAAAAAGAGAGTGAGCAGGTGATCAGGAATGACAGGCCTCAATAAAGTTTATAACTAGAGCTTGAAGGCTGCCAATGGCCACAAAGTGAAAGTGGTGAATCGTATTAAAGAATCAACCTTTTCTATCCATTAATTAGTTGAAATAAAGTCACCATTTACAACCTGCTTCATTCTCTTTTTCTAATCTGGCAACTAGGCTTTTATTTAGTTACTTTGATCAAAGTGCCTTTATCAAGGCACTTCAGATAAAACCCCTACCAAAAAGGCTCCCCTCAATTTTTGAGCCGGTGTTGGCAATGCTGCTGTGGGGACACTGTGCAACAGGGGCTGTGCATGTTCCCAGGGCAAGCTCCCACTGCCCACCCCAACAAAGAGCACCAGGAGCTCACATGATTACAGAATTAGGGTACTTGTTATCCAGCAGCTATGGAGCCAGGGCATGGCACAAACAAACAGGGTGGCAGCTTAAGGGCTGAAGCTTTGGGGGTAAAGAGTTTGGATGTGCAGATTCTTGCCATATCCTGGCTCCTCCTCACCTTTTTTGTGCAGTTTCTGTATTAATTATTTGTCATGGGTAACAGCACAGCACAAAGCAGTTCCCATCCCCTACTGCTGGCAGAACACACTCGAGGCAACGCTGCAGTTTTTTGATCACCATCTGCCTCTCGTGCAAGGGGAAGGTAACAGAGTCTTATCAGGACAGAGCTGGTGATGACAGGCGTGCAATCGGTAACGGATGGCCCTGCCCCACGGAGGGACACTCTCAGTAACAATGAGATGGCTGAGTCTGAATGAGTGCCTGGATTAAGGGAACAACAAGAGGTGACTCTCAAGCATGGCAGGGCAACCTCAACCTTCCCTTTTTCTATAGGCCAAAGAATGATACCCCTTCCCCTCTCCTAACCCTCTTCCTCCTTCATCAATGTCCTCTTGATGTGATTCTTCCAAACAGCTTT
The DNA here is from genome assembly GCA_013400775.1 of Chaetops frenatus. Classification (NCBI taxonomy): domain Eukaryota; kingdom Metazoa; phylum Chordata; class Aves; order Passeriformes; family Picathartidae; genus Chaetops; species Chaetops frenatus. The sequence goes on along the minus strand of VZTR01026797.1, from coordinate 541,940 downwards.
TGACAAAACAAGAGGAAAAGGTCACAGCAGTTAATGTCCTCCTCAACATGATCCTGTTTGAAGCAATGCACTTTTAGAAATTCCAAGATTAATTACTTCAACTTCCCTAGTTTAAACTCCTGTGTCATGACAAAAAATATATCTACAGTAGCCATCCTACAATGCACCTCTAGACTGGCCATGCTTGGCTCCATGAGGACTCGAAGGTTTTACAGCTCAGAATGAAACATTTAAAATACGTTTACACTGAACATACTATTTTACTGCAAGTTATTGATACAACCGATAATACAAAGCACATTTGCCACTAAAAGCCTGAAGACCTCTAAAGTCTTGATAAAGAAATGCTGAGATCCCAGAGGGCTCCTCTGAAGGTCAGCATGACAGAAACAACCCGAGACAAAGGGAGGGAAGACAGCTTGCCTTGACATAGTCGCAAGGCAAGGTCTGGAGAAAAACTCCCAGCCCACCTGCACAGTTCCCTCCTGCAGGTTGTATGTTTGCCTATTTAAAATTAAATTACATTTTGCTAAAATCTGTACTAAATCCATTACACCGGCCACTTCCACAGACATCTGCAGCACTGAAGAAAGCAAGGGAATGTGAGTGCCAGAGGCTTGCACCTGACAGGCTCCAGGCACACCAGCTTCCCCTCTAAAACCTGAAAAACACTATTTCTGAAAACTTCTGCCTTGTTCCTTAAATTCCCTCATGACCACACGTACTGCACATTCCTAAACCATTATACAGTGGACTGTCTCTCTAGGTATCATTTGTGCAGAGGACCATGTTTTGGAGGGAAGAGGAAGGAGAAAAAGGTCTCTTTTCAATGTTAACAGCAAAGAAAATTTTCAAAAGTTACACATGCCATAATATCAAAATGTGCCCTTTCTACTGAAACCCACGAAGTGTAAGGACTTATCTTTAAAAGTATGCTCACCCCTCACAACACACATCTGTAGGTGGGCTGGAGTCATCTTCTGACTGCACCAGACTACCCAGTAAGTTCAATTTTAGAACAATAAGGTCAGAGCCATATTTCACCCCCCTCTTCCTGTCAATTACAGTAAAAAGAAGAATAGAAAACGCATTAGTAGGAGAACAATGATGTTAAAAATACATACCAGTATATCCAGGCAGGCTGCTTTGAGAAGAGTTATTTGGTCTGCAATGGTCAAACTTGTAAAGCCTGGCAATCGCTTTGCAAATTCCACTATTTTAATAATGCACTTCGTTGCAAGTTCACTGAATTTGTCCCAAAGACCAGGGTCCAGTCGAACCCGATGATCTGCGCTGGAGTTCTGGAAAGACAGACAGAAGGCACCGCAAATCAACAATGTCCCTTTCAGTTAACGGTTTTCAAGGGAAGGAAACAACAACCACGTTTTCCTTCCAGAAGTACTTTCTATTAACATTCCAGGCATTTTCTGCAGCTTGCTGTCGGGATGATGCTGGTTTTAAACTTGGATTAATCGCCTGAAAATTCCTTGGATACTTCTCTGTTACTTATGATTGCAGAGGCCATCTGTACAAGGAATACAAATGAACTTAAACATTTCCAAATGCCACCCTCATTATTCTTCCTTGCCATTATATAATAAGTGCATTGAGAAAGACAATTTACAGTTGTACCCCAGAAAATATAAATGAACAGTGGAACAAGAATATTGGGTCCTCCTCTGGAAAAAGCAGCACAATATTTGGAACATAGCTGCACATACTTAAGGTCTTAGAAAATTAGTTCTGCCTAATTTCTCTGCTCTGTGGCTCTGCCACAGCTTTCGGAAGCTACAGTCTCCCATGACTTACAGAGCATTTATTTACATGATGTTGAGGAAAACCCCACGTGCCTTGATGAATGCTTTGTGCTCATTCGATAGTGCATCCAACATACATCCCACTGTGGAAAGTGTAACAAGGGCATTCCGGTGGCATCTTTCAGAGAATGTTTCCATATATTCACCTATCTCAATTAAAATGTCCATAATTTTCCAGAGTGCATAGTAAACTTGTGTTAAGTTTGTGATGAAACTCACATTTTTATACATTTGGAACAAACACTTAACCCTTGAAAAAGCTGAACATGTCAGCCAAGAACCGTCTGACTCAAAATCTGCTGTGACCCATTTGACTCCAGACCACCAACACTGGGTGCCATGAGGAGACCGGGTGAGTACATTCCAATCCACCTAGGATTCCCACAGAGTGACAAGAAACAGGTAACAATGGAGCTCTGAAATACCCAAAGCTCCTCTCCTCCAGCCCTCACATGCAGTATATTGCCAGCATTTGATCTGATGTTATTTAGGATGCAGCCTATGTGATGGTGTCCCCCAATCTCCTGTTTCATAAGCCACTAAGTGTAGTGTGCAGCTGCCTTCAGCATCTGGGTGATCTCTTCATTGCAGGAGGAATTTTACCTATGAAGATATGCTCAGGCAGTAGCTTTCTCCCCAGCTGCAGAGGAAGCCCATGTGATAAGCTGTCTCAGTCTTAGCTGGTTGAAGTTAAAATGTTAAATTAACTTTAAAATTAAAGTTAAATGAGCAGAGTCTCAACCTAAAAGGCTAACAGACATGGCAGATTAAATAGCCATCAAAAAGCATTCAAATTACACAGATCACACTTCCTTGGAGGAAACATTTCCAGTGAGCCTGCTACCACCACTGCTGATGGTGAGAATGTCCACCTCCTTGAAAACCAGTGAAGCCATTATCTTGTCAGCTTTCTTTGGTTCACGGGAAGGACACGGGGCTGGAAGAGGCTGGTTGAGGGAATGTCGAGTGAGCTCAGCTTGGCTGTGATGCTCTGGACCCCATCCCAGTGCTGCCTTCACAAGACACCACCACCACCACCATTAGTCATGAAGGGGAAAATCTTGGTGAGTCCACAGGGCACCACCAGCCTGACATTCACCCTCACTTGGGACAGCGTGGAGATTTGAGCCAGAAATATTTACATTGGACCCAAATTGCAAAAAATAAATGCTAACCATGCTGAGTAATCTAAAGGAGCATGCATTCTCTTTCCTGCTACCCCTCTGTTTAGGGGATAATTAATTAGTTTCATAATTTCTATTTGAATTTTTATTCTGGGAACTTCTATTTTGTTTTGGCTTTTTTAAAATGACAGAAGAAAGATAGAAGAAAATGTCTTTATAATGCTGAACCTAAAGAATTGCCTTCAAAATGGTCCAAAACTAATGGGTTAACAGTCATTGTAATGCCCTTTCAAACATTTCTTTCGGCTACTGGAGTATGCATCCTTCAGATTTATTTTATTTCATCCTCAAGGACCTTGGTGAAATACAGTACATTGGAGGAAAAAATAAGATCAAGATGTGCAGTCATTCAGGCTGTAATTAAATTTAATAGGCAGTTTATCCAGTTCATAGAAAGATGGCATAGCAGAGAGCTACACAAAGCAGAGCCTAAAGCAGGAAATCATTTTACAATAGGGTATCCATCTGGAAAAAAAGACGTTGCATGAAACCAGCAAGTGTGAACAAAATCTTCATCAGTATCATATGAGGTTACTTTATCATGCTGCAGTGCTAGCAACGGGAAGTTTGACGTGTCTTCTATTAGGAATAATGCACAGCCGTCATAACAAATGTAAATCTAACCCTCTATTATGCAAACTGAAGAGAAGGGGCAGTTAATAAAATACAGAATAACCAGGTGTTTTATTATGCCAGGTGCCAGATCCCTCATCATCAGAGATAGTGTGGTTTACACATTATCTTTGAGATGCTACAAATGGAAAGAGTTTTACCATTCTATCTGTTAATGAATGTTGACACAAGTGTCACAGAAAAAAGCTCCGGATTTTTAGCAGCATTTCTCAGTATCTAAAAACCAAAACTGACTCAGTATCAATGCATAAGTTGAACAATAAAACATGGGGTTAAAACAATGCACAATAGAACCAAAAACTGATTAAATTTGCCTGGAGATCTCCTCTATCCATGCTGTGAAAAAGATGCAGATGCTATGACTTTTCCTGAATATTTTAACTGAAGCAGGTTTTTGGGTGTCTTTTCCAGGAGCAGTCTCACACGTTTTTCAGGCTTATGCACCAGTGCACATATGGTGGAACAATACTGTAATACACTCTAGTGGCATCTTTATCAGTGGAAAAGCCCAACCTTGCTATGAAATCCAATTAAACAGCCATTTTTGCCACATAAATTGATCCCATTTTTTCCATCATTTTTGTTCTTTCATTGCAGGCTGCTCTGTCTCCACATTAACAATACTGGATGAGGTACTCGTAGAAACATACACAGCAGCAGAATCCCTACTGTCTTTAAAATCCACTTTACAAAGGAAACAAGGCTCACAGGGGCACTCTGCCCTAATCAGGAACACTCGTGATGCCTCTTCAGTAAAAGCAGCAATGCACTCCAGCTCTGGCAAGTTCACTGAGGACCACGGCACATGTCCCTGCTCNATATATATATATTCCTCTGCAATGGCACAGAACAATAGCTGTGTAACTTCAGAGCCCAGCACTTACAAAGAACAAAATGCTGCCAAGATGTGGAACCTCTTCAGTTCCAGCCAGCCAAGAGCAACCCAGCAAGGGTCTGCAGAACCAAAACTGTTTTCTGTTTTATCCTCCCTTTATCACAAGGCTGGATGTAACACAGCTGTAGACTTACAAATAATACCACTCTCAAGGGATAGGCAGTATAGTTACACTCAATTATACTATAAAGTATGACATCTCCAGAGAAATTACTCAGGCACTCTCTCTTACCTGGATGACAGTAATAAAACAGATCTGTTTATGATGGACTTTTGGAATCCATTACATTTAAACAGCTTGCTGATTCTCATCATTGGTAGAACTGTACTTGTCACTGCCCACCAAATGCAACTGTTAAGTCAAATGACCCAGGGAATTTAATACAACTGCTATTCTCCCATTATTTTAAGTAGACTTCTATTAACTACGCAAAGTATGGGACCACTTTTTCTTTTTGAAGAGCAGATGGATATTAAAAAACATAATTGAAAATGCTTCTCCAAAACCATTTTTAATAGGTAAAGGCACACAATGGAGGGGGGAAAAAAAATCACCCTGTAACCTTTCCCTCTGGGAAATGCAGGCTGCAGTGCTCAAGAGTGAGAGGAGCCAGATACACAAGCCAAATGCCCGAACTGATTTTTTTTTACTGTATCTCAGTCACTGGTCTTTTTTACTTTACACTCTTATACTTAAAATTCTTTGTTCTTTTTAGCAACAAACGAAATCTTCTTTTAAAAGAGTCTGAATGATCATGTAACCGAAAGCACTCTGGGGCTACTCTTGCAGAACGGTTTTTTTCATCCACCATTCCTGTCAGTACACAAGTGCAAGGCTCACAAAATTCAAGGGAATCCACATTGGTTAAAAACACTTACTTCTCACCTCTCACTTAGAGAATTGAATTAAAAACTCTAAGGCTATAAAAGCAATGTGTGCACATTGTGAGCATAGTGTGAGCACACCATGCTTCGTGACTGACAGCACACAGAACCAGGCATAAAAGCAGGACTGGGGGCAATCTTCTACCTGTACTAGATTGTTACTATCAAGAAAAGCCGAATGGCATGGGCTTCTAGCTCCCTTTGGACACAGCACTTAGAAACTAAGGGCTGTGTGCTCCTTTGTTTTTTGATTTCTGGTCTCTGCTTCAAGTGTTTCAGATTGTTGCTGGAGCCCTGCTGTTTGATCAGCAGTTGGTGGTGGGGTGGAGGTGCCCAGGCACCCTAGCTGTGCTCCTGTGACCTGCACACACAGCTTCCACATCCCAGATCCTCCTGTATCCTCAGCTCTTCTCCCCAGCCCCTGGGCTGATGGGTGGCTGGGAGGGAAGATGACCCTTACTCCAGCCCCAGCACTACTCTGTCCCTCCCACATGAGCTTTTAACACTGAAGTCCTACATAAAATGCTGGAGTGGCTGCCAGACTTTACCTAGATGAGAGATTTAAACACACTGTATTTCACACACAGACTACGAGAATGCAGCAAGAATACAGTATTTAGCACCACTGCTATTAGTTCTGACGCAGGGCTTGAAGGAAGCCCCCATTGCTCTCAAAGATTCAAGGTAAGCCAAAAGTAAATTTCAGTATAATTTTGTTATTGCAACTTGTACCATGACAAAGCAGGAAGGAGCTCAGCCCCCTGCAGCAGTCCACTGCTTGGGACTTACAACAGAACCATGCTAAAATCAAGGAATCTCCTGCCCCGGTCTGTCCCACCAGGCTTGAGATATGAATCACCAATATCCAGAAAGAGCATGGTCAAATCATGGCTACTTGTGTTCCATAGACAGACTAGATTCACCTGGTCATTACTGAGATCCAGGTGCTCTCAAGAAGGGCTCTGAAATTCCAACAGGGACATAAACTCACTATGGGGTTCAGATGGAACCTAAGGACAAAGGCATCAGCAGTGGGTGTGCTATGCAACAAGACCCTCTCCAATTTCATCCACTTGTATCATTTCAAGAGCTAAAAGATTAATGATACTTCAGCATCCAATACCTGATGCAAGTGTAGAGGTGCCAAGGTTCATCTTTCAGCCCTCCAGGATCTTGGTCAGATACCAGGATGCAGTACCATCCCACCAGCTACAGTGCACTCTGCTAACTCTGAGGTACTGAGGAAGTACTTACCAACATGTTCTTGCTGGGAAGGACCAGAGAAGCATGGGGAGAACAGGCTCCTGCCTCAGTTTACATGGGCCTCAGAATTAAGTGTGAAAAGTGTTTGTGAAAATACTTTCAGTGGCATTAAAAACATTCCTTCTTCTAACATCACACTGTATGTGCTTGCTTTTCTTGCACTTAAACAGTCTTACACTTAGACCTCAGTTTTGAGCCTTGCACTTTGTTTTGTAAATAGATTAATATGCCATAAAAGAACACTCTGATTCCTAAAACACTGAATATTGATGGCACAGAAGGATTTACCTACATCACTGTGAAAAATTTAATGTTTGTATCAATAGAGAAAATTTACTCAAAACAGAGAGCAATCCAGCCACCCAGCCTCTAGGTATTGATCCCAGATCTTCAGCTGGGGCTGGAGAGCAAGGACCACGGAGGCAGCTGTCTCCTTGCCCCAGCCACGTCACTCCTGAACTCCTGCTCTCAGCAATCAGAGCATATGCTTGACTATCTCAGGATGTTTTGCATATCCCTCTGAATCAGCCAGTACTGCTGCAACCAACAGCAAGCCCAGACTCAGCAAAGTCATTCCTCTACTGATAAGGCTCTAAACATTACATAACAGTTATTTTTTATCATCTCTTTTATTACTGGATTTGCAAACTTGATATTGAATTTTCTTTAATCAATTAATATCACTGACTTTCCCTGCATTTAGTAACACATATATGTATAGAAGAAAAATTGCTTCCCTGACTCATCTCTGGAGAGGTTCCTGTAGTATGGAGCGTCTTGGTGGGGGGGCTGATTTTTCATTTCTAAAAGCAGCAGAAGTTTTTGCTGCTATGTGATATTTTGGTAGACTGGGAAAGGATGTGTAATTTTTGGGGTTGTCATGTGCAGAGCCAGGAGTTGAACTCAGTGATCCTTGTGGGTCCTTTCCAACTCAGGATATTCTATGATTCTAGGAATAAACTGCAAATGAGCATTTTGGAAACTGTTTTACTTAAACATTTCATATTTTCCTTGACCTTGGTAGCTTTGGGACTATCACCAGTAATCCAGCAGCATTTAAGAACTCCCTACACCTGCAAAGCTGTAATCCGCTGACGCACGAGCAGAGATCACGTCTTTGGAAGCCAACAAATTTCTAACGAGTGATGGAATGTAACTGACTCAGGCTCCCGGAGCTGGTCGTTTGGCTGGATTAATCCTCCAGGAGTCCCTCGCCACACCACTAAGTAGTGCTCACATCTAAGTGCAATTTCTCTCCCAAGCAGGCAGCGTTTGCACGCACACCTCTGCTTTTTCCTGGCTAAGGAGGTGCAAAGAGTGCACCTACAGCTCCATCTATTCAGAATGTCCAGAGCCTCTAAAACTCATATCATCCAGGCATATCCAGAACACTACATGCCTCAAACCACACTCACCGTAGTGTATTTTCCCAGCTGGCAGAGTGAGGGGAAGGTTTCCTGGTGAGCTTTTCGGATCTTCTCAGTGAGATCATCTAACTCTGCTGTCATTTCGTAGTTTTCTGTGGGCTCCTGCTTTGAAGGTTCCTTCTTCTTTTTGTTCCTATCATTTCTGACAGCTGCAAGAAAAGCAGAGATACAGATCACATGGGGTTATTCAGATCAATCTATGTTGCTTTTGCTGCTCTATTTCAAACCACTGTAAAATGCTGTTATTTTAAGCATATGTTATTTTAGGTGAATATAAAAATGTTATATGCACAGAGAACACTAATTCCAGCTTACTTATCTAAAAATAATTTGTGAACTAAATGTAGTGAGCAGTGATGAAACGAAACTTCCACAGGAGTTTGTTGTGGGTGTCACACTCCCATAGTATCTGCCTTCCAGGAAATTCTACTGCAACTTCATAAGCACAGTGTCTTAGTAACTCTGTGAGGGTGAATTTTTTCATGGCAGCACCACAGCTGTGCATGGCGGATGGTGAAGTCCTCTGCAGTGATGCAGTCGCAATTTTATTGGATGTGAACAACACTAAAAAAAGACAGCAACTGTCTTTCTTCTCAAGTACCTCAGCATGGAAGATAACAAAGCCCCATACTAATACAAACTCCACCAAACAAAAGTTATTTAAAAGGAAAGCTAAATGTGAAAACAGTAAACGAAAGAAGATGAAACACGTTAAACTCAAGTTCTGAAGATCAAAGGAGAAGCACAAACACTTGAAAGACTAAAAACGGCAGTAAAGCTATCTAAAGTTGCCTGCCATCTGCTTCTGCAGTCAGATCAGCCTTCTACCTTCCCCCGGCCGTGGGGGATTACTGGAAATATGCATTGTGCGTACTCGTGCTGTAATTGATTTCCCACATATTTGTGTTTTGTAATAAAATATGACAGCTGCTCCATCACTATGCTGCTCTTTGTTCTTTTAATGAAAATAGCTTAATTTTACAAAATGTGCCCAGGAGATAAGTCCATGTCCGCAGTATTGCCAGTAATTGTGAATTTTATCAAGAGTCTTGCTGTTAGCTAAAGCTAACGTCTTAAGTGTAACCAGATGCATAAGGCTTTACAACAAAGCCAAGCAAAATCAATCCCTCTCCCCAAAGACTCCATGTCAATATTAAACACCCTGAAGACTCAATCTTACTGGATAAATAAAACCAACCTTGACATCATTAGTATTCAAAACCTCACGATATTTAAAACAAGGCCTTTAACTCAGAGGGTGTGGCTGGTGGGTTTGGCACATGTGAGCGTGGCCAGAGGTTTTGGATGGCCAAAGATCTGCTGACTCTTGTTTGTACTGTCCTGCCCCAGAAAGTGCATCTATCCATGCTGTAGGGAGGGAAGCACAAAGCCACCTCTGTGTCGGCTCTTCTTCCCTGTGGGTTCCCCAGACCCATCTCCACATCTTCTGTGGTTGCTTCCTACATGCCAGTGAACCACAAATAAACACAAAGCAGAAAAAATAGTTCGCTGGGAAAGCATTAGAGTCAGGGGCATCTACAGAAATAACATATTGTGTGTAAGAGAAAACAAGGAGTAGAAATGTGGGGAATGTTGATTCTCCTTTACAATGCCATTAGGCACAGAGTCCATGCAATGTGTGGCTCTGGTTTTCTCACTAAAGGTCTGAATTTGTAACTGAGAGAACTCTGATGCCAATCATTCACATTTCAAGCATGAACTTGATTAACTGTGTGACAGACCTGCACTGAAGTCAGTCACGTGCTTGGCTGGATCCGGGCTGGGATGCTGAGCACCCCACTGGATGAAAGCCTAACCTTGAACACCATCAATTTTGGTGTTTGGAGAACACAGACTCAAAGGAGGCCAGCAAGAGTGGACCAAAGAGGTTATTCCTTGCAAAGGTAAAATGCTACCAGTGTAGTCAGGTTTAGGGGGATGGACTGGTCCCCCCTCCACTTCCTTTCACAAGTTTTCCCTTCAAGTAAATGCTCTGATTTGTTTGCTGATTTGTTTGTTTGGGCAGAGTACAAACACAACATTTTGCACTGAAAAAAAATCCAGGACCCAGAGCTATGTTTTGAGCGCTGCAAACTGCCACTGCACTTCAGAAACAAATCCTAATCACTGCTGTACTTGGGAGATAAAAGAGTTCCCTAGAAAATTCTGTAAACTCCTACACAATGACAAAGACCAACAAACCTTTGTCACAAAGCCCCACTTCCTTATAGCTCTACAAGCTGACTGACAAATTTGCCAAGCAGGCAGCCTCAGCAACTATTTCCCTCAACAGCTTTGAACTCCTCGTGGAAGACGAAGGCATTATTCAGGCCAGGCTTCGAAGCAGGTGCCAAGGGCTCCCAGAGACCAGGAGATAACTCTGGCAGGAACCCTGCCAAGCTCCTTTGCTACCCCAGCACTGCTCCTTCTGCAGCTGTACCTAAAGTCCCTTTCCCTCCAAAGGCCACCAGAGGGACGGCTGCTGATCAGCCCTCATTACCAAATTGGCCCAGCTCTGTCTTCTTTCTTTTTTGGTGCAAATCAAAGGGTATAAAGGGGAGAAGTAACACATCCTGAAAACTAAGAAAAGTTTTTGTTCCTCATTAACTTTCTTATAAGATTCTTGATAGCTTTTATAATAATGATAAAACCAGAATAATATACATCTTCTTGCTTTTTTCATTAGGGCTGCATCAGACATGCCAGTTTTTCTATATTCTCTGTAAGATAATGGATTAAAGTGGTGACATATAATACCCAAGCTCTAAAAATATAAAGCATTTCAATAACACTGAACTATTGGGCAGATTTAACTACAGCTATAATTCAACACACAACCGAAAAAAAAAAAAAAAAAGAGAGAGAGAGAAAGAGCTTAAGACAACACCATGTTTAAAAGAGTTAAATAAAAACATAAACACACACATACATTTACACAGTAAATTTAAAAACCATCACTGCTCTGGGAACAGGAACTGTCACACCGCATGTGGGAAGGGTTTTAGATTACAGCTTATGCTTATATTACATAAATCACACCTTTTGGTATCTTGATCTTTACATGCATATGATCACATCAATCCCCAATGCAATTCCCGTGCCTTTTAATGATGATTCGCCAGTGACGAATCTGTGTCACAGTTAATGCTGCTGTAGAAAACTCAGGTTATGAATTTCATTACTTGTGCACTAAATTCTGACTTGATGGCTGCATTAATTAGGAGCTCCCAACAGGGGACAGTATGGAAGCTCTCTTGCCCTATGAAAACTCCTGGAAGTTAAAAAACCTTAAAGAAAACTAAATAAGGTGGTGATGTGTGGAAAGAGAATGAAAAAAGGTGTATCTTGATACGTGAGGAAGCCAGGTCTTGGTGCGTCTCAGGAGGCTGAGTGACACACACCCACACCTGTGCATGTCTGCTCCAATCCATCTTCCTGTGACAGCCTCCCTGTCCCCTTGACACACACGCAGGGACTTGCACTTCCACACCCAGAAACCTGCAGGCAGCCAAAGCAGGGTTTGCAAGCTGGCAAAGCTACTTTCTGCTGCCTTAAGAACAAGCCCCTACCTTCAAATGTTCAGGCTCCTCTCTAATGGTAGAGGGACAGAACATCCCCTCTTGTCCTGTTCAGTCTCTTGTCCCCACCCTAGGCTTGCCATTGCTTTTTTTTCTTACCCTCAAAGACACTCTCCCTCTGCTGCTCAAAGCAATTGGACAGGGCACAAAAGTTCCATGTGGGTCAGATGTATTTTTCAAGGAAAGCAGGATCTGCTGTAGACAGGACTAAGTACAGGGAAGACACAAACAGCTTCTCTTGAAGAACCCCAGTGCTCTCATTCAGTAACCACACAGCAATTCTCCTGCCTGAGCAGGGTCATTTCAAGTATGTCCTAATGCAGGGAATCATCCAGTCTGAATCATGAGCCCCTCAGGTCCACCAAACTTAACCACTGCTTGGCCTAAGAATAGTCTGGGATCCAGCCCATGACATTTAGACAGTTTCTAGACAATCAAGTAAAATCACGGAATAGTGAGTATTTGTACATCCCTTTGTGAAAGGTGGCACAAATGTGTCCAAGGGAGAAGAACTTGTCACTCGCAATGCAATTTTTCCTATTACTTGCACAATCTGTGCTTCCCCAGATATCCAGAAGATCTGCAGACAGCTCCTTTCATGTATTATAATGATTAATCACCTATAAACTCATGATTTGAAATGCTATCTCTCCAGTTTTGCCTCTTGGAGATCCCCGTGACCTCTGAAGAGCTCTGTGTACAAGTTAGCTGGTTTTGTTCCTGTAGCAACAACTACTAGTGCTTCCAGTCAGTTCACATTCCTGTAAAACCACACTTCTCTTGTCCCCAAATATTTTGGAAGTTACTCGTTAAGCTAACAAACCTCAAAAGCACCATAAAGCACACAGAGCAAGTCAGTAATTGCACAGTGCTGGGCACAAGGTCGGCTTGCAAAAAGACTCCTTTTGTTTGTAAAACCCAATGAGAAGAGAAGTGGGAGGTGAACTGAGGTAGGAACACTGCAGACCTGCCAGTTCTCCCTTCTGGGCAGAGGCTGGCTGTCCTGTCTGTCCTCCTGCTCCTTGGGAAGTCACCTGTCCCTGTCTGAATGCCAGGCAGCCTGGGCAGGCTGATGGGGCCACACGCAGCCAAGGGGCCGATGCTCAGCACTGCAGCTGGGAAATCCAGGAGCACCAAGCTCTTTGTTAGGGTGGAAACCCACAAACCTTGCACAGCTCCTCCACATTCTTGCTTCCCCAGTTCCAGAGGCAGCTGCTAAAAAGTTTCTAATTCTGGCAGAAGTTAGCAGCTGTGGACAATTTCAGTCAAATAAGCAAAATGCTTACCTATTGCCAATGCCAAGTTTGCTCCATCAGGTTAAACGCCCAACATATACTACGCATTACTCATCAACAAACTGCTAATGGTATAGAATGTCTGTCCATAAGGATGTCTTTCCCAACAGTCTCAACCCAAAGGAAAATCTCAAACCAAGGGAGCCCTAGCAACCCTGCTGCTGCTGAACTAGGCCCTCCGACCCCATGGTCAAAAGCAGCACCCAGCTGCACATCCCAGGCAGCTTCCAGGCCTGGGAACTGGTGGAAGAAAGCACAGAGATGATGGAACTCAAAGAGTTTGAGTTTCCCACCTCCAACACAAGTAAAGAAAGAAAACAATCATCTCAAAAGCAGCACAATCATGCTCAACAAACCAACAGGCCATCAATTCAGGACAGTGAGGCTCCTGTTCACGTTAACAGCAGTGCAACTGCAAGCCAAACATACTAAAATATGCAGTACGCCAGGTAGTTATAAACAGACTGGCTTCCTAGGTCGTGATTTCCAGATGAAATAATGTTTTCTTTTAGGCAAAACAGCTCAGTCTTAAAAAAAGCCAGGAAACTATTTTAAAACAAATTTCCATGCCAAAACTTGACTTTGACATATGGAGAATGATTGGAGACAAAGCCCATTTCAAACACAAACCTCTCATTTCCGATGGACAAAGCCAGTAACAAGTACACAGTTGTGTAAGGGGCTTACAAAACCAAAACACATTGAAACCTACATATTTTGTAGCTGATTCTGAGAAATCAACCATGTCAGCTGTTGGATAACAATTGCCAGAAGAAAACATCTCAAAATAAGTGAGATACTATCTCTCTACAGACACATATCAAAATTAACAGGGAGCACAGAGAAACAATCATGGAAGACATTTCATAAGCACCTGGCACGCCATCATTTTTCCCCAGGCACAGAGCAAGCACATATATTACAGAACTCGAGCCCGCCCTGGGTTTCCTATTGAGAAATAACATTCAGCTATGGCAAACCCACCCCAGCCAACGCGCCAGGAACCTCAGTTCAACCACAGGATAACACATCACAGATCCAGAGGACATCGTCCTGTCACCTGCCTTCACGTATGCTGGCCCTTCCAGCCACTCGTGGTGGTTTGTTTTGTTTTGTTGGTGTTTGTTTTTGTTTTTTTTTCTTTTGAGGAAGGTAAATCTGAACTCTGCCTTGCAGCTTTGTATTATTCATTACATAATTGCTATGTTTTATTAGAAATACGATCTATTATAACCTTGAATAGGGTAACTTAAATGACATTGAAAATTAGATTATTCTGATTGTTAGAGAAGTGAGAAAGGTACTAAACATTTGTAAGGCTGATAATCAATCAGCGTATCCATGTGAGTGCAATAAAAATCAATCAGGAGCTAGTGCGTTTAAATCTAATTTTTTAAGCATGACATTTTCTTCTGAGTTTCTTTTTTAAATGTCACCCTTTTCTACAACAGTGATTGATTCTATCCCCAGGGATAGTTAACTCCAACTGTTTTATTCATTGCACTGAGCTCTTGTATCCACAGTCTTTTCTAAATATCAGATTAATGACAACAATAATATTTTTATCAAAATGTGAAATTCAGAAATAGGCATTCATGGAATCAAAACAGCAAGAAGCACAGCAGTACATTTAAACTGCTTCAAATACCAGGGACCTTTTAACTAGCAAGCAGTGTACTTTATTTAACACAAAGAAAATGGTGGAATTTTGTGTCCCTCCCGTTCTCTTTTTCCTCCCATAAAAGAGAAGGCCAAGGATTTGCTTGTTTAAAACATAATTCATTTAGAAATGTTTCAGTAGTGAACAATGAATCATTGGCTATAGGGAGTCTGTGAGTAATTACCTATGCCTTCAAAATAACCTTATTAGGCTACTGTAAGTATAGGGGAGACCTTTGATACCTATAGCCTAAGGGCCTCTATTTTTCCATTCATGCACAGGGGATTTATATGGTTATATCCTGACGAAAGCAACACATCTCCCATTTATGTGTGAGGATAACTGCAGGGTTAATATATCAAGAGCTGAGTTATAAGAACAGGTTTCATTATATGAATGAATGATACAAATGGATGTTCTACAGCTTTATTTAACTGGCCTGAAACTTCACCTGTGGTTTCAAGGATTCTCATCAGTCTGAACAATTTTATTTTTGACATGAAATTTGGCACCTGCTATTGTCACACCCCTGAAATATTAGTAAGTGGAATGAGCAAAAAAAAGGAGTTTCTAGTCCTTTGGAAAAAACCCAATACCATCTGAAATCAGATGCAGGACCAAAACTGAAAAAACAATGCAAAACAACAGGCTGAGAAAAGTATCTCTTGAAATTAGCTGAAAGGTATGCCTTTGGCATTCTTTTATCTATTTATTTTAAATTATTATTTATATTATTTCACTGTCTTATAAAAAAATATTGTGGTGGGTTTGTTTTTTTTTTTTTTTTTTTTTTTTTTTTTTTTTTTTTTTTTTTTTTTTTTTTTTTTTTTTGTTTTTTTTGTTTTTGGTTTTTTTTTTTTTTTTT
>VZTR01026797.1:490247-526360 GCA_013400775.1 Chaetops frenatus | reverse complement strand
TTTGGGTTTTTTTGGGTTTTTTTTTTGGTATTTTAAGACATCCAGAAGCAAAACCAACAGCTATCATGCTTGGGATACCTAGAACTGCCAATCCAAGACCCAAAACCACTGGTGAAGTAAACAAATGGTTCTGCAGGCACATTTGTCTTGCATGTTGCAGAAGGACAGGACAAAACAGACCAAAACAAACAAACAAACAAAGCCCCCAACAAAATAAAACAAACCCCAAAATAACCCTAAAAAACCCTCAAAAAAATCCAAATCCACCAAAAAATCACATAAGCTGTTTCTAAGTGTATGAATATACCACTAATGCCTACCTTTATATTTACTGCAGTATTTTGGGACTGGTTCAATTCTGCAGAACATGACAAACAAAGTAACAACTGCCCTAAGAATAAAAATCAGGACTCCAGAAATACAAATGGACCCCCTCCCCCCCCCACTCCCCTAAACAGGTTCTAAGAGCAAATGAGAAATGAAGAAGCTGCAAAAACAGAAAGACAGTAAACAAGTGGGAAAAAAACCCAAACCAGAAGAAAATATGATTTGCAGCACATGGATGCGGGCAGGTAGAGGATGGGAGGATGAGGAGCAGCTGAGTCAGAGGCAGGACAGACAGGGCACAGCACCTATACCAGGGGCTGAACTGAAAGCAGACTCCTTGGTCTCCCTTATCATCTCCCTGCATACTGCAATCAAAGTAGGTGGAGAGATGGGATTATACATTAAATGATAAACTGTTTAAATAGCATTTGCCCTGTGATTTCCACTTTCAAAGTGCTTTAATATCATCAACTAATTGCCAGTGTGAAATAGGATAATCCACACGCTCTAAGCAGCTGATGCTTAAAGAGCTATTGAAGGTTGTTAGCATTAACAATTGAAGGCAGAATAAATCACTAATATCTCCCGTGAAGACCCACCAATGTATCTGCAATGGAAATAACCTAGTCATACTCATTGACTTGGGCAAAATTTACCCACTGGTATGTTTCCATCTGTATTTCACATAGGCATCACCTCAAGTTACTTAATATAGCCAGAAATTCCCATATGTGAGATGGAGTATCTCCACATGCAGGTCCTGCAATGTCCCTGCACATCTTGTGCAGCTGCTAAATTAAACTACACGTGTCATTCCCTCCTCACTCCAGTCATGCCCCATCTCTCTCAGGATTCTTCATGAAATCAGTCACTTCCTTACTCTCAACATAAAATCTATGACATTTATTATGATCTACCATGCCACTTGTAACAGGTTTGCAAGTAATTGCATCACCCAGTGGGCATTGCCAGTCTTTCCCTTCCCTGCTCAGTGCAGGAATGGGAAGAAGCTTTGGGAATCAATCATTCCATCTGGGGAGGTTTCCTAAATTTACAGGGCTTCTGCAGGTAACCCACTGTGAAGTACCAGCCTGTGGCAGAATCCTCATGAAATTAAAACCCTCAGGGAAGCAAAGTGTTGTGCTTACTATCTACTGTTTTGGCTGACAAGATCCCAGTGGATTTACTAGTAAATTCTGTGGCAGTCTAGATAAAATTCTGCATGTAGCTGGTTAAACCAAAATACTCTGGGGAAATGGAGGACAGCTTTTCTGGAATTGCAGTGTCTTAACACATTAACTAAAAGTACACAAGACCACAAACACAAAGTGATTATTCTTTCTCTTCCTTATAGCTGAAGCGACCAAATGTATATGCAGCAGTTGAAAAACTCTTCTAAATACTCAGAAAAGGAATTTCTATTAGGCTATAAAGCATTTCTTTTACCATAGGCTGGGTGAAGAAAAGATTCCTAAATTTCAAACTCTGAACTTTCAGTCAGAAATCACTGAGAGGCCATTAAATCTGTCTCATCAGATTTCAGCTGTTGAGGTGCCCTTTCAAGCTACCTTCTCAAAGCAACTGCCCTTTTGAGCTACAATCCTGAAGCCTGGTACACTAGGTCTCTATGGATAACAGATTATGAGTAAAAATATCCTGAATCTGACCTTTCTCTCCAGGGTCATCAAAAGGTAAATCAGTCTACTTATCTACAGATATTACATTAATTTCTCTTAGGAGACAGTCATGGTAGTATGATGCCTTGCAACTGGGAGATGCTGGGGTTATCCAAAGTCCTCATTTCAATTTGCTGGGCATTACCCAGGACCACTGGATGGCCAAGAAAGTGCATGGCTGTAAGCTAAGACCAGACACTGCACCCTATTCCTGCCCACTGCCTGCCTGCAGCACTTCACACTTCAACCTGCTGCACCTATTTTATTTCTTATCCTAACACACACTGAGGAAAAGAACACGACTTGCTTTTTACTTAACTGGCGAGCTACCTACCATGACAAATTGCAACCTCTTCCCTGACAATGCCATTGGCAGGCTCCTTCTACAAAATAACTTTCCATAATAAGCACATTCATTCAATGTAATGAATGAGTCCGAGCTACAGGACAAATTCTGATCGTGCATGATAAAACTGACTTTATGGGACAGCAAAAGGAAAGCCTAAAAAAAAAAAGGAGGTGAGCTGGAAGACTCCTTCCCTTTGCTTGCACACAGACACTCAGGAGTCAGGGCAATGGCTCCCCAGAAAGAGGAGCAGTTCAGGAGCAATACCAAGACAGTGTGTCACTGCATGTCTCCCTTTTATTATGGGTGGTTTCATGCCATGAACACAGTCTGGCTTTCCCCAAACAGGGTTCACTCCTACATTATTTACCAGAATTGAAAATAACAGCCCCAGCTTATCCGCACTGCTGCTTTTGTCTTGCAGTGGTGCTACTCCACCGATCGCAGCAGAGTCCTATTAGTGTAAAACTACAGTAGCGTAGTGGGAGATCAGGTCTAATATCTGTATCTGCAGATGGATAACACCACCTTCATACCTAGGTTTCATTCCTTTGTTTTGCCCCCAAGGCTGAATTTCACATTCGTACCTCCTGGTGGCTTGTGCAATTGTGTAAAGGTGCATCTAGCGAGAGAGCTGCCAACTGACAACACGTCTGAAGAGGCTTTGCGTGCGCGGGTGCTTCATCAGGCGCGGGGAACACTTCGCCTCCCGCAACCGTAAATTGAGCTCATGAAGGCATGGCAACAGTTGTTCCCGGCATGTTTGAAGAAAGGGAGCTGCAGTCTTGACTCGCAGCGCTTGCCTGTGTTACAGCCTCAGCAGCTTGCAGCCCTGGCCCCCCACTAGGCCAGGGACAATAAAAGCAAAGAAATAGCTCAGAATCTATTTATTTACCTGTTCCTCCGAAGCGAATGTGAAAAACAAGCCCTTATGAACATACACGCATTCCTTCCTAAATGCACAAGCTTGTTCATACCCCTACTACTAAAACAAAATAAAATAGAATTGCAATTGGGAGGTTATTTTCATCTCTCAATGTGCCAGGATTGGCACCTGAAGTGGAGGGCAGCGGGGACAGAGTGTGCATGCTCAGCCTCCCTGCTCAGGCTTACCCTCCTGGCTGGCTGTAGCAGCAGAAGAAGGGAAGAACAGTATCATTTAACCAGGTGGACTAGAAGCACTGCTAGATCAGCCAGAAAAAATTGCCTGTTTAAGCCTCACACTGATGCACAGTCCAACACAGCTGGTGGGCACACATCTGCACTGGCCAGGGGTCTTGGATGGCAGGTGGGTTTGAATTTTTAAAGAACAGTGTGTGTTGTTAAAAAGCTTAATCAAACAGGAAAATAACATGCCCAAACACCAGTGTTGCATTTCATTGCATTTTAGTGTGCTGTTTACATCCCCTCCTTTCCCAAAAGCTGAGCAGTTGGAATAAACAATCTGCAGATTTGTTGTTGGGGTGGGGCTTTTTTCTTTTCTTTTTTTTTTTTTTTTTTTTTGAAAATTACATAGTCCTGTTTTCACCAACTGTAAACTAAGGAGAAAGCAAGGAGTGAGGTCAGGGGACTTCTTTTTCTTTCCATCTCAGGATTTCAGGAAAGCCACGCTGAGCCAGCCAGCAGGCTCCGGGAAAGCCCTGCTGAAACTGGCTGCTGCCACAGGTAAACAAGTTTATTCACTTTCAGCTTTAGCGTCTCACTGCCCACCCCCGAAGTGCTACACCCGCCAGCTGAGGCACTTAAAAGGCCTCAGCCTCCCAGGCTTTTCTTCAGATCCCTTTCTGCCCAGGCATGGCATAACTAAGCTCTGAGCTCCAGCCAGGCTTAACCAGGCAGCAGCTGAAGCCCCAGCTCAGCTTCTGGGATTTCTGTGCCTGGGA
Source organism: Chaetops frenatus (assembly GCA_013400775.1). Lineage (NCBI taxonomy): Eukaryota > Metazoa > Chordata > Aves > Passeriformes > Picathartidae > Chaetops > Chaetops frenatus. The sequence goes on along the minus strand of VZTR01026797.1, from coordinate 522,128 downwards.
CAGCAGCAGGCTTTAATGTGACTCTTCAAAGCAAAAGGTGCCTGGGAGACAAAGGCTCTTGTTTTTTTGCCTTTAATAAATACTGCTCCATCCATAATTCACATGCAGAAATACTGCTTCTCATCTATTAATGCAGGCTCTCTGGACATCTGCACTCCTGCGTTATGTAGAGGCAAAAGCATCACGGCATTACAGGGTCGAATTCCCTTAACACACCTGCAGCAACCTCAGCTGTTTCAGCACTCATGTTATGACATGAATCACTCCACAAGCCTGCACCTAATTATCAGACTGTCTATTTTGATATATTTTATCTTTTATGTACAATGCGAAAGAAGTTCTTTAAAATACATTCCAAATATACTTTCATTAAAAAAAAAAAAAAGGAAAGAAAAAAAAAAAAGAGCTGTCTTGTCTGGGACTGAAGTTCTGAAATAGCAGGAGTGAGTGGACCAGATTATTTTAAAAAGAAGGCGTGCTAGTAACTACAGGACTAGCTTAAAGAGCTTAATTCTGTCAGTCAGGGTCAAGCAGAATCAAATCCTGATTTCTCCATAAGATCTTCTAAATAACCCCAGTAAAGCCAGCACATAACCTTTTTACATTAAGTGCTTTCACAGCACACCAGACCAGCCTGATGTAGTGATCACACAAGTGGCAAAGCACACAGACACTCATTTCCAGGAACAGAAAGATAGAAAAGCAGCCTTTTTATTTTTTGATTTGAAATCAAAGTGATTACTGAGGGCTCTGCAACTTCCAGGGCAAGATTTAGTGCACACAAGGGAGTTCATTTTGAGAAGGCAAACAGGCAGCAGGTCAACACAGAGTTAACTCAATAAAATAATAATTTCTACTTGGATAAACTGACCTAGTTTTCCCAGACTTCTCCATGAAAACAAAGGATGCAACTTGGACGTGAGATGACGTCTGAAAGGAAAGCCAAGGGCTGGGCAAGGAGACTGAATTTAACACACAGTGGGTCCTTAACTAAATGAAGGTGGTGGTCCCCAGCTGGCACTCGAAGTGACTACCCAGCGAGGTTCATCTGGAATTATAGGTGGCTGCTACCCCCATTTTATCTCATTGATGCTGATGACAAATATTTCATGGCCATCACCAGTGCAGGATTGGGCCCTGAACTCATTGGACACAGATTGGGAGCCTGCTTCCAGCTAGGATGGTCTTCTCCAAGACTGTGGCAAGTGCAAGATGAGAGATGAACTAACAAAAGTTAGTTCTATGAGATCCTCAGGATACTCTTCTAGGTCTACAACCCCTATGGGAAGCATGGGCTAAAAACTCAAGATTTCCAAAAGTAGAGGTTTATTCAGTTCCTAAAAGAGCTGATGAACATCCACCTGTCCAGTCAGCTGCAGGACTGCCCCAAAGCACCAGGCTGCATGGCAGACACAGTGCAGGCAAAGTCCCCAGGGCCTGGGATGCACAACATGGAGGACAGGAACAGACAAGGCTCCTTCCCAGCCCCCCTCATAACTCCTCCTGAGATTTTGCAAATCTGAACACAGCAGACAACTCTTCATTTTGGGATTCAACCCAATGTTATTTTCAGCAAAGCTTTGTTGTGCTGGAACACCTCCAACCAGCTCAAGTTAAACAATTTGCCCAGAGAAAATGTTCAATGAAGAGGAAACATAAAAGTATGCACAGAAAGAGGCCTGAGTCCCCCTCTTTTCTAATCCATCACACAGCATTAGGGATTAAATACTCATTAAAAAATATATAATAAACTGTTAAGACAGGGTATTTAGTGATTCCTCTTAATTGCCTCATTTTTCCCACACCCTGGTTTCTAGGGAATATTTTTAAATATTCCTCCACCATTATTGCAAGGCCCCTTTACCAGAGGGATACCTCCCCAGTTCACTCCCCCAGCCAAGAAAGAAGACCCCAAACCTCATGTGTTTATACTGCATACCCTGTGAGAGGCAGCTGATGTGTCTTTGCAGTTTATGTATGTTCACACCTTACAATGCCTAAATTCTAGCAGGAAGAATGTTCCTAATAAACATGTGAAATGGCTGTGCTGACTTAGAAAACAACAGGAAAAGTTGCCAAAAAAGGGTTTTGACTCTCTTTTGAGGATAAACAGTATTTAAACCTTCTTCAGAATTAAAGGAAAAAAATATTTATGCTTATTCTCCTCTGGTCCTGTTTACTTTTCCCTGTTTTATAAGAGAGGTTTGAACATAGTAGGGCTTCTTTTTCTTAGTAACAACTATCCTCTTGCTTTTATTTGTTATCTCTTTTTATTATTTTAATTCCTTTTCCATTTAAAATTATTTTCTGGATGTTCTGATTTAATAGCAGTGTTCACTTGAAGAGGCATCCAAAGAAGGGGCAGGGGGGAAGTATGCATTAAGCTTCTCTTCCAAATTACTGGAAGGGAAAATCAGACATCTTTCTTGTAAAAAAGTGCTGTCAAAAGGCTCTTATGAACTAACAGTCACTTGTTCCAGGGATCTGGATCATGTGGGTTTGATCCTGGAGCTACTCAATGGGATAACCAGATGGTGCAGCACAGCACAAGACCAAGCACTCATTGAGCTCTGGGTTTCTTCACCAATCTTCACAAGACCCCTAACTGGAAACACAAGAGCTCCCTGCCCAACAGAGGCAGACTGGTACTGTCAGGGAGCAACTCGAGGTCCCCTAAACCTAATGCTTCATCTTCCATCAACAACAACTTTCCTGTATCAGAAAAAAAAGCTCCTTGGTGAAATTTCCGATGTGATGCCTTTTTTGAGAGGCTTTTCTGGTTGTGTCTCCACTAGAATCAAAACATACCATGTCACAGATCACCTAGAAGAAGTGCTATGGCAAGAAAAACACAGGAAAGATAGTCCTTGCATTAAGCACAACTATGGTGCAGTGAGGAATGCTGAATGTGCGAGGTGCAGCAGTTTAGCATATAAGAACATTCACTTACTACTGATTTCTCCTCCTGGGCTGATGGCTCTTCTACTGATGTCTCCAGCTTACAAAATGGCTAAAACCTGTGCAATGCCAGTATCAGCCTTCTTGAGATATAGAAAGAACTCTCATGTATTAGCCAACATCTTATACCTAATTTTTAAAACTATAAAAAACAGATCTCAATCTTTGCCACTGGAACATTCTCTAGAAGTGTACATGGTACATAAAATTACTGCATTTCATAAGAAGTACATCATATATGTAACTTGTGGATTCTTTGAAACGTAAAACTGACCATAAACTTCAGGACTTCCTGGCAATTTCCATTTTTTCTACCTCTCTTACACTGTAATACTGTTTCCATGATGCACACCTGTAATCAGCTAGTTGGGAGTTAAAAACAGGAGAGAGGGGAAGAAGGAAAGGATTTGCAGCAGCACCAGGGTGGACTGACAGCAAAAAACCTGTTTATGATGGAAACAGGAGGAGACAGAGCAGGTGAAAACAGTGTCCCTGGATCGATGGGAGCGTCCAGGAATGACGTCCTCTCCCACTCCTTCAACTGTGCAGTGATGTCTTCACCAAAACCACTTGCCAAAGGAGAAGAGCCCAGCTCTGTGCCAGGGACCTGGCACTCCTCAGCCATCTGACAAGTTGTGTGTGTGTCTGCTGCTGAAGGAGCGAGGTGATCTACAGCATTTCTGAAATGCTTTCGTTTATCACCCAGTATAATTCAATTTAGTATCTCTGCGATGTTTTAATCCATCCTGACTGCTCAGTTTCTCTATCTAGTTTAACGCTTTTTTATTTTCCCAAGCTCTCAAGTTTTAAGGTAAAGAGTTTCTCAGGTTCAAATACTTTAGGTCCTGCCTCCAAGAAAATACTGGCAGTGGAACATCGACCTCTTTAACATGGGAAAAAACAAGCTAAAGTGCAAAATGCACAACGCTGTCTGACAGTAATCCTTCTGCCTGAGAGTTTAAAGACAACAAATGTTTAAAAATATAATGCGCTGAAAATGATACAAATATAATACGCTTTGTTAATCTGTTACTTTCAATGGTTTGTAAAGTCCTCCCTCAGAGGATTGGGTTTAAATCATTCATTAACTTGAAGCTGATTGCTTTGTCCTGCAAAGGGGGAAGAACACGGATTTCTCAGATGTAACCCAATTTCCTAACAGAAACGAAAACAACCTGATGAAATTCAGTTACCAAAGCAATCTATCATACCCTAAGCAGAAGTGTAAATAAATTCAATTACAAAATGAGCTCCTTCACCGAAGTCTAACTTTATGGAGAGTTTTAAAATTAACATTTCACTTGCTTCGAAGTTTGAAAAAAGAAAGAAAGAAAGAAAGAGAAGTAGGTCAGCATGTTTCCCCAGCATGTCTTTCTGACTCCATTAAAACTGTCTGTCAGATGACTAACCATGCCTGTAATCCAACTAAAAGCATGTTTGCTTTCTGTTGCACTTTTTGCCAGGGGAAAGGAAGAATTCCACTTAGCTTTAACTCTGAAATTCAGGTAAATGTCTCCAAAGTCAGACAATTTCCTCACATTTACTTACCAAATCTGTTTATATCAACAACAAGCAACTGGTTATGGATGCACAGCACTGAGAAATGATCCCACAGCTCATTAAATGCCGATCAGCCACAGGCACTGCCTGTAGGGCTTTAAGCTACAACTTGTACAAGTCAGGTTTCAGAGCTGCTGACTGATTGACAGACTTTTCATGAGACCTAGACTTAAACATTTAAGAGCTTTCAGAAACAAGTAAGCATGCAAACAAGTACTGGAGTAAAGTAAGATGGAGCAAAACCATTTCTGTTAATTCTGGGCTAGAGGACATTAAAAATTCGAACAGCTGATGATCTTTCTTTTTCCTTTTATAGAATTGGCAGCTGAGTGTTATTTGGGTTTGGATAGAAAGGGTGTTATTTCTACTCCTTGTACACCATCTACTTTAAAAAATCCTTTACACTTTCCACATGAGTGCTGAAGAACTGGAGATTAACTGTTCCGATGTATTTTAAAATGAGCATGTGATATAGAGTCAAACTAAAAACAAATCGAGGCTATTTTTAGAGCGCAGTCCTAGGGCCAGCATCCCAGCAGGAGGAGCTGCAACGTGTCAGCTTGTGGCTTATCACAGGCACAGCAATGAAAAGCTCCCTCTGCTCTAACAATTCATCCAGCGGATGAAAGCAAGCCCTGAGAGCCTGACAGCAGCCGAGGGAAATCCATGGCCTCATCTGCTTATGGAGAGATCTTCCCAAAGCATCTTTGAGCACTTACTGGTTTCCAAGTGCCTGCTTTCCATCTTCCACACCACCAGAACAGGAGCTGCTCTCCGCAGAGAGGCCAGCGCGAGCCTTGCTTCTTCTCCTTGCCTTTTGCAGAGCCACCTACCCCGTGCAACACCATCTCCAGTAAAGTGATCACCAGGAAAACAGAAGTTTGGGGGCATAAACCAGCGGGAAGACATACACATTCTCACATATGTGTCTTCTGAGGGGAAGGACCAAATAAGCCTCTCCTTTGATAGAGAGTCCTTCAGGAACATTTGGGTTGCTGCAGTTCAGACTTCCCAGAACTCTTGGGAACAATTTACTGCATTTCTCATGAACCTTGGCTACTGTAGATAACATTTTCAGGTTGGCCTGACAACCAAATAAGCCATGTTTAGCTTCAAGGCCCAGAACACTGGCAATTTGCTCGTTCCCAGACCGATATTTATCTCACTGACATTTCTCCATCCTTTGGATTCAACATCTCAAAAAAAAAATTTAAAAAAAGAAAAGAGCATTCAAATGGAGAAAAAATGGAGAAACCACAAGGGCCAGTATAGAAAGCACAAGCCACATGACACAATGGCAATTAGAAAGAGAGATGCAAAGATGCCTCGCGTCCCCAAACAAGGAGATGATCCGAATGAGGAATACGAAGCAGTGAACTGAGTGCATAAAGGAAGAATGGAAGCTCTGAAACAAAGCTTTTGAGGTCATGGGATTGGGGTCTCAGCAGTTATGTCCGCATGACAAAGCAAATGTGGCCTCAGCATCATTCTTAGGAGTGCAGGGACTCGGTAGGGACTGGCTACCTCCAGATTTCCCATCTGCTCTTACAGCAGCATTGCCCAGCACAGGACAAGAGAGAAAAGATAACCCAGGGTTTTCCTTGTCGTGAAAGCAGCTGGGATACTAAACTCAAGAAGAGGCAAAGGCAGCCTGCAATGGCAACACAAATGCATACAGCCAGTGTCTTTACATGTACAATTTGGAATAACACTATAAACCGAAGTGGGGGATAAGAAATAACAGAAAAAGGTCAGGGAAAGAACAAAATCTATGTTGAGAAGGGATTTTGTAAGAGATATCTGCCCCTAATGCCTTTTACTGGGAGACTGACAGAAGGAACCATCTGATGATCCCTAAAACACCCCAAAGGTGAAAAATGAAAAATATGAAAAGTTAGACCTGTTTCAATGCCAACTGTTCTCCAGGAAGAGCCCAATCTTCAGAGAAGGATCTTCACAGGAGGGAGCACATGTTAGGACTGCCACAGAAAGCTGCAAGCACCAACAGACACACCATGGGCTCCCTTAAAAGAAGGATGGGTTCAGCAAGGTCTGCGGACCTTGCTAGAGCACTGAACAGTAGCACGACTTCTCTGGAGTCTGCTGCAGGTCTAAAGAGAAACTAGACTGTGTGTGCATTGCACTTTTCCCTGGCTCTAGTTATCTCAAGTGTCACCTGTAATGAAAGAAAAGTTACTTGTACAAGGACTCTGTGCCACTCAGCTGAATATCTGCCACAGGACAAGACTGAGAGCCATTCAGAAAGTCCTCTCCTAAAGCATATCTCTTTTAGAGCATGGTCGGGTGCTGCAGTACAAATGATTAGCATAATAACTTTAGAAGTGTCACAAATTTAATAAAACACCTTGTTAAGCAAAAACGTAAGAAAGGCACACATTTACAGTCATCGAGGACTAGGATTGATGGATGCAGACAAAGGCTGCAGAGAGCACATGAGCCCTGGTAACTTCTGCCAGGATCTGTGTTGTCATAGAGACAGCAGAGAGCCTTGAAAAGTTCACGACAGTAGCTATACCTTAGTGAATAAGTCTTAATGTAACTTCCAGCTGAGGACATGTAATCAATCTCTGTATGAGCTTATTGAAGGAATTCCCTTTATGCTTACTCAGTCCTCAAGAGCACAAAATGAGGGAAAATATTTTAAAATATATATTTTACTACTTATAAAGACAAGCCAAGTGCTTCTTTTGGATTGGGAGAGTAGGGATGGTAGTGGCAGGAAGGTAACTGTTTCTTTTGAAAATGAAATAATGTAAAACATGAAAAACTTGATAAAGATATTCAATTTTAAAAACCCCAAAACGCTAAAACCGACCAAAAGAAAAAGCATGGAAACAGTAATTCTAGAGCAGCCTGGCAAGTTTGGCCACATGCAACAGTTTCTTCCCCTTCCCCCAGACACTTCCCCTACAAAGGTGGTTTCAGCCCTGGCATCTCACTGCTGCTCTTCTCCCATCGGGTTCAATCACCTCATCCCCTTTTACACTGCAAAACACAGGACTTTCCCTGTTCTCTCTTCCCTCTCCATGCCTTTCTCCTGGCATCTCCCTCTCCAGTGGCATTTGACCCCTGGTTTACCTTCCCCAGGGCAGCAGCACCCCGTGACCTTTCTCGGGTCCCTGCTCCGGGCTCTGTCCCACCACTTGGGAGGTATAGGACACTGCAGCCCACAACGAGCAGCACAGAAACAGTGCCAGGGGTTGTTTATTGGCCGAGGTCTTCAATTCTTAGCTTACACAATTATGGGGTTTCTATGCAAGGAAGGGGGAAAAAAAAATTTGCAGCACTAGCATGCTGCAGTTTAAAGTTACAGCTATTTGCATAATGCCTGAAAGGCAAGGAGTAGAAGAAAAAGAGAACATTAAGATGCTATTCTTACTTTTCCCTAACATTTTAGGATATAAAGATCAGACTAATTACCAGACAGTCTTGAGTTGAGCAGGGTTCACTAATCACACTCTGCTTGAGGAATTAGGAGAGAATTTACTTAGCCGCATCGTGAAAGGTGCCAATAAATTGTTCAGCTGGAGAGTTAACATAATAAAAAAAATCATTTTTTATGTTATTTTCTTTAGCAGTTTATTAATTGCTGCCTGAAATACTTTTCTGAAACACAACGAGCTGCAAATGAATTCATGGGCTATTAATCTGCTGTACATGGCACTGGAGGGAAAGCTCATTAGGTGAGTTGATGCAATTACTGCTATTACATAACCATCTTCACAGAACATAGAGTAAATTATGGATAATAACATTCAATCTAAGTTGCTCCTTTAAACATTAAAGCTGGCAAATGAAAGCTATGCAAAATCAGGGGTAAAAGCTAAAACACAGAAGAGGCAGACCCCAAAAGGAGAAAGGAAAAGCAGATTGCTTCTTTGAAGACAAAAAAACGATGTGAAAAGCAAGAGATGTTTGTTTAACCATGGGAAACAATGCACAACAAGTAGAGCCCAGTTCTCTACAAGAGAATTTTAATTGTATGTAGATCATTTTCAGTGACCCAGCATAACAAAGTGTGCATTATCTGTGGCAGAGCACAGCCTGACACTAGAGCACTGTGGTTTTTGTTGCAGGAAGACCCTTCCCCATGAGCTCTGCTCTCATCTTTAAAAAATATCCCCATCAGTGTTATTGAGAGTTTGGCATTAACTTCTAAAAGTTCCCAATTCGTCAGCATGAAAAAAGTAAATACAAGCTTTCCTATCTGATCAGAAACTGAAAAAAATCTCCAAAACAATCCATCCTTAAAAAATAAAACGAAAAATATATGATTGCCATGGCTTGGGCATAGCTTCCCCAGTATCTATATTCTCCAATTCTTAATTTAATTGGTATTTTCCCAGTTTACATCCTTCTACTTTCAAAGCACTTACAATACAAGGTCTCCCAACCCTTGTGAAAAGACATAATTTTCACCTCTCAAGATAGGAAAGACAGAATATTCTGCTTGTAGGGTTTAGAGAGAGGAATTAGTCCCAGAACAGAATTCAGGGGTTTGTGATTTCCACTCTGATATTTAGCTCCTGCCTCTAGAGAAAGCAAGTTAACAGGCAAGGCAACTACTCTGGAATTTTTGAAAAAGCCCCCAGCCACTGTGTGGTATTTAGGCATCCAGTTAAAAATCTAGCCCGTAGCAAAGCAGAAACAATTCCTAAATCCAGTGCTTCCTGCTGGCTAAAAAGAATAAAATAACCCCAGTTTAGTTCTGACTAAATAAAGATTGCATGCAATCTAATTAGTTCACTTGAAAATGACATCACTGAAATCTGCATGAACTTCTCAAATGCAACTATGCAGACTAATCCTCCACTTAGCCACTCACTGCAGATGGAATCATGCTTCATTAAGGAGTCTGAAAAAAATTAAAGAGAAATAAAAAATACAAACATGACAGTTCCTCAAGTTGATGTTTCCTGCTTGCCAATTTCAACCAGAATGAAAATACATTAATCCATTCATTCTATTGTTCAGTAGCAGAATGTAATCATATGTTCCAAGAAGTATGAACATTTAAATATTATAAGACTCAAGTCTGTGACAAAGAGTAACAGACATTTCTGGGCAAGTTAAAAAAACCTCCAACAAACACAGAGCACAGAAACCAGATTCTCTCCTGTTCATGATAATTTCCCTGCATTCCCTCCCTTCCTCCTTCCCTCCCTCCAGGGAGGTTAATTGTGAGCAGATTTACAAATCTAAACATTGCTTCAGTGCACTGGAGTAATCTGGAGCAATTCTGTGCATTTATAAACATAATTTTGCTCTATTAGAGCTCACTGCAGACAAGGTTTATGCCAGTAGAAAGAGGGCTTCTCTGCACCACAGCCTGGTACGTGGGCTGGGTTGTGTCTGAGGGGACCCCAAAGATGATCAAGTACAGTGACAGTCCCTGCAACCCGCAGAGTTTATGACAAAGGATGGAAGCTGAAGAGCTTCTGGGCTAAGCTGGGCAGTTGTGACAGAAGGGAGCTCCGTTTTCTTCCCCCTCACACCCTACAAAAAAATCCAGTTTAGGTTCTCTTTCCGAGCAGGCTCCACCTTACAAAGCGACTGTTGCAGCACCCTGCTTGCAGGAGTCCATTCCTGTCCGAGAGCTCAGCCCAGCTTGCTGCGCGCTCCCTTAATCGCAGGAGGCAGTGCCGTACGTGTGACCCCTGGCAGCTCCCCAGCACCGAGGCCCCGCATCCAGGCAACAGCCAGCGCCTTGCTGGCACCTGGGGTCACCCCGAGGATGGGGCTTCAGCAGCAGCGTAGGGATCACGTAATAGAAGGGCAAAGGTTAGCTTCCTAAGGCTCTCCATCACAAAATGAGCCACTGTCAGCCTTCGCAGCCTTCTCACTTCAGCAGCAGCAAAAAAGAGAATCCTGTGTGATCACCGTTTGTCTCTACGTGGTCATTAAAAAAACCCAAACAGACGGGGAGGCTACGGAGGACAGAAGTCATTTGGAGTGGGGTCCAGAGCCTCAGCTGCATCTACACTCCCCTAAGCATCCCTACATGAGCTGAGGTGGGACAGCCACACAGCAATCCCCAAACCTGATGCGGTGCTGGTGGAGGGACTGGCTCCAGGCACTGAACCAGGAGCTGCATCTCAGGTTTCAGGAACAAAGCTCTGGAGTTTCTGAAGGAAGGGTATCTGATTAAAGACAACAGGGCTTTATTTCAAGCTGTGTTTTGTCCTGTTGTAGGATGATAAGGCAGTCATCACTAAGTTGTTTCCCCTCACACTCTTTGTCTTGACTATCTGGAGCAGGAGCTTTTTGCAACAGGGCCTATGCAAAGAAAGAGGGTCCCCACACCAGTTTCAGCAGGTCTTGCAGATACTATCGCAAGGCAAATAGCTCCACTCCTGCCCTGGAGGTAGTGTAGTTATTGACCTCTCTTGATCAGATCTGGGGAGTAAAAAGTCCAAGATAGTTTTTTTCCCCCCTACACAAAGAAAACAACCTATAAAGAAATGCAAATTTGGTGCATTCCTTCATCATCTCACTTCATTCTCTGAAACAAGATAAAAGCATATAAAAAATGCTCAGTATCTCTTCTCTTTCACTGTACCCCCATTCTTAAACCCCTACTTATCACACTGGCTGTGCACCCAGTTCCCATCTCTTCTCTGATGTTTGTGAGGAATGCCAATTAAGCTCAAAGGGAGCTGCATAAGCAGGTACTTTTGCATGCCCTTTAAAGGCAGAACAAATAAACACAGGACTGTAGCTTTTAAGCACAGATTACTCTGTATACTGAAAATCAGCATCTACGCCTCCTTAGCTCCTGGGAACAGACCTTGGGGTTCCTATTTGCAGGTGCCACCATGATTTCTTTCCCCATTTGGGACTTCTTTGAGCATTGTAGGCTTGTTTCCCTGTGAGATTTCTCTGATACGTTTTTCTGTCCTTTGTTCATGACTTTCATGTTACAAGATAACAGAACTGTATGAAGACAAAAAAATAAAATGTGAATAATGCACTGGGGGAAAAAGAAAAACCTCTATCTGGTAAGAAAAAGCCGAATGACAGATGTGCCTTTGTTTACATAAACTTCTAAAGAAATGGAGTTGAAACCTAGAGATATGTATGAAAGAAGGTCAGATAAGAAAATAGTTTCTCAAATCTCTTAAGAGATGAAAAGCTCCTGTTTATGAAGGGATAACACAGAATCACTTCAGACTTAGTTCTTAAACCCAGAAGACAAGACACACTGCATTCAAACTGATGACATTTAAAATAATTTCTCTGTTCCTTTGCAAATGCCTTCTACAGAAATGCAGCCAGAGGACATCCCTCACTTCTCTCCAGGATCCTCTGTTCCCCCTCCAACCTGTTATGCCCCTTTCGGTGCCTGTAGAATTTTGAGATAAAGGCAACTACCAAAGGGCAATTTCACTCAGTTCACCCCAGGAAACAGGCTGAGCAAAACCTTAATTCCTGCTGGCAAAGCTCCAGCTACCCTATGGGAGAAAACAATCCATCACCTTAAAGGCTGTAAGTCTTTATAGTTTATCCAAAATAACTTTGGTTAACATGTTAGAAATACTGCTGATACTTCCAAAACCTACTCCGATGTGACGTTACAGCATCTAACAAGATCACTATTTCACGTCAGCAATAAAGTCCTTAAGAACTCAAGACCAACAAGCCCTCAGGTGAGAAAAGTGCTTTTTCTTCTCTTCTAAACTGCATCGTACTGTTAAAAAAAAGCACAGGTACATATGCAATGAAATAGCTATCAATAAAATCCTCCTCATTCAATCTTACATCTTTGCATTTAGCCTACCTTCTCCTTTACTCCCATCAGTCTCCACTCCAACAGATCTATACCCTAAGTATAGATAAGTGCACTTCAGGCCCACAAGAAAACTAGAAAACCCAGCAAGGACACTGAAATAATGGAAATCCTAAGACCTCCTCCCACAGCAGTTAGAAACCTTCCAATAACCAATAACTTCAGATTTACATGAAAAGGAGCTGGAAACACAGTACAATGGTCCTAAGGACATATTTGGTTCTTTCTCCCCTTCTCAACACTCCTTCTCTGAGAGGAAAGAGAGGCTGGGAGAGAAAAATGGGATGTGCTGAGAAGGGGTAAATCCGACTTTAGGACCTCTTTAGCTCCTGACCAAGTACAGAGAAGGGAACTACTGGGATGTCCCACACAATTCAAGGATGTAAAATGCTGAATATGAGAACTGGTTTAAATCACATTTCAAACATAAATGTCTCATCATTGTCAATTTTTCTTTTCCTGTGGTCTTAAAAAGAAGAAACTCTTTTGAGTGAATTAAAGTTAAGAATTGGTGTTGGGCAATTTTCCCTCCTCTCTTATGCACACACTGCAAATTTCTGTAGTGTTTATTACTGAAATTGACCTACTGACACCAAAAACATTGCTGATAGAGGTAAAAACCCTCAACAATCTAACAGATCACTACACCAAAGACTTTTTTGCTGCTGCAATCAATCTAATCAAAAATGAGAAAGTTTCAGAAGCATTAGCCCACGGGATTTGAGAAAGGCTTTTTTAGCTATATTTTCAGGTTTGATGGGCATATCAATAAAGAATAAGAGTATATCACATATTTCTCAATAAATATTTCAAAATGTTAATTTAAAGGGCAAAACAGAGATTTTTTAGAAAAGAAGGGAGATGAAAATCCTTTGGGGTTTTGGTGTGCTCTGCATAGTCAGGTTTACTGGCTTTGCATGTTTAGAGAAAACCATTTGCCAGCTTATTTCACATTTCAGAGAGAGTCCAGGCAGTAAGAACACAGCTTTTAGGCTGCAGAGGTAAGGACTCAGAAGTCTGTAGAGGTCTAAAGTTGTGTATTAAATTCATACTCCTTTCCCTCCATATGAATGTAGATACTGGCTTCAATCACATAATTGCATAATTATTTTTCCCTTAGGACTGTCACATATAGGTAGGATATGACAAACAATAAATCATTTCTGAGACAACTTACATTCTTTGGACATTCCCACTTCAAAGCACTTCTGTAGTCTGCAGTACTGGCAGCGATTTCTGGTAACTTTATTGATAACACAGTTTTTATCTCTGTGACATGTGTAAACCATGTTCTTCTGGATACTCCTGCGGAAAAAGCCCTGGAATCAAGAAACAAAGAAATCAAGTAAGCTTCTGGGCTTTCCATAAACCTTAGAGACAGGCATAAATGTTGCTTTAAAATAACAAAATAAATTCAAAGTTATGGCTGGAGTATGGCATCTTTAAAGACTCAATCTTACTATAATTTAGTACTGTTTGTTACAACTTAAGACTCATCTCTTAAATAAAAACTAATTATCTAATGCACGCTAAGGCCAAAACAAACAAAGCTAGAACTAGTAAGAGCATTCAAGAAATGAAGTCCTAGATTTTACAAAAAAGCTCAAATAAAAATGGTTTGAGCTTATGAATGTAAGTAATGAGTTGGGTAAACAACAGCCTTCCTAAAAGATCCATTTGGAAGTCAGACACTCATCCAGCAACAAAGAGACTCTCTCAGCCTGAAGGTCTCATCTATTTTTGTTACTGCAGAGATTCTCTAGTTTGAAGGCAGTACCCAAAAGAGTAATAATTTGAAACCCAGGTCTCTTAACTGCTGAAACTCCTATAGCAATTAATGAGGCTTCTGCAGGTGGAAGAGTTTCAGTATCAAGTTATTGAGTTGCGAACTTGTAAAAGTTGCCAATTACAGCACTTTTTTTCTTACTCAGATACAGCTGTGAAAATAATCAAGTAATTACAATGATCCTGAACAGAAATTAAAGAAACCTAGAGGTCTGGTTTGTACTTAAGGAACACCATTTGACTGAACTCCTCCTTCGACAAGTAAAAAAGAGAAAAATAGCCATAAATGGTAAGGTTAGGTGGTACAGAAAAAAGGCAAAACCCAAGTTAACTTCTTATCTGCACTAAACCCCAAGCTTTAGATAATATCATGCAATAATGAAGAAAAAAAAGAGGATTACTTTAAGCATTTTAGAGCTCAACCCACAGATATTCAGCGAAAGTATTTCTGCAACAGACATTTGGAAATTTGACAGCACTATTTAACCTTCTCACTCAGATTTTGAAAATCGTTTCAGCAAGCACCAGGGTCAAATTTCAGTCAACATCGCAGCATTATGGAAGAATAGTTAGCAATTTAATATTTGTTGGAGGCCTTGAGAGGTTAAAACTCTTCAACCAGCCATGTTTACACCCTACAGGGAAGCTGTAAACTTGATGCCACAGACGATAGCTCTGTGCCCACAATGCATTTGTCTAAAGATGCAATCATGGTAAGCTATAAAATTGGCTCTCCTCGAAGTGCTCGCTGAGATACATGAGCAGTTCAAAAGACAAAACCCCCATCGTTCAGAGCTAACTGGGAGACTTTCTGGCTATATGATCAGGGAGTGGTAGGGCAGGCAGTAAGGGCTGGTCATAAATTCCTTGCACAACCAACGTGCTATAGATGCTAATGTTATGAAAATACCTCAGATTTACTCAGAACTGAAAAATGCCACCTTAATCACGTAACCCCTGGCAAAAGTTTTCCACAGCTCTTGCACAGGCAAGCCTCATCCTGAGGTTAGCTACTCTGATTTAGGAGATATTTAATACTACCATCAAAGAGGTAAATAAAAACTCTCCACATCTTATCCTTAAGCTACTGGACACAGAAGAAGAATTTAAAGCTATTTGTTTAGATAATCAAAACCTTTCAAGTTATCAATAAACACTGCTATTTTATATTCTACACTTCTGATCATTAACACTGCTTGAATTGTTGCAATGGCAAGTATGGTAAGCATATCTACATTTGTTTACTTGCAGAAAAGAAAATTTATGTCAATAGTCACTCCCTTCTTGCTTTGATATTCCCCTAACTGTGATGCCTCGCTCTGGTGTAATTGCTGATGCGGCTAACAACAGTGAGGCATCTATGGCATCTTTTTGGTTTAACTCAGCAGGCAGAAAGTGTGAGCTGTGCTGGTTCAAGGGTCTCTCTACAGCTTATTTGGTCATCACTTTCTAGCTCTAAGGATGCAGGACAAGCCAAAACTGGTAACTTCTACAGTAGCCATGCCAACCTAATCCAGTGCTGCTGCAGGTGAATTAACACCCACAGCCACCAATGGCATTACCCTCCTACCACCAGCCTGACAGGGCAAGAAACAAAATGGCCCAAATGAACGAGTCACCCAATAGTGGGAAAAGAAGAAACAGACTTGTCCAAATACACCTGTACATTACCAAAATATAACCAGTAGCTAATGGCACCTACTGATTGTTCTGATATATAGCTGCAGGGTGTTCTTCCTTACAAGCCAGAGTTTAATTACAGCCCATCAGGAAGGAAAGCAGAGGAGGCTGCCTCACTCCTTACCAGACAAAAGCTGACCACACAGCTCAACTGAAAAATGTGATCTATCTGCAGACAGCAAGTATAAAGCATTCATGAACTCATTACTAATAGAAAAGGCTTAAGAAGAACAAATTTGGAAAAAGCAGATCTCCAGGTTGAAATTAAGACAGTTTTCTCATCAGCCTAACCTCCCCAGGCAACATCCTCCACAAAGTGAAAGATATAAAGGAGGATACTAATTGTGGAAGCTTTGACTGCTGTTTTACAAATTAATTTTTAACACCAGTATTTGATTTTCTTCCTGGAGTTACTCATGGAACATAAATAAAAAAGAACTTGTTTACACAAAATATTTAGGTGAAAAAACGGTGTCATGTGGTCCTGGTCAAAACTAAGGACTATGGTTCCCAACAGTGAATTAGTACCCACTCACAAGTATTCTTCCTCAAGACAGCATTGGGATACCATTCCTTGTAAGATTTGTGGCAAACTTATCTTAAAAGCTCACCAATACATCATCAAAAAGATTCAATTTTTAAATTTTCCTCTGGACAGGCATTAAGATTATAACTATCTTTGCACACAAACCCCAAACCAAGCCATCCTAAGGGGAGGGACAGGAGTTCAGGCACTGGTGGGTGAGGAGCATCATTTGCTGGGCACTGGGGCTCAGTTTCCCCACGCTCCCCCAGAAGCCTGGTGCTGTGCAGCCACAAGTTACAGGTGGCACAGCAAGCAGGGTCATGCTCAGAGACATTTCCTGAATCTGGGCTGAAAAAACAGTGTGTCCCTCCTGTCTTTCCCTCTGCAGGGGTTTGGACCCAGACTGCAGCTCTGCAGTGAAAGAAAACCATGCAGGACACAGGGATGGCAGAGCAGGTGCTTGCTGCCCAGTTAAACAGAAAAGCACATATAAACCCTTTCAAGGCTGGGTTCCAAATAGCACAGGTATAACAAAACACTGGCCTTTTCACTAAAAATACTGAAGTTAGAAGAAAGCCTAAGAGAAAGTTTTCCTCCAACTTTTTTTTTGTCAAATGACTCCCACCTGATCTCACAACCTCAACAGTTTCTTCAAAAACCAAGAAAATCCAAATGTGACCTGACCTTAAGAAGTTGTCAGAAACTTCAGAGACTGAAAAACACCACTGCTTATAAATTAATCAACTTCTAGTGCCTATTGGCTCTTGGAAAACAATATACTACCTACTAGCACACAGTCACCTCAAAATGAATCTGTTTGGCTGAATATTTACATGGGCCATTTTTTATGCAAATATTTTAGCATCCTGTCCAAATTAACACCCTGTGATGGGAGATGATCATTCCAGTGCCAAAAACAATCACAAATTATTCTTTCATTGTAACTTAAAATGCCTTATGAATATAAAAAAATCCCATTCTATGAGACATAAAGCATTACTGTCATACATAATTGTTTTTGATAGCACCTACAAAGTACTTGAATTTAAAGTAGAGGAAGCTACTGAAGACCTATCAAGAACAGTGATTTACTCCAATATTCCTTTTATCCACAGCTTTTGAAAGGAACATGGATCTTGTGTTTTTATTTTAGAGAAGACAAAGCTTTGTGAAAATCACACTTTTGAATTAATTCTGTTTTTCTGAGCTGCTTTTATCAGCGTCCTTTACACAGCACACTTTGGACAAACATTTCAATTTTTAATCTTATCTTTTCTGTGTATCATGCCATGCTCCTCCCAGGCCCACCAATCTTGTTATCTTAATGGATGACAGATAGAGTATCACTCTGACCATGCCACATTAGGCATCCTCATTTACCGAGTGCAAGGAAAAAATGCTGAGTATAAATTATTCAGAAATCTATTGTATCAGCGTGTGTTCCCTGAGCATCCACCAGTGGCAGAGCAGACAGATTATTTTTCACTTTTAATTGTGTTGATATCTTATCTGCCACACTGAAAGCAGAGAGTGATATGTGAAACGGTATGTATCAAGCAGCAAACAAACCTGGCTTCCTAGGTCTATTGCATAGAAGTAAATAATCTCTTTAGTCAATCCAACCTCAACACAATGCTGAAGAAACCACCTCATCCCATTCACCACTTTTGCAGCAGTTGCCTGTGAATGAGTGAAACTTTGAGAGCTCAGTGCAGAAGAGAGTGCCCACAAAGAATATTAACTATTTCAGTAATATTTTGAGCACCATTATGCCACTGACTATCTGAATACAAAGGACCTCACTAAAGATGACTCCTCAAGATAAGATGAAGTCTTATGAATTTGTTAGCACGAACTACTACCCTTACATATTGAATAGGGAATCTATACAATTCCCCCTCCTTCACCGTCCAGTTGATTTTGGCAAGGCAGATGATTTAGAGCTCAAGTTATGCACATGCATGAAGAGATGGATCATTTGATCACAACAATGTCTTAAAAATATTTTGCCAGCACAGGGTATTGCCAAGTCTTATTTGCAGGCGTAGTGGGCTTACAAGCTGAAAACTTGGACTGCAAGCCAGGAACAGGATAATCAGCAGAGAAGGGCTATTGCAAGCTCAGTCTGTTTGAACAGCCTGCTCAGTTCATCTGGTTCAGCTTTGACTATCCCCAAATACAGGCAGCCAGCTATGACTCCTGCAGATTTAGAGGCCATTCTTTGGTAAATTTGCAAAATAAGCTTCTGAGTGAAGCATATTGCTACTTTATTGTAAAAGAAACAAAGGAGTAGGAAGGACTTTTCTATGGTACAGTTTATCAGTAATTTATAAACTCTGACTGAGCTCTGAGAGGAAAGATAAACACCAGTAACAACTGAAAAGAAAATCCAGCCCACCACACACCCAAAACCTCTGCCCTTAGCAGAATGAAACAGGGGCTGGGCTAATATGTGCACTTTACAAAAGACATGTTTGTGATGCATGGCCTCTTTTCAATCTCTCTATTTTAATCATTTAAGTTATCCTCTATCCTTGCTAACCCTGTAAAATATATTTAGAGAAAGTAAAGCCCCCGCTCCTGCTCTCTCTGGAGCATCAACATACATTTAAGGTACCTCTCAGTGTTGGAGTCTGCACAAAACTGCTTCATTCTGTGACCAGGGAATTGCCCAGGCACCTTCATGAACTAAATGTAGTTTGCATTTGTAACTTTTATTAAATAGTGGCAGCAGTCAGGGAACAAAAAACCCCTTCCTCACCAAATCCTGGTAGGCTCAACAGTCAAGCTAGGGCAAAGACACACAATTTTTAGATGTTAACCAGGAATATTTGCCCTGGGAGGCCTTGGTAACATGCAAACCCACATCTGGAGTTGCACAGAAAGGTTTACAAAAGACCTACAACCCAGTATATGCTGCTCAGCGATACCATACAGACAAAACACATTGCAAAATGGCTGGAGCCAAAACAGGAGACCCCACAAGTAACGAAAGCTATCAAAGCAGCTATCTAAAAGGAAGCTCAAATGAGCTTATTCCAAGTTGCACAGCACTTTTCCAGGATGTCTGCACTGTCTATCACACTTTGGAAGTCACAGCTTGCAGAATAAACAAATTAATTGTCTGACATTGTGGCTGGAAACCACCGCTGGCACAAAATGGAAGCAGCTACAACAATAAGTAAAGGAAGGTTCACTGCCAGAAAGCTGGGAAATTGTGCTGATGATCTATGTCAGGGCAGGACAGGCAGATCTTTGCAAAAACAAACCAATAAACATTGTTAAATGCCAAAAGCTGGTAGAGAACACCTAGAGATGCGAGCCAGCCAGCCAGTGGTGAAGGACCTCAGGACCAGCTCGCCCTGAGAAGAGCTCTGGCTTTGTCTGTCATTGCTGGGATTTCCAGCTTGTCCAGCCATTTATTCTGCAGATGAAGAGCAGCCCTAAGATTCCACAGCCAAAGAAACCTGCATTTGCTCTTGACACCAGTGTGGCAGTGATTTTCATTCTTTTTAATCAACAGAACTCAAAAAGCAGTAAGAATAAGGAGCTATCATCCCACATCTTGGATATGGAAATACAGACCTGTGCATCTAAGAGCAACCCACCATGGGGAAAAAAGTTCTAATACCTTTTCATTGTTGTTACATAAATAGAAAAGTTGGAAATATGTCAGGTTTCCTCATTTCTTAAAAAGAGAAAAGGGCCCAAAAGACTTGGAAGAGCAGGTGAGGAACATATCACTCCTCTCTAAGGCACCACAGTGGGGATACTCATCTACAACTACAAAAAATTTACCAGCAAAGACACCACAGGCCATGTTTGATAAATCCTAATAGTTTCTAAGGTGAAAAAGGTCTTATGGGCCTTCAAAGGGAAAAAAAAATATCTGATGACAGAGCTTGAAGAAAATTGTGCATGGGGCTAGTAGTGCCAATTATCCATTAGCCACTGGTGAGGTTGGAAAGAAGCACAACTTGTTATTGTGCCCTATGATAAAACACCTTCTGTCCACAAACCTTAGTTTAATGTTAAAAACATGTTACAAACCATCAAAACATTGACTACTTTTTTTTTTTTTTTCTGGGGAGTTTGAAACACTTCTGCTGGCCAGCTGGCAGAGAGGCAGCTACCAACAAAACTGGGGAGAAGTGTTCCATCAGCTGCAAATCTGCAACAACCAGATTCTTCCAGTGAGGGTACCATGACATCCCTAGGACTACGCATGTATTTTTCCAGAATTTCGATTTTCACTGAACTCCTGACCTTTTTAGCAAATATGTCAAAGTCTCCAGACAGAACAGTCATCACCTTGAAACAATATGTGAGGGGAAAGAACGGCTGAGATTTTCTGCTTCTCCACTTCAGTGATTTAAACAGAGAGGAAGGCACTGGTATGCGCTTCCATCTGCTTTTTTCAAATTAAGGAAAAAAAGGAGATGGAATGTATATAATTAAAAAGTTACAGTTAACTTCCTTTCAGTCATGTCTGTAGGATGATTTTTGGCCTGCTATGAAACTCCAGATGGGAAGAGTAATGAATATAATTTAATACAAATAACAGGAGATCAAAGAAGTGCTTTTCAGAGTTATTTCACACAGTTTAATGGAGAACTCAGGAATGAATTATTGCATTTTGCTGTTGTTTTACATTTTTGTTTATGCAAATCAATTCCCTTTAACCTAATTTGTGAAGGATCAGGCCTATAACCCAATGAAACCATAAAATGTCACCAGGATGGTTGTACAACTGGCTAGCACTTATCCAAAAGGCTGTATGTTGCTAACTGCTCATCGTTTTTTTCTTCTCTTCCCCTCCGGTGCCTCAGGATTTATACCACCAATTAAGACAATAATGAGTGCCCCAGGTTGACCTCCCAGGAGCAAGAATTAATTAAGCACAGTATTTCTTCGTAAAGAATGACACTTTTCCAAACCATTTATGTAGCTGTTCTCCTGCATGGGAGCACAGTATCACAGGAGACTTTTCAAATTGCTATCCTTCAGTTGTATGACTGATTTTGGTTTTTGCCCATAATTTGTGTCTTTGTTTTTATCCACTGGGTTTTCAGGTGGCTGGAGCAGGGGGACCATCTTCCAGGAACAATGTCATGATTTTACTAGGACACTTGCGGGGTTTTTTTTGCACAGAGCTACAGTGGAAAGACACTAAACAACAGCTACTCTAACAAAGTAGTGGACCTCCTAGTAAAAACAAACCAAAAAATCTCCACCAAGCTATGCCCCTGCAGTGACATGCAGATTCTTGCAGCAGGCAGGACAAGGAAAAGACTCATGTTAGCTATGCAATTACCATGCTGCAATTACTTGTAGCAGTCTCTCAAATTAACCTCTCCATTTAGCTGCTTGGCAGAGACGGAAACATGTGAAGAGGAAAGGGCAAGCTCAAACACAAACCTGCATGGGAGAAAGAAGGTGTGTGCGTGCTCCAAGGAAATTCCCCTCACAGGCAGGCTTTGTGTCCTCCTCCTTTTTGCCTCCCAGCCTTCCCCACACAGGCTTGCAGAGTTCCCGCACATATTTGGCAGCAGAGTTATTTATCAGAAGAGGCACAGGGACTTTATTTAATTGTCAGCCAATACAAAAATCCCTGCATTTCTGCACCATCTGAAATTTATAGCGGCGCTAGTTTCTTTCCTGCTATCAGCAACCGAATGTTTACAGCTCAGCTGAAATAATAATGCAAACTATGCCACAAATATTTATATATGCCTGCAAGCTGGCTGAGGCATAATTCCCCTCGTGCTAGCGGAGAGATCCGCACAGTTTGCATGCACAGCCAGCTGTTCCCTGCTCTCGCCCCAGCTGACCTGGAGCCAATGCAGCAGCCCAGCCTGAGCCTGGCTGGCTGGGTGGGTGTCTGTGGGTGCTGGAAAAGAGCTGGCTTTGGCCACGCCACAGCATGGCCCCTGCTTACCTTCAACACCCAGCATGTTTCTATTCTCTTTGTCTGACCTGGGAGGAGTTTTAAAACATGCCTGATCTGCAGCAAAGAAGTTTCTGAGGAGGGATGAAGTGACATATGAAAACAATGCAGAAAGCAACTTCAAAATACTTGGAAGAAATAACAGGGACATAAACATGCCAAAATTAACCAGATGTCTTGAGCATTATGCTTCCTGGTACAGTTTTCAGGCTTCTATCTGAATGACTCATCAACACACGTTCATGATCTCCCCATAATTTTTTTTTGCTCTTAGTTTTGACAGTTGACATCTAAACAAATGTGTTGTACCAGATCTCTTGAAATCTGGCAAGTAATATCTTGTACTTTCTACTTTACGCTGCACTCTCATTCCCCTGTGCTCGGTAACAAAGAAACTCTGCTAATATAGAAGTATCCACTAAAATCCTCTAAAGCCTAGAGTTTAGTGAAACTTGGATGCCTGGAGACTAGAAAACAGAGTTCAAGTAAACACCCAGAAATATGCAAGTCTGGCTCTCTAGTACTGGCAGTAGACAAGGAAAATTACCTTTCCACACTGCAGCTGAAACTCATTACCGAAGGCAACAGCAGAGGGATGAGTTGGAGCTGGACCAGCTTGGAAAACCCATCATTTTTAGGAGTGAGATGGTGCCCATATCCCCCTGCCCAGCTTCTGTACACAGTTAAAGCACCCACAGTCAAAATGGTCTGGACAACATGGGAAAGCAGGCTGAGAAAGGTGGATGAAATGCAGTCTGTGGCAGTGCAAGGGATTAGCAACTGGAGAAACAGAGCCAGAGGAATAAACTGGCTAGTTCCTCCAAGCAATAAAGGCTTTTAGGGTAACGCTAATCAGAAGGATGCATCTTGTTGCAAACTCCAACACAAATCACACTGAGATGCTGAAAAAGCATCACAGCTTTCAGTATGAATACAGTGCTGCAGTCACCTTGCCCAGTGGATCATTCAGCCAAGTTGTAGGGAAGAAGCAAGGGAGAGTCTTGGACTGGGCAACTTTGACGACGAGAAAACATGACCTTTCAGAGATGAGTGAATGAACTGGAGCTGATTAATCTAACACAGGAAAATCTTAGCAAGATGTTTTCCTGTTTTCTGTCTCCCCTGCTAGACTTCAATCAAAGGCCAGATTCAAGCACAGAGCTCATATAATCACAAGATGATCATTATTTCAGTTTATGAAAATCACATGGACTTCGGTTAAGATGAAAGGTCTTTTTAGTTAGTTCATTCATTTCGTTTCTGGATGCTGTGCTTGCATCTCTCCTGTTCACCTAACAGTCCTTTTTCTTTCCTTTTAAAAAAATACGCAGTGTTCACTTTTGTTTCTGTACACGTAACAGTCACTGTGCATTACAATCGACAAATGTGGACTGGGCAACACCATTTGCAGCAGCATCTGAGAAATGCCTTGATCCCCTGATCCAAAAGAAAAAAAAAAAGGCAAAAAATGGTAGTGCTCATTCACTTAAAAATGATAGGTTGCAGTGCTCTCTCTCTTATATGCTCTGCTTAAATACTGCTAAATCTGGAGCATTGCCACCCTTTTGGACCAGCAGAAAGCATGTAAAGGATCACAGTACACACTGAAGCGAGGACCTAATAATTTGCATATATATTTATCACAGGTGCACAGGGCTCCAAGCAAGGCAAGCACTCCAGAGAAAGGAAGACCTCTCCCCTGTTTGGAAGATTCATCTGGAGAGCAGCCAGTGAGGACAGTCGCAGGAGGAGTGAACAGTAGCCCACTGAAGTGGTTACACCACAGCTATAAATCGCTGCTTTCCCTGTCAAGCGCCTGGGAGGAGGGAGAGGGGACCGGCCACAGCTGACAGTAATGGGTCCCATTAAATTGTCGCTTTTAAAGAGACTCTAAAACGAGAACCAACTTGCTTCATAAGCATTTGATCAGTTTGCCTGACACCAGGCAATGGCAGACCCTGCCCACATGCACTGGCTGGGGGCTGCTGGCTCTCCCCTCCAGCACTGGGTTCTGAATAGATGGAGTGAAATCACTGACGGCATTTACAGCCAACCAAATCTACATTTTTGGCACTGTTTGCAAATGTGTCTCACCTTATAATTTATGTATCCATTATTCTAGACAGGAGATCCAGAAACAATATACTTTTTCCCTCTAAAATATAAGTATTATGATCTAGTTTTTATTGCATAGTAACTTTTCCCATTGAAATATATTAAATGAGAAATTTTAAGCATGGCCACATGAAATCATAATGGACTTTATATACAAAAATGTTTTTCTACTTCTCAGCTGTCTCCTGAGTTGAGCTGTAGAAATTGTGGGGGCTCCTGTTTATTATCAAAAGGAAGAACAATTTATGAGTAGGGATTCTGAATATTTGGAGAACCAGCTGCAGCAGCACACCAGTTAAACAGTTTCTATGCCAAAGTACCAATTACAGAATTGGGTGCATGAAACTACCACTTTTCATAACTGGAGTACTGAGGTGCACAGGTGTCACACCTAGAAGTGTCCCCTGTATATGGGAAGTTCCTCTGAAATAACAAGAATAAGATGAAACAGGAAGAAGGACACAACATATATGTCATCTACATGATTCTCAGGAGACAAGGAATCCATATTTCAAGACTACAGCAAAATCTAGATACAAAGAGGGAAAGATAGGCACACAGCCATAATCTCAACTTTGTCAGTTTCTCCTCTTTTGAATGGGTACTCAAAAGTGAAATAATTTTTTATTAGTAAGGCATTTGTTTTGCTTTACAGGGTGAAGAAAAAGAAGAATGTACATAATAAACAAACTGGATAAAGAATCTCTAAGGCTGACTTCACTGGAAATACTGAATCTTGGAAAATTACATCCAGTTGCCTTTTCTGCTATAGCACAAAGACCAGCTCCACAAATCTGAACAGCTCTGGGATCCATGGTGCAAATCCAATTGCACTCCATTTCCAGAAGAATCTATAGCAAACACCCCTCTAGGAAATTTTCTCAAAGGAACACTTCATTCAGGATTAGAAAGAACTTCTGTTTCCATTATCAGGTCAGTCAATAAGTGCAGATGGCAATGGAAGGCCACTTTCCAAGGACAAAGTATTTCTGCAATTTGGAAAGCTAACCATTTACAAACTGGGTGATGGTTTATAATAGCCAGAAAATCTTTCAAAAAAAAAGATTTGAAAGTCTATCTTTCAAAATAAATTCCAAAATTCTAGCAAACAAAGAGCATCTGAATATCTACGTAATACATTTTGTCCTACACTTGTACAATTTGCAGGGTGTGCACAGGACAGCCTGTACTCCTCTACAACTATAATTAAAGGCCACGTGTGGTACTTACACTAATGGAGAGGTACAAAATAAACTGACAAGATGAGAACAAAATAAAAGGTTTTCCCCTCTTTCTAGTGAAGAAAATTGAAAAAGCAAAACCCATTAGAATCTAGTGACAGGAAAATAAAAATGCACTCCACATTCCCTGCATGCAAACCATGGGACTTCTCAGCAGGCAAGTGTGGCAGCACGAATTGCAGCCCACCTGCTTCTGGCATCTCTGCTTGGTACCTCACAGTGTGATTTGCATAGACAGCACTTTTACACATGGATATAACTTACTTCATTCTGCTGAAAGTGTTGCAAACCACACACACATTACTAATCCGGCGTGAGCCCGAGCTCTCTCAGCCATTTGCTAATAAGCCACAACAGCTATGGGCAGGTGAAAGCTGGACAGAAATGTGACAAATACATCCACAAGGACTCTTTATCATCCACTGTAGTGTGAGAAACCATGATTCAACCCTAGTAATGACTTGTACATACACATACAAATTTGAAGTTTCTTCCTTTTACAGTATATATTCCCAGATAAGGAAAATGTCTATGACACTGCCAAAAGAGTAAGACTCAACAATTTTATTTTATTAATAATAACAACAACGAAAAAACTCTAATTGTTATGGACTAGTCAGTGGCTAAAGACCCTGAAAAGATTTGCAAGGTCAGCAGGCATGAAGGCTACACTTATATTAGGAAATGCTCTATGGCTTGCTGACATACAATGGGAAAGTCCACATCTACCTTAGATAACTCCTTTGGCCTCTGAAATGGGACAGTTGTACCCAACCTATCTGCAGGAGATGCCTGCCTGCAGGAGGAAGATCACTTGCTACCAGAAACCTTCCAGCTACATAACACAGCAAAGCTGTGGCCAAAAATGTGGCTGGTCACCAACACATCAGAGTTCAAGAGTCAGATATTGCTGTTTTGTTTTTGAGAAAGCCTGCACTGATGGTATCAGGAATTTTACAAGAGAAGGGAGTGCAAGACTTAAGCCAAACCATTATACATCATTATTTGACAGTTCATGGAAAATAAGAGAGTAGTTTCCAGTTCCTGTTTCCACAGGACATTAGCCCAGGTGCTCACAAGTGGAGAAGTGGGGTTAGCACAGTTAGAAAGTTAATTTGGGATAATCTCTGCACTTTTACAGTACCAGCATGGTTGCCAGGAAAAAAATACAGTCATTAGTAAAAAACCACTATTCTCACAACTTAAGATGAACCTCTGGTCTATGACAAGGCAACAGGCAGGATAAGGGGAAGATTAGCTGTGGATGTAGGCGCTGTATCTCCTGGAGACACTGCTGCTCTTTGTCTATCTCTGCTCCAGAAGCCCAGTGCAGGGGAGCAGCTGAGCTATAACCCACTACCTGGGTCCCAAGCACAGAAAAGCATATTTGGCACCCAACACATTTTATATTTTTGCTATCTGTCATGGTGAGCAAGTAAGTTTATTTCTTTGTTCATGGCATTCACACAACCCAGAGAGAGATTTTAATAAATCTGGTAAGAAAATTTTTTTGCTCCTGATCCCATCTATTTCATCATGTTTGCTTGCTGTCACAGTGCTCCCAATTAATGCATGCTTCCCATCTTAAAATTTTTGAAACAAATTTAGGATCTGTCAAAAGTTTTATCAAACAAACAAACAAACAAACAAGACCTAAGAACTTACTGAAACAGATACCACCTTTTTCACAGGGCACCTGGCCTTCCTGGTTTTGTTATTTGAAAATCTAAAATTTCAAAGATGGCATTAAAACAATCGGGTCTCCTCTGATAGCAGAAAATGAATAAAATTTCCAGGTTTTCAGTACTACATTTAAAGCAGTTGCAACTTATTTAGTGTCTTTCTGCATATGGCACTGCTTTCTGCAAATAAACAGCTTGGAACGCTGCTATGCTGTGAAGTGCTTACAGTTTAAGATCAGATTATATTAATAGTATGCAGAAATGTATTTCAAAATACATTTTTCACCTTCTAAAAAGTATTGTTGATTTAACTGAAACCAGGAACAATTTTCCAAGATTTGAGGAATTTTTCATAGCTGTGCATGGATGACAGCAGGCATCTCTACTGCTGGCACTGTCACTAATACAGCCTAAATGGAGACGAATACAGCTTGATCATTCAAGCTGATCTATATTTTTCTTTGAACCAACAGAAGCTTTTCCAGCTGCATTGCTGAAAACAATGTTACTTCTTTCCCTGGTACAAATCATACTGGGCACATATTTTCAAGTTTACATTTCTTACTTTCTGTTTCAGTTGTAGGTGATTAAAACATGCCAAGAAAACAAAACCAAACAAATACATGGAATGTTAGTTAGCTAGTTTTATGAAGTGTGCTTTTATTTTTTACTGCTAAGTAGCTGAGAAAATTCTATGTCTGGATCCTTAATTCCCTGTAAAGGGGCATAAATATAGGCTTAAATATAATTATATTATAGCTAGAAGCTAACATGTGCAAGAGTGGTGTTATCAAAAAGAACTGCTGCTTAACATCCTTCCACAATCCCAGAACTGCCTAAGAAAATGCAAATCTGTTCTCATATGATGTAAGAGACATTATTAAAAGGAAAAGGCATCTGTCCCAAAGGACACTGTTCCATAAAGGGAATTTTTTTATAACAATCCATAAAATATTTTAAGTCTCTCAGCAACATTTCTCGCAGACCAAAGCATATCATAGAATCATGATATCATTTAGGGTGGAAATAATATTCTTGCCATCAAATTTCAAACAAACAAATAAAATGAAAATCAGTTCCTCTGTCTCTCTCCCTCTCTCTGTAGCATTTTATAAACCAGTTGTTGCACCAATGCTGATCAAGGATTCATGGCTGCAATAGGGAAACCCTAACCCTCTCAGTATCCAGAGGGACATAATCATGGGGAACATCACCTCACAGAACATTAACACAGTTGTGCTTGGGCACCTAACCCAAAGGCTCATGGGGACAGGCTGTTCTAGAGGGTGACCCAGAGCAGATTTGGTTTAGATGCTTTGAATCAGCAATCAGAGGAGCTTCTCTCTCTTAACAGACTGAAGAAAGCCCAGCCTTCAAAGTTAGGCAAGTAATTTTGGGCCTCAAGTTGAGTCGTAGGACTGCCTTGCACTGCATCTGTAAGTGATTAAGTTAAAACTGCAACAAAATGACAGCTTTTCTCCTAAGCTTAACATCTTAAGCTTAGGAGCAAATTTGGATGAAGCAAAAACTGTCTCATTGTCTTTATTTTCTTTTGTCCCCTATGTGTATTTTATCTTTTTTGAGGAGTCAGTCCTACAAAATTACAGACCTAAATGTCAAGGTTTATATCAATGCCTATTTTTCCATGCTGCTTCAAGCCTTAGCCGTAATAAAAATATATATTTGAGTCAGGAACATGTCAAACAAATAGACATATTTTCATAGCTGAAGACCCTTGAAAATACATTAAATGTGGCTACCCTTTTAATTTAATGATCCCACATTAGATGTGATTCTATACGAAAACTGTGATGGAAGGAAAGCTATCCTTATTTTATGATAAAAGCCAACTTGGGATCATTCAGTATTGAAGCAGATTTATCTACATTTTTGTCTGTTAGCATCAATAACAAGCAGAGAGGCATCTTCATCATTCAGACAAAACTGCTGGACCGTAAACCTACCCTCTTATATGCTGCGCTGTCTTCTCCCATGAAACTGCTCTAGGCATCTTTGCTGCCCACCAAATTCAAGCCAGTAATCCGGGCAGGACTGTCAGCAGAGGAATGCCGTCTTTTAAATGCCCAGAACAAGAGACAAGGCTTTCAGAGACAGCTGAAGCTGCCAGAACACCAGCTTCTCCTCCTCACCCACACAATGATGGCATTGTGTGGGGAATCCAGCCCACCACTCTCAGTCCCCCTTTCTGCAAACCAGGTTAACAACAACGACGCAAGTCAGGACCGAAGAGCTGAGCGTTTGGTGACAGCCAGCCCTATAACCACTTGCACCAGCTGGATAAATCCAAATTGCTCATTTTCTATGGAATTTGTTTGTGTGCTATCTAGCAACACCCAGAGACTGGGGGAAAAAAAAGAGAAAGATCTCAGAAGTCTGTAACTGAGGTCATGAAACAACACAAGTAGATTCCAAAACCCACCTCTGAAATGCCATGCAGTTTACAAAATGGAAAAGTTGTAAATAAGCTGAATATTGTCAATGTCTTGTTTTACACATAAAAAGATGTACTGTCTATGGAATTTTTCTTACAAAATACAAGTACATTGTGAAAATTGGTTTGATTTTGAAACTCTAATACATACAGAAAGCCAATGACCAGCTATGAGGCACATACACTTTTGTGTAACACCCAGAAATAAACACAAAGGCACATTTTTGCCGGGTTTTTTTTAACAATTTTGAAACACTCTCACTGTGGCTCACAAGTGCCTATTAGGAAATACTCTGTCTTCTAAAAGCCTTAAATGATTAGTGTATCAACACAAGCCACAGTCTGCCTACTACAGCACAGCACAGAAGATTCTGGTAATGAATAAGACAGCAAAGTCACTAAAGTACCTTGCAAAGGAGGTTAGGACATTGTTCCCAGGGACCTGAAAAAATAATAACCAAGAACGACTGTGAGTGGGAAAAGAGGAAGGGAGGACAGGAGAAGGCACCAATCTCAACTGAGAAGACCACAGCAATGGTTTGACAATGAAGGCAGCTGAAGCTAGATTTTCAGATTCTGGAGGAAAAATGACAACAGATCAGGTAAATTAGAATACTGCAGATCAGAAAGGATGTCATCATGACATGATGTCTGAAAGAACTGAGATTATAGCTAGTGATGACACGAAGAGAGGATGGCAAGTTCTGTCTTTATGAACTCTGTGTCCAAGGTAGCAGCGAGGTGAGCAAGATGACACCAGGGAAAGATGGGAGGGGAGAAGTCAGAGATAGGGGTGCTTTGGAAATCATCCATGGGTTGGTGGCAGTTGAGGGAAGATAAAATTTACAGTGCAGTGTTTCCAGAATTGAACATCACAAGGTCCTGGTCACCATCCACAGCTCTCCAAGAGTCCCTGGATGGAAGAGTCTCAATTAAAAATACACCTGTTATAAGCAGAATATTGCCATGACATGCCCCATTGGTCTACATAAAAAGAGGTCAGTAAACAGCACTTTTTATAATAGAATACCAAAGAACTGAACCTTGGGGAATGGCATCAGGTAGTGGATGAAGAGCCATTTAAGGAGATACTAAAAAATCAGTAAGTAAAGTAAGATGAGAATGTAAGGAGTTTGGAAAGCCAGGAAAAATAAAGCCTGATGAATCCAAGGCAGCCATCAACCCAAAACCTGGAGAAAACCATTCCTTGCATTAGATGATGACTAATAATGATCATTGTGGCAGCAGCTTCACTGGAGCTCAAAGGAGAAAGGCAAAAGAGAAGGAAACAGAGCAAACTAGAAGAAAACCAATGGAAAGCCAGCACAGAAAAACAAAAGATCAGGGTCCTAATTAGATAAATATGATGTGAGCAGAGTTTTCCATTTGTGTTTCCCTTGGGAAACAAGACTGCCAGGAGTTCAAAGTGAAAGGTTAAAAAGGAAAGGAAAAAAGAGAATTACTTAAGAAGAGGACCTCAGAACACAAGAAGGTGCAAATGTAGGAGAAAAAATTAGTGAACTTAAGATTTAACATCACAGAATGGAGACTGCAAATTGGATGAAGAAAGAAGCAGGGAAAATAGAAGTGGAAAAGGAGAAAAATTGCAACACAGATAAAAAGAGAAAGAAAGGCTGATATTTTAGTCTAGCTTCTTAGGGAATGAGGTTGCCTCTCCCCATGCCAACAGCTTCTGAACATGCTGGTCCGCTTTGGAGACAAATCTTGAAGAAAACAGAGCTCTCTGAAATTGCAGGGAAATGTGTCTTCAAGGTAAAAGGGTAATAAAATTGAGTTTCCTAACTACACAAAAGGCTGTAACACAAATTCTTCTTATTATTGTTCCCTTGATTCACCAGAGAATCAGCAGGAAACTGCAACTCCACACTAAGCAGAAGCCTTCGGTGAAACACAGGCTCTCTGTTGTGGTTTAAAGGACAACAACTTTTTTTTTTCTCCTTCCTGGGGGGGGGGTTCTTTGTTTTTCTACTTCCGCCGGGGCACAGTTTCCAGCAGAGGTGAGGAGCCCACGGATTGGCTAATTTTAAGATGGGCACTTCATGTAGCCACTTGAAAATTAGAGGCGTCTTTGCGAAGCTTACATTTTTTAGGAGCGGGAAGTTTGAAG
>VZTR01026797.1:462165-489783 GCA_013400775.1 Chaetops frenatus | reverse complement strand
AGACTTGTGTCACATGTGAACTAATATCCTTTCTGGGCGGGAGTTCACAGTGACATGAACTCCATGAGAGACTGGTGCTTCTTGTGGGAAAAATCTCCATGGTGAGACAAGAGAGACTCTTCTTCCAATTGGACTGATGAAAGCCTATTTCAAGAGTGGTAAATTGACCAGGGGTTTTCTAAGTTTGTTTCTCTGTGTTGTTGGTGAGAAGGATGGTGGTAAAGGAAGATAAATGAGGTGGGAGAAAGGAACCATCATGGGTGGGGGGCTGGGGGGAGGAAGAAGAAACCACCTGGGGGTTGATTTTGATTTTGTTGTCTTTTGTTAATAAACTATTTTTATCTTTGAAGTTTAGGCCTGTTTTGCATTTCTCTTAATCCTTATTCTCATGAAACCACTACACTACACTCTCACCTGGTGTGAGCAGGCGAGCAGGTGAATGTGAAACCGCTACATTCTCTAATAAACTTAGGTTAATCAACTGAAAGGCAGAAATCCACAGGACACAAGGCTTCCTCAAACAGCAGTGCTCAATTCTGAGTGCTTACTGAAACTTGCAAAGCAACTGGCTAGTTTTTGTATGAAGAAGGCTGGAGAGAGAAGAGGTGCATGAATAACTGATATGCAGAACAGAGGGTGAAAGAAGACCGGGCAAGAGCCTGTATGGATACAAACCAGAAGCTCAAGTGGCAGTTTTCTTGAGATACAGGAACAACAGCTGATGGCAGTGTGAAAGTAAGTGTAGAGTAAAGATGAAGGAAAAGAAAAATAAACCAAACAGACAAAAAGGGCTCAAGAGACAAGGGTAACACTCTTCAGAGAAACAGTGGAAACTGGCAACACAGGTTTCTGAGGTGGCCTCTGATGTTGCAGTCTGCTGTCTGCTCTCTGCTGACATCCAGCTCACCACTTCTGTTGACCTGAAAGCTCAGACAATTTTCAATAGCAAATGTAGTACCTGACTGTCCACCAAAGGGACCACTGGTTGATTCAGCAGCCACATCATGGTCTTGCCATTTTCTGGCATTCACAAAGGAATTTGATTCCATGGAAGACATTGGAAGACATTCCATAAAACCCTTGTGCAACCTGTTGAAGAGCTAGCATCCGCAAACCCAAATATTACCAGTCTCAAGCAGCCAAGTTACTGCTTTGCAATCTTCTTATTTCTTGTAGACTGACAGGTTTTGCATGTAATTAATCTTTTTTTCTTCTTCTTCTAACATCAGCGATCATTAAGTGCTGAATTACCCCATCTTGCAAATGAGCAAATAAGTGAAGATGATTTTTTGGTTTGTTGTGTTGTAGTGCTAACACACTACAAGATGGATTTCCTCACGCATTTTGACCAGTGTCATCTTGCTTTAGTTATTTATGAAAATACTTTGCAGTAGGCCAGTGAAAGTCCTACAGTAGATTTTTGCATATTTTTAAAAAATAATGATCTCTAAGGGACACCTGACCTTTCTGCCATGGTCTGCAATTATGTCTGTGCTTAGAGGTAACATGTGGGTGAGCAAGTGACACCACCACCATTTTTATGTTAGCATCTGAGTATGATGAGATTTCCAACTTAAGGAAATCAGCTACAGCATATTCTTTCCATAGTTCTTCCTAACAGACACTTGAATTTTGATAGTTTTGTGGCATCTGAAAGAAAAAAATACAGACAGGACATCCAAGAAAAACCTCAATACCAGAAAGAGGTTCTAAAATTGAGGATTAAGTCATTATTTTCACTAATTCAGTATCTACAGTTATAAAATAGGGAGGAAACCAGACTTCAATCCTTTAGCTTTTTTATCTAATGACACAAACCTAGGACTACGATATTTTATGTGAGTACTAAAGGTCACTAGCATGATAGAAGCTGAAGGTTCAAAAGATAAAATAGAAATGGCTAACTACACACTATCTGACAAATATACCGTTTCACAAAAATAAACCAGCAAAATGCCTTTTGTTAATTTATTCTAAGAACTTTATTTATATGGATATAGCACCTGTCACATTTTCGGCATACATTAGTTCTGTACTAAACACTACACATCTATTTTAAGCTAAAGGATGAAAATCATAGGCCTTTTCTTTAACTGTTAAGAAAGATCATTTCACTAGGGTATGCTAACAAATTTAACTATGAGAGCATCTGGCCTGTGATACCTTTTCTTTAGCATTTTTCACTCTACCTTCTCCCTTGCAAGCATGGAAGTACAGACTGTCCACTGTGTGCACAACTCCAATTATTGCCACACAAACATGGTGTAGCTGACATTGCTTCTCTGCTGGGTGTCTCCTCTTCAGACATTCTCTACTTTTGAGTGGTGTATTTTATCACTGTATCCTACGGACAGTCATCAATTCATGCTCTGACAATCACAGCACTGGAAGTCGGCTGGCAGATTAAATTTTGCAAATAAAAACCTGCTAATCCTCAAATTCCCAAATTGATTTGAGATTAGTTACATAGCTAGAGACTACACCAAAAATTTCCAGATGATCAGATCCTGTTCCCAAATTCCACCCCCTGGGTACAGAGAGGTAGCAGCAGACAGAAAAAGGCCAAGAGCAGCCAAGGGCCATGTGAGATCTCAGGGAATATCTGACCTACAGATGCACAGTGAAGAGTCCCAAAACGTTTTCAGTTTATTCTTTGATTATGTCTACATCTATGACCACATTCTCATGCGAGTCAGTACTTAAGGAAGTCCCTGATAGACATATTTGGCAGAAGTTATGAAGGGAAGTAATTCCAAGAGTGATGGTAATTTACTTGTCTATAGTCATGAATCAGAATTAATTCACACAAGGAAGTTACAGCTGTCTTTGAAGACAATTGAGTCACACCAAATTGTGTTGCTTTATTCCTCTCCTAAGATGAAATGCAGTCCTATGAAAGGAAAGGGAGATGATGGCACTCACCTTACATCCCTCACAAGCACTGACACCATAGTGATATCCAGATGACTTGTCTTGACAAACAAAACAGGGCTTGTAAACACGAGGGGGTGGAAGTGGTGAAGGAGGGCTCGGAACAAGTTCCTCAGAACTGGTGCTCTGAGTTTCAACTGCTACAAAAGAAAAAAAAATTGAATTATTCATAATAATTTTGAATAAATTACTATATATAGCCATATGATAAATATCAAACTGACCTATTACTTTCTTTGCATAATAAACATTAGTTTGTCTTTCTTAGTAAAATTTAAAAGGAGCTAAGCAAGGCAAATAATGCCAGGACTACATCCTACAGCCTCAAAATTATATTTTAAAGTACCCAATACTTTAGATGTAGGGCATGAATCTTACCAGGCTCCAAAAAAGAACAATTTTGGGCTTATATTCTGCTTTTAGCCTATAGAATTGTATGGCATCCATGTGTTCAGGTTGGATATCACCCTTTAAGGGAAACTGTGGCATGTACCCTTCTAATTGGTACCCAATCTTGGGAGAGTTTTTTAATCTCTTGCATTTTTCTACAAAAGGTAACACCTCCAGTATGTAATTCTGACCTAGCAGGACAGCAGCACATATCAGGATATATGTAAAGAGTGTGAGACCTGAAGTGAAAATTACAAAATAAGTTGTTTTTTTTTTAATCTGTAAGACTAGCACAACCCAGCAACACTTCCTTACCTACCTTAGGACCTGTAATATCAAAAAACCTCACTGAGGAAAAGCTTACTTATATATTATGACCCCACATCCCTTTATTGCCTTAATATTTCTAGACGGTCATTTGTTTTGAGCCTGTTGAAAAGCCAGTAACCCCTTTCAGGGAAAGGACGTGAAAGCTCTACGATGCAAGATAAGACATGTGAACTACATCTTTCCAAAACATCTGCATTAGTTTTCTGTGATACGCTGTCATCATTCCTCAGGTTTATTGTGGATGTGCAATACATTTTCATGTTTCACCTAGCCGTCTGCTGCTTCTCAGATAAATCCCTCTAACTTTTCAACAGATATACAGAATGACAGGATCTGTGAACTCAGATCTATCCAGAAATATTAGGCACTATCAGCAGAGCTAAATCTCCAGAGCACTAACAGCAGGCCCTGAAGAATATTACTCAATGGAAAAATCTTAGACAAGATTTACTGTACATGATACTTTTCAGATTACAACGATGATACATTTGTATTAAAGTCATGATTCATTGTCAACTCATGTGTTGCTGAATTCACAGAGGGCATCACAGCAAATGAGGCAACCTCTGATTACTGGTGAGAGAAGGGCCCCTTACTGCCATTTTTCCTTGGGTTAAGCTAGTATCAACTTCAAGGACAGACATTTCTTGAGAAAAAAATAAATGCTAAAGTATTAAAGGCTCTGATCTAAACAAAGAAATACCTTTGCAATGGGACCAATTTATTAATATATCTAACAATAAGGAGGCTGTGAAAAAAAACAGAAAATTAAAATAAATAAAATAACATGGCTCGACAACTTGTGACATTAAGACAATGTCCAGAACTATACTCATATTTTTCAGTATTAAAAAAACTGAACTTGGCAAACACCTACGTGTTCCTACTGCACCAAGAAAACTTTAATGGAAGCTTTTTCTTAATGAAAAGTAATATGAGAATGATCATTTCTTTTCAACAGTAATTTTTGGTATTTAAGAGAGATAGAGAGTGCTCTGTTATTGATCTCTGCACAGCCACCCTGCTTGAATCAATAATCTATTAGTACTTCTAAATTAAAGTTAGATTCATCAAATGCCCTTGAGAAGCCTCAAACATTCCTTGCCTTATTTCGTGCTTGTACATGAATTATGGTGGCTTCCAATGAGTCTGTGGAATGATAAAATTTTAGCTTTAAAACTCCAATATCAGCAGACAATGTGTTTTGTATTAGCTCATTCAACTCTCTCAGTCCATCTAAAAGGCAGTTTTTAGGCTCCCCATGGGAAAACAAGGTTGTGTCATTCAATAAAACAACTGCGCTCCTGCAATCCTTCTGTGATTTCAGTTTGGGGAAAGCAGGCTTTGAGGAATAATACTGATACACTTCTGTTTATTCATCAATTCATCCTAAACAAGCACCAGCATTCAATAGTATGTTCCAACCACAAACAGTATTGTACACCAGAGAGGTCTGTGAAGCACTGTAGAAAAAACAGGAGCTTGTAATACCCAGAAGAGATTATGCAACCAGCTCAGTTCATAAATACGCAACAGAGTCAGCAAGTGAAGTGTTGAAGGTACTGCTAGAGAATATTTTTCAGGACAATTTGAAAAGGTATACCATAAAGAAAGAGCCAATGGAAATCAGAAGATCTACCCTGAAACACCCATATACATGTGCCACTAAAAGGACTTACCTACTAAATATAACATTTGCGTTAGCTGAACAACTGTCCAGAGAATTTGGTTTTTTGGTTGGTTTTTTTGGTTGGTAGGTTTGGGGTTTTTCTGGGGGGAGGGAGGGTTTTTTTTGGTTTTTTTTTTGTATAAGAAAACCTAGTTTGGGCACACTCACTTTTGATCACAGGCAAGATGTGCAGTTTTCTGGAGAAGGCTTGAACCCATATTATATTTACTTGACTCTTACTCCAGTTTCTGTCTTACTGTTCTTGGATTTAGCTTTTTTAAGTCTTTATTTGAAAAAGTATGCAGTGCCTGTGCAGAAGTCCTGTGCAGGCATCTGTAGCAACTCACAGTCAGCAGGTATAAAGCGTTGTTTTTGCAACACGTTGACAGCTAATGGATGCGTGACAGCAGAAGCTGCTCTCTTCTATGCATGTCTACACAAGCAGCAAGGAAAAAAAGAAAGGATGGGGGGTGGACAGTTGACTTTTCCAAAAGAAGCATTTTTAAAGCATTCTTACAGTTTTAGGAAGAATTCAAGGGGTAAAAAAAGATAATCAAAACAATGTAAACTTCTTTCCATGCCCTGCTTTCTTGTCCTGTGGGATGTGACACTTCAGGATCCCTACTCACCTGAGACAACAGAGCCTCAGTGCTGTCACCCAACACCTGAATGCAGCTTAAGCACACAGGGACTCTCAAACAATCGGTCACTTCACAATTCCTAAGATGTCTGAAATTTTTCTAAAGGTTAGATAAAGTAGCAGATAAGATCTTTAAAAGCACAGCGTGCTTTCTGAGAGCTAATTTACTGCCAGCTAAACCGTGTTGACAGATGGAGAAGGTATTTTATTTTGAGACCAACTAGAAGCAGGCAGGCACTGCAAAATACCTCATGTTCTCCTAGAAGCTTAGATTATTAAGCTTGCATGTTAATGCACACTTTGGACAGTTGAGTTTTAAAAGAATGAGAAGTTGTAAAGCAAATGGCATTTCCTGGATAGCCTCAAGGGAATTTCGAATACTGAGCTCAGGGTCCCTGGTGGGAAGCAGCAATTTCAGCTAATTAGGGTGAATAGCAAAGTGTTGCATTTGGTCAAAACATTCTGTTAACCCTCATTTTTGTTGGCACCAACAAGAGTCTGGACTTTTTGCCTTTTTTTTTTTTTTTTTTTTTTTTTTTTTTTTTTTTTTTTTTTTTTTTTTTTTTTCTNTTTTTTTTTTTTTTGTGAATTCACTGCAGGAGTGCAAGGCACTCAGCTCACATACATTAGGCAGAAAGTCAAAGGAAACGCCAAAGTTCAACTAAAGTACAAGTAATTAGAACCAGATTCTCTGCTGCTTGTATGTGTGCATTTGATTGTAGAAGTTATTTATAAGCCTCCAAACATTTGAAAAAATAACTATATACTGTAGATCATTTAATTTTTATGTCTCGTCTGGAAAAAAAAAGTCTGCTTTTAATCATCTTCCAGGAAAGAGCCAGGAACTGGGAAAGTGGGTCTCAATTGTTTCAATACAAATTTCTCTCTTTCATGTGCCACATAAAACTATACTATAAAATTAAATCCAAAATATCTTTGACTTTGCCCACCCCTCCAATTTTTTTTTAATAAAAAACTTCTTTGAATTTGTTATGCTTAAATAGTTTGCATTGTTATGAGGGTTTGGGTTTTTTTAAACTCTTGTTTGGAAGACAGACAAGGAGAGAAGGGAAAAAAAAAAAGAGTGAGAGAGAAAGAAAACATTATCGTGGAGACTTGCCAGCCTTGACTTAGTAACCTGGCCATGACCCTCCAGCGAGTGTGTGTTTGACCCGGTCACACATGACTCTAGCTGCGTACTGTTGCTGGGTTATAACTCCCAGATATTTTTACCATATATACAACAGGTGGGGATCACAGACAACAGAAAGAGGAAAACAAAGTCTCCCCTTGTGGGAAGACTCCCATTTTTTCCCTTGCAAAGAAAAAAGCACAAAGCAGAGAAGTTGTGCTACTGCTTCAGTACTGGCACTTGCTGTGCTGGATCGTTGTTTTTCCCGGGGGGCGGACGCACAGAGGTGGAGTGGGCTGAGGGCAGGAGGACCAAGGAAAAGGCTTAGGGGAAGCCATGTGCAAATGTTAATCAACACAGAACAAATTACCACAGTCAAAAATCTTTCCTCATAGAGCTGGGTATGCATCGAAGTTCAGGAAGGAATGCTTTTTATTACAAGTGAACACAACATGCCTGGATTAAAACATACAAAAACTTCATATTGAGATATTATTACCAGGATTTTCAGAACTACCTAAGAAACTTTGTTTTTCACATTTGAGGGTTTCTTTTTTATTTATGTCTTTGTAGTTGCACACATCTGCCTTAAAGCTATGATATAAAATATATTTACTCTATTTCAATTCTTGGTTACAGTTTTTCCAGCATTAACTTTAATCAAGTCATGCATCTCTACAAGACTGTCCTTAAAAAAAGGGTGGTATTCTGGAAGAAAGATAAAGAAACCCTCTAAAGTCTACTGGTTTGCATTTAGTCTGAAAAGGGGCATTCTACTTTCAACAGGGACATCAGAAGATGAAACTCCATGACCTTGTTTCTTTTTGAGGGTGCCCAATCAAAAATGATCGTTTTCTGTTATTTTAAAAGCTAATAAAGTATCTAACACGTTTCCACTATGTGGTGCTCAGGATTCATACAATATGATTAAAAAAACAACAGAACTAGAAAGGGGTAAAGGTTACAGAGCTCAGAAGCCCTGTCTGCAAGGACTGGACAAATGGACAAAGCTGCATCCAAGGTCACCTAAAAGGAGCCTCAGAACCAGGGCAGTTTAAGGGCCATGCAAAGGGCACAGGCTGCTGCTGCCAAAACTATCTCAGACAAGGTGCAAGTCCCGATAGGCACAGCCGAGTTGGCAGGAGTTCTCTAAAGCTGAAGTACTTTTGCTGCTACAACTCTTGTCAGCTAAAGAGCGACAGGGACAGCTGGCTTCTGTCCCCAGGCATCTGGGAGAAGAGGGGTCCCGCTGAACTCTGCCCTCCGCCTCCGAGTACAAGCAGCAGTGAAGCACACTCCAGTAATCTTCACCCTAATTAAGTTCCAGGCACAAATTTGGCCGTTGCTCCACTGCAGCCAGACATACCATCAGGCCAGTATTTTCTTCCCCCACCCTTCTGCATCTCATGCATTTAGACAGTGCACTATTTTGGGCAGGGCCTCAGAATGTGCCACACAGTAACTGGCGCTGCAGCACCTTCCAGTGCTGCTCCAATTCAAATAATGGTAATGATCGTGATCCTGCCAAGTCAAAAGATATTTGAAAGAATGAACCCTGAAAGGCCTCTACAGCCTTGAGGGGAGGCATTATTTGCAAAGCAGGTCCTTAGAGTGCTTTCATTTTAACTATTGTACCATTTCAATGTTAGAACACAGACTAAATCAAAAGTATGATTAAAAAAAAAAAAAAAACAAAACCAAAAAAGTCTTTGCTGTGTATACACCAAGTTGTATTTGTCAACTGGAATGACAGAAAGAGTGTTTACACTCATCTGCTGCATCTTCCCAGGTTTAGAACCGGGAGAGAGTGAGCTGCATCATACTCCTTCATGCCTTTCATCAACAAAATTGCCAAGTTTCAATTGCAAATCTGTAATGTTAACCAGCAGTCATGTAACATAAGTCGGTGGAGTCAGTGGATACTGATATTGGCCATACAACAGGAGTATAGCCCTTTGAAACCTGTATTCATATCAAGTGATTAGGGCCAAGAAATAGTTTAGTATCCTACTACCAGCAGAGCAGAGCTATCCAGATTTTTTTTTGCTGTAAGTCAGATGACAACAGCATCTATCTTGTGGTTATTTTTCTGTTCTACTCTCATAATATAATTTCTGTTACTTAGCAGCTTCTTCACAAATCTTATTATTCCCCCAAATAATCTCTGTCAGTTTTCCACTGAAGAGTAGAGATTCTTTTGTAACACATTTTTCTGTTATGACACAATTTGGCCTCTTCATCAATCCATTAAACATGGCAATTCGGTCACCTGACTTTATGCTGGCATTCAATAAGGCATTCCAGCAGTCCCACCTGCCAGCACATCTTCCAGAGTGACAGTCCTGCACAGATTCCCTGAGTGACTCTCCCCAGGCCCTGCTGTCCCTGGCCACACAGCAACACCAGCACCACCTCTGGTTCTGCCATATTTAGCAGTGTGAACGACCCTTCTCTCTTCTACTTATCTGATCTACAAGTATGGTCCCTGCCACTCCAGTATGTGAATAACCCATGAGCATTCATATTTTTACCTTTGTAACACCTAAGTGAGATAAGGGAAGAGCTACTCTTATTTTACAGATGATAAACAGAAGTGTCGGTAGTGAAAGCTTTTATGATGCAAGCTTTATTTGCTTGCATCAGAAATTCCTAGAAAAATGCAAGCAGTACCCAACTGAGATTTTCAAGCAACTGAGAACCAAGCTGTCTACAGCACTAAGCAGTGTCCTAAAAATACAGCCTTCCATGTCTTGCCCTAGGTTTCACATGAGATACATAACAAAGCAGGGAACTCTGTGCTCTGTCCCTCTACTGCAGGGGCTCTGAAGCACCCCCAAGTCTGCATGTGCACCCCAGCCACATGCCCACTGTGGGGCAGGACAGGGCTGGGTGCCTCCTGTCTCCAAGAGCCACTGCTGCTGCCAGCAGGGAACTCCAGAGAGGTGATAAAAGCCTTGCCTTCGTTTTCTGACCTCCACAGCCAGCTGACAATTAACTTTCTATAGAACTACCATACAATTACACAGGAATGCCCTGGTGGGAAACTGACTTGCCTGAAAGAAATCCTGAATCCTCTTCTGAAGGCACCTCAGCAGCACCTGTGCATGTGGACACTGTGTACCACACAGGCATAAACAACACCAGAACTGCCATAAAATCCTCTTCTCTTGACTGTACTGTCCAAGCCTCACATACCACCAAGATGTGAAGTCTGAATCTAGCAGGTTAGTCTTATAAATTGAGTATATATGACCCGAAAATCACTAACACACAATCAGGTATTTCTGGAAGAAAACACCCTGAAAAACCTTTTTCTGAAACTGCTGCATCTTTTTGTTGTATCTTTTGTTGTCACACAGTGACAGGGGGAACTGTCACTGCAACCACTTTTGGTGCTTCTCCCAGCAGAGCCACAACTTTTGGCAACTACATACTCTACACATGTATTTACTACAGCTAGCAGTAAAGGACAATGAGGAGGCTGCAGCTGCTCCATAGGTTTGCAATTCCTGGTTCTCAAGTGCCAGCTCCACTAAACCCTGAGGTAGTATGTATAACTAACATCACATTTTCAAAGAAAATTATACTGCTTTTCAGGCTGATTTCTTTTTTTTAACAGTTATGTCAGCAAAGCAGTTCTGCATTTGGGTTTACGTGTCTGTATAGCCAGAGAGATGCATTTACACCTGAGCAAACGTGGAAAGCAGAAAGCTTGTCAGGATTAATTATATCAGGGCCCAGAACTGCATCTGGTTATACCTGTGTTACTCTCAAGACAGCGAGACTTAATGATGTGCTAGTAACTGAGAACAGGAGCATCTTTCGCTAAATAAATGGCCAGGCAGACACCATGAGTGAGCCAGGGTGAAACTAAGAGTAGAGACAGGATGGCCGCAGGGTTTGGCAGGCAGAGTTTACAGGGCAGCAGCTCATCACTTTGTATTAGGAGCTTACCTTCGAAATGAAAAAGAAAACATGTTAAATGAAAAAAATAAATCGTATGGAAAACTGAAGAAAAACATCCGAAAGATGCTAGCTCTGTAGTTTTTTCAGGTCGGTGATTTTCTGCCTGTCCATTACCATGCAAAACCACATCAGTCTCAAGTGAAAATTCCACATTTCTGCAAAACTGAAAAATAGGATCTTCCTTAAAAAAAATACATAATTGTGCCATCATCTGCATGAAGTTAGATTTTCCTTTGAAAATGAAATTTTCTTACAGTTCAGGCCCTGACTGCTTTACCTGTGAATTCCTACAGTCAGATCCTTATGTGGAATAAAGTGGCATAGGCAAAGAAGAGACACAAATGTACAGAGGATGAGAAGTCTCACTTCTTTATTCTTTATTTATGAAAACAAAGCCTATTTCTGTGGCCTATTGATACAAATGTGGTGTAACAAATGCAGTGCTTTCTCTACAGGATTAAAATTTTTTTTAAAAGGCCCATTGTAAGGAAAGAAACACTTAAAAATAAAAGGGGTCTGATTCTTTTTTTCAGCTATGTTTTATGGTGCTGCTACTCCACTGATTCCAAAAAAGAGTCTTGTAAACATAAATGGGAGAAAACCCAGATCCAGTATCATCAGTAAGAAATGAAAATTGCAAGGACAATGAAATAGTTGCTATAATCTCTACACATATCCAGATATTTTACTAAGTCATAAAGTCTCCATTTATAGTTATTAAATGTTTTATAGTGTTTTGAGGATTTTTAAGTCTTTTCAAGCACTGAAACAGAATAATTCAGAGTATTATTCTAAAGGAATGATTTTATTCTTCAAAACTCATCTCCTATCCAAGTTGGTATTGGTTTTTGGTGTTAGTATTTCTGCCAAATGAATTTTTTCTTTTCTATATATTCAACATATCTTATGACACTATTCATCATGACTTTTTGCTGTGGCTTGAATCCAGCAAGAAAAGGAGTTTTGAATATCTTTAATCATGTAATACTATTACACAGTTGTTCAGTACCACATGGACAAAATAGAACTATTGTGCTCTCTTTGGAAATGCCGTAAAACTGACTTGCTGTATAATATTTTATGTATCATTTCATTTCTCAAATTTTAGGACCATTAGTTCAGAACATTTTGATCTTTAAGTGTTTTCAAACCTTAAAATTAATAGAGTGACTCAACAAGAGCCAATTCAGTTATCAAAACTACTTCAAGTTAGTAGAGTAGCAGTTTTAAAATGCTTATCATTATAATTAATTTGTATTACAGCCACACTGCTGGATATCATTAATTGATTTATATACCCTCCTTTCTATACCCATTTACAAGGGCAATTATGAACTCCATCACATATGTTTAAATGGGTTACATTAGAACATTATCTAGAAACTAGACTGCTGAGCTTAAAATCCTTAAGAACAGGTAAGTTCTTCTTTAATGGGTATGTTATCAACTCACTACAAACGGCCTATAACCTTTTAAGGCAGCACACGGTGCTAATATTTTACTTTTCATGGGCAGTTGGAGGTTGGCTCCAATGATGAGCTCCACCGCTATCTTTAATTGTTTTTAAAATTGCATATTATAGGCAGCAATAAACACAAATTAGTATTATACCATCCACAGCTTTCTGCAAGGCACGGTTTCTATAAACAAGTTAAAACGCATACATCTGTAAATAATAAGTATAAGTATGCTGAATTTAATGAATAAGGGCACTAAAAGAAATTGAACAGTAGGGGTTCAGCAATTAGAGTAACTGCCCATTTTATTAAAAATGTATTGTTTCCAGCTTTCACTTTAGAAGGCTTTTATTGCTTTGCTAATTCTAAGTTTTGATTTCCTTTGAAAAGGATGTCTAACTCCTTATTTCTCTTTGACAGCCCCGTCACACAGCACTCGCCTTTTTTACG
Source organism: Chaetops frenatus (assembly GCA_013400775.1). Lineage (NCBI taxonomy): Eukaryota > Metazoa > Chordata > Aves > Passeriformes > Picathartidae > Chaetops > Chaetops frenatus. The sequence continues at coordinate 476,818 of VZTR01026797.1, read as the reverse complement.
TGGCAAGGGACAACTGTGCAGCTTTTTATCTCCTTGCTCGGGATCTCCCTCTCAGGCCCTCACTGCAGACCTTTGTTTGGCGTTACGCCAGCCAGAGGTATGATTCCTTGTCGACTAAGGTTTCATGCCACAAGGAAGCTGGGAGGAAACCTGCTGAAGCAGCACACCCCAGGCAGCCACCCTTCAGCCCCTTCCCAGAGGTTACCAACACACTGGCAGACTGGGAAGAGCACAATTCCAGCTTCCCAACCACACCCCTGCAACCCATGGCCATTTGCTGAAGCTGGCAAGGCTCGGGCCACGAAATGGAGCCATGAGTTTCCTGCTGCTGTTCAGCAGCAGCCTGCTGCGAGAGGACAGGGCAGTGTGTAGACTGGGAGAAGCAAAGGTAGCTTCTCAGACCAGGCAGATATCCCAGTACAGACCTCCCATACCGCAGCACCACTGCAGTGAACCCCTGGGCCATCTTTGCTTGTACATGTATGTTTTACACCCACATAGCTCACTTTCCAAGTAAGTGTTAAGACTATTCCTTACACTAGCCTAATTGCACCCATGTTGCTGCTCTGTTGCAACTGTGGGGGTATAATTAAAACAATCCATTACTTCCATTTAGACATGACACAATAACAGGAAAAATATGGCTTTCATCACTTGAGCTTATCTGCAAATAGAAGGACAGTCAGACCAAAACTTGACCTTTCTAACATCCTACAGCACATGTACATTTGCAACATCTGAGACCAAAACAGGGACATACTCTGTCCTCCTTCTTCCCCTCAGCATGCCAGACTAGGACAGTACAGTACTAAGAGCAGCTCACCCCTACATTTCTGATGCTAATGTAAGTAATTCCAGTTTATGGAATATTTAAGAACTTTGTCACTACCTTTCGAGAGAGCAAATGAACTATAGAGTTTACTAAGCTGTAATGCTCACCTGAGTGGAATTTCAGTATTTTTGAATTTAATACCTGCCAGACAAAAATGGTAACACAGTGGGGAAGGTAACATGAAAACTAATGTGACACTACTTCTTTTCCTTGCAATTCACAGCACCTTGACATTGAGTTTATAAAATATTTTGTCTTGGGTTTGCCCCCCTCCACCCTTATAACTTTCCAACAATGCAGTTAACATGGGCAAACATTCCTCTGCCCCTTGCACAGTAGGTCCAGCAAAAGCTGAAATCTGGGAAGGAGTGCAGTGTCCCAGAGCCAACTGGTAGCAGTACTCTTGACTGTGGCTCAGAGCACACTTCCACACTCTGCCCAGAACATCTAAGATCAATCAAATAAGACATTCACAAGAGCCTGGAGACAAGAGGAGTACCGTGACTGGAGGGCACATTTTCCAATATTCTATTTTTCTATTCTCTACCTGCAGTAGATTTTCCTATTAAACTGTTCGAGTGAGGAATGCTCGTAATTTTACCTGTACATTGTCTGTCATTGCCATTCACTCAGAAGAGAAAAAATATGTCCACACTGTTCTCCAGGAAACACATATATGCTAACAGTATTTCCTAGTCACCTGGCCTTCCTTATTCAATACCTACCTTCAACAGTGACTTTTTTTTTTCCCTAGATAAGCTACTCACAACTGACTGCAATATCCCTGCCTTGCAAACAGGAAAAACGTCAGCTGTACTTTATTTAGAATATGACAAAAAGAAAGTACTCTGTTTCCAAAGAACTGAAAAAGCAACATTCAGTGCTAGTAGCTGACGTCCCATGAAACTTAAGGCAAAACATGCTCTGAAAAAGTGAAGTTTTTTCCCCTATGAGGTTAAAATCCAGAAGATCTCTGGTTACTGTGCTCTAATAATTTTAAAATGTCTGTATTATGAATATCCACTATTACTCTATGCATATAACTATGTTTCATAGAACACACTTTTTTTCAGGGGGAAAAAGGCCCTTTTCCTGCCATATTTGAGAGATTTGGGCCATTATTTTCTGAGAAATTAGGTTAATTTTTACAAATGCTTTTCCAGTTGTCACAGTTCATTCAATGCCATCTTCCCAAACTTTCTGAAGGACTACTTTAGTGCTTCTGCTAATACCCAGAGGATTCTGAAGACACAGCAAAGTATTACTGCCAACACACCAAGCTGTGAAACTGTCTGTAAGACTACCCATTTCACCTGAACGTTCAGAAAACCTCCAGCCTGTGGCACTACTATTTCACTGAGTCACTATGACAAGGCAGAGCAGCCATTTTAAGGAATTAGTAAAATCAGCAGTGGAGGGTTGTTGGTTAGGAATCATTGCTTTTAATTTCTTAGCATTTGCACAAGTCTGACAACTGCACAGCTGAATAGAGTTGCCCCAAACTGTGATATAAACTAGGCAAGCTTTCCACAGAGTAAGTTCAATATGCTTTCCATTACTTCCCATTCTAAGGTCTGATCCTGTTTTGCTTTTCATTACACGGACTTGTCATAAATTTTTGAAAATCTTCTTAGTTCTCTTCCCACACTTTACCCACCAGACACAAGTTTTTCACCCAAAGATGACAACCTATAAAATCAGTAATTGAAAAAAAGTGTAACCTGTGAGCTCAAGGGATACTCTCTGAGAAAATTCACCCTGACTACCGTACCCTGGGACCAGACAATCCCAGTAGGACATGAGCACATTTTGGAAAGCTCTCATACCACCCAGGAGCAGGGAGACCCTGCTGTTTCATGGCACCCCGGGCATTTGCAAACCAGTTTGCCTGATCACTGCCTTCTATTGTTTCCTGAGATAAGCAGGGCCCCAGTGAACAATTAGAGCTTTCAATAAATAATCTGTAAGCACATTTATTTGATTTACTGTTATTTGATACAGCAGTTAGTTTCAATGGGGCAGTTACTATTGATCACTTAAAGTACTACAGACAAACATGAAACACTTCCAGAACTCCATGGATTATTACTCTTTATCTGCCACTCATCCGGGTTACTTGTAATGGTTGTGAAATTTAAAATCAATAACAACAATTAGCGTTTGTTATACTCTGAGGAATGAATCATGTGAAATATGTTTTTTTACTAAAATGAAAGGCTGGCGAGCTTGCCAACATGAAAGACTCATGCAAGTAGCAAAACTCTAAAATAATTTCTCTAGGTATTAGATTGTCCAGTAAAAGGGGTAAAGAAAATTTAAAACAGGTATTTTAAATGCACACAGAAGTATACACACAATTATAAAAATATATTGGTATGATTTTCAAAGGAATAAAACTTTTAACTAAACTGTGAGACAGATGCACCCAAGTTTCCCATTGGAAATTCCACTACAAGTCCTACAATTTCATACTCCTCGACCTCTACAGGAGTTTTGGGTTGTTAACCACAGCAGGACTTGCTCCTATGTAGATAATTGAAGATATAGTCCTCTTCCATCTAGCTTTTACTGGAGATTATCACAAAAAAAAAAAAAAAGGTATCTAAATGTAAGAAATTAAATTAATTAAAGCTGGAGACTGATTTTCAGGTTTATATGTTGAAAAACACCTTCTATCTTAAGACTCATATAAATAAGTTGTGAATCCAATGAAATGGATGGAAATAACAGTATTTTGAGATCTCTGCTAAAGCAGTAATTCTACATAATTAAAATGCAAAACAATAAGAGAAATATTTTATCATTAAACTGTAACCAGAACTCTGTGTGAAATCATCCATTCAGAAGACTTGTTTTTCATCAATTATTTGTTATTTATCTGATGTAAATATAAGAAGGTCTAATTAAAATGTATGACTCCTTATGCAGCTTCTTGTCATTAAGACCAATGAAAGCATTCTGAAGACCATAATGAAATAATTATGTTTGCCTTTAAGAATCCTCTTCAACAACACATGGCAGTACCACAGTAAATTAAAACATCAGGAACTAAATTTCTTTTGCATCTATTTCCATTTTCACTAATTATACCCCCAAGCTTTCCAATAGACCAGGCCCTAAAATTCTTTTGAAGCTGAAACAGCCTAAGGAACAGCAACCTTTTCATAGTAATGGACTTTGAAGAAGAAACAAAGGTAACACAGCCCTGGAAGGATTAATATTTCAAATAGAGTTATCATGTGAAAATATGTGTTTATTTGAAAAATGGGGAAAAGATTGTTGATAAAAAGCCAAATATGTGTTCCAAGGAAACCAATACTCTGATTTAATCTCATTTAATTGCGTCATTCCTTGCTAACCTCTTTTCGTTAAAGTATTTTCTTATTCTGCACAGAAATTCAAGTTAGCAAAAGCATAACACAGTACTGCTGGGCAGTGCCAGCATACCATGCTGTAACTGAGGTCTGCTTTCACATTTGGTGAAGGTGAAAACAGCCCCTGTTAACAATTGCAGTGTTCATAATGGACTCCATTTCAGGGAGAAGGGAACAGCTATTTTCCCAAACTGCCTCCAGGCATGCAGTGCATCCTAACACACAGCTCATGATTTAACTACCAAAGTCTTGCAGGACCTCACCAAAACACAGAGAGAGGAAAGGATTCAGATAAGAAAGAGGAGAAATAAAAAAGAACAAACACAGAAGGATATGAGTCAGCTCTGACTTCTTGCAGGCAGCTGAAGGCTTCTTTTCAAAACTTCAGGGAGATAATGGGTCCTTCTTGGTGTGGTGTCAGAAGTGAATGTGGCAATACCCACACAGCATAGAAAGATGAGCAGTTCACATACCTAACCTGCATAGCATGTGACTATATGTGCAACTAAAAAAACACAGCTGGAATGTGCTCTCCAAACAGAGAGAGGAAGGCAGAGGTTCACTAGAGGATGAAGACTTGGGAAAAATAGCTTCCCTTGTTAGCCCCCCTGATCAAAGACACTGAAAGACATAGGTGATTTGCCATTTGTTCTGCATTTTACACCTTAGTGTTCAAAGTGTGGAGTGAAATCAGAAAGATCTTTAGAAAGTCCAGCACTTTCCAGCTAATTTCTAAGGAGGATTTCATGTATACCTTCGTCTAGTAATGAATAAAATTTCTTCCTCAACTGAATAAAAAGAGGAAACTCAAACAACAAAGCAATGCTAAGGATTAGTCTGCAATATGAGGAGGAAAAGGAAAAAGCTCCTCAGACCAAAACTTAAAAGGCAGCAGCATGAACAATGGCTTAAAACCAAAGAAAGAACCCCCAAGCTCAGGACCTGATCTTAACAATAAAAAAGTTCACCCATGTGTGGCATTTTAGCCAGTCCTTTCACCTGTGAGCTAAGCCAAAACCCACACTCTGGTGGATCAGTGAGGGTGGATCTCTGTGAAGGAAGGAAAGTTAGTAGAGAAGTTAGGACCTTTGATTAGAGCAACCCAGAGAGGAGTGCAAAATCCCAAGAGAGAGTCAAGCTTTGGGGGTCACAGGCGTTTTCCTGCTCCTAAACCAAGGTCCTGCCTGCAGATCCAGAGCTCTTGCCCAGGGGGAGGGCTGGGTTTCAGGTATCGCCAGATGGCACTGTGACACAGTTTTCCAGCTCCTTTTTCTTCATGTGAGTCAATGTTCAGTCTTGGAAGACAGGCAATCCTGGTCTTCTTGTGAGTTTTTGAGTAGAAGATGAGGAATTAAAGTGGCAGAGGAGCCAGTTTCCTGCCCCAGGCTCTGCCCACGGCCAGTCCCTGAGTAAAAGTGCTGGAGGCTCTGAGACCCCTGAAGCCAGGCCACAGGTGTGCCATGCCTGAACACCTCTGTCCCAAATTGGTGTTTGTCAACAAGTGAAATACTTAACTCAGATGCTGTTACATTCACTTATCATGCAAGAACCTAGAAATCCTCTTGGTATCAGTCACCAGCTGGCAGAGGAGTGATTCTGGTACAAGACTGGAAAATGAAGGAAGTCTCATAGGAGATGAGATACACACCTCTACATGATGTGCTGCTGTGCCATCAGCCAGCCTGGCAGAGACAACCACCAGAGTGGTTTAATGGCCATTTCAGGAATTACCTCAAGCTGCCTTCAGATTAAACAAAAAGCAGAATTTCAGGATTCAAAAGGTTTTTTTGTGTTCTTTAACTGTTTTGGCGGGGTGGGGGTTTTTTTGGTTGGTTTCCTTTCAATTTGTTTTGGGGTTTTTTTTGTGGATAGTTGTTTTGGTTTGGTTTCGAGGAGGGTATAAAATGGAACCATTTCTTCCACTGTTTCTATCTTACAGGAACAAATGGCTTTCTATAATCAAAGCACACACTGAAGGAAATCTGTGTTAAATCAAACTGTAGTTTTTGTCTCCAGTTGGTGCAACACTGGTCAACCTGTTTAATTGTTCCACACCTCTGCTATATATCTTTAAAAGAAGACTGCTCCTTCTTTCTTTTTGAGAAGAGATGTCGGATGCTCTTTGTGCTGAACATCCAGCAGAGTGACATGAACTTTTACTGGTATTTCCTAAAAGTACTAGTACATAAATACACTAAAGGCTCACTCATACAACCACTCTGTCTCTGAAGCTCTTATTAAAATCGAGGGTGGAGGGTTGAGTGCATTTAAGTGCTTCACTAGATAAGGCTGTAAAAGACAAAGACATCCTTAATTTGTTATTTTATTGTTCAAAGATCCTTGCTAAAAATACAGTGTGAGCCTAGAGAAAAATATTATGGTTCAATGGAAAGAGATCCTCCAAACCATTAAAAGAAACTAAGCGGTGCTAAAAAACCTCTCTGTGAGAGACATTTCTCTGCTTTTTTTTCTTAGGGGATGCACTTAGAGGATAAAATGTAAGTCACTGAAAGTGCATAAAACGGAAATCCTTCCAAACTATGGATGGACTTTAACATCATATCCTTAGTGGTGAAGATCCAGAGCACTCTGTATAAATACTCATTCAAGCTTTAACCTATTAAACCTATACAAGTGTTGCCCGCATGTGTATATTTAACTTACATAGTTTTATCATATTCAGTTTATCTATGGTATAAGCAGGGGAAAGAAAAATCACCTTGTCCAAGGGGAACTGAAGGTATATTATATACTTTGTGCCTAGGATTCTTTAACACAGACTTGCGGGATTATATTTCCATCTCTCTTAACAAAAGTATTTGAAGAAGCTGCAAGGCTCAAACAGAACACTAAAAGAAAGTGGGGTCAGTCATATAAGGGCTAGCACTAGTTTGTTAAAAGTTTTTTTCCTACTCCCTCCCAAATAAAGGGACAAAGAAGTGAACATTGTGGGAATGTGTTTCTAAACCACATGATATCCTTATCAGATTGTCATGTACAAGGGAGGTTCTCACACAGGGACCCCATGCTGGTGAGCTGCCCTGTCACATGATGCAAGTTCTACGCTCCTATTCAGATTACTAAAATGAGCTGAAGAAAGCTAGATTTCCCCTCCTCCCTCCCTCCCTCCCAAATAAGCAAAATCACAGTGACCAAAATCATACTAAATTGCTGCCACTGGGAAAGCAATCCTGAGCAGCTGCAAATGATAAGTGAGTATATGAAGAAGATAATCTACCTATTAAAATCTATACCACAATTAATATCTGCTGACTTTATTGCAGAGAAGCAAAGAGAGAATCAGAGAAACCTATGAGTTAAACAAAATACATGGGAAAAAACCTCAGCTGATTTGTAAATTTCTGGAAAGATAGTAATATATTTTTATAAGCAAGTACTACTTTGTCATGTAAGTGTCTCTATTTTCACTGTTGATGTTGTGAACATTGTCACTGAATTACTTTTTCATATAGTTTGGGGGAAGTGGAACAGTCCTGTAAACATTTTTAATATTAAATGAAGGTTTTAAATAGTATTTGATCTTTCAAATATATGGCCTGTTTTAAAAAGTGCTGAGGGAGCTCCTAGATGCTCAGCATATTTGGAAATGAAGCCCTGAAATGTGGATTTAGGATGCTAACTTTAGGCTACTGTTTCAGACATTCTTAACTTTTGAAACACATTTGCTCATGCAACGACAAATTAATAAAATCTCAGACCTTAGATTATTTTTAAAAAGTTTAAAATCCATGGTTTTGGATGCAAGTTGTTTACAGATTACAATTAGAAGGAACAGCTGAGATTACTGTGGCCAAGAAACTGCACAGAATAATTTCCACATTATATTGATTAGTTTCTTTTATACCTGGAATATGGTTCTCATAAAACAGCGGCAGCAGTAAGACATTACTCCTAGTTCGCCCGCTAGAAAACCCAGTTTTGTTACCCTCCTGTCTATACTTTTTCCTGAAGCACAGAGAAAATGATTACTCTGTTACTTTAGAATAGTTTTGAGCACTTTGCGGCTTGTATTTTCGTGGTTACATTTTGTTTGAAAGGGCTTGGGTTTCAGCAAGAAGTGGCATGGGTCACAGTGCATGGGGACAGACTTCATGCACATGAGCAAAGGTCAAAATCAATCATAGCTTTGTATTTCCAGGCCTATTACTTTTGGCAGTTTACCCTACTAGAAGGGGCTAAAATATTTGCCTCCCAAAAAGAGTAAACATCAATAGGGGGCAGGAATATAATCAACTTCTCAATCACTCGGCAATGAGAAATGAGGGTGAAGGATCTTCTCCTCGCTGCAGCCACTAAGACATCTAAATGTTAGATGCAACATTTTCAGCAAAAAGTTGAAAGATTTCACAGCACAGTGACTTCAAAAGGACAATAGGCCTATTTAGGCAATTATATTATGCAGGCTTTGTTATTAGGCAGCCCTGCTCAGCCCCAGAAAGTCTGGATAATCAAAAGTGTCCAAGTACAGGAAGGGGAAAAGTACAACCCCACCCTCCCGCACAGCCGCTGCCAGGACCTCTGGATTTGAAGGGTAAAGTCTATTTACCGAAGTTCCTTGGCCATTTTATACATCAACTGATATCCTTCCTCATGGGGCTGCGTGCTACAGCCTAGCAAAGCTCTGGAAAGCCGTCTGAAACCACAACTAATTTGGCCCCAGCCGCCCGCCCCTGTAAATTCACTGCTCAGAAGCTGCTGCCAGCCCCCCAGGCAAAAACTGTGAGGGGAGAGGGATGTTCCCCCCCGGCTCGCACGCATACCAGGGCCGGTCCCCAAGGCCAAACAGATCTGGAAACTCATCATAGCTGTGCTCTGCTTTTGAGGTCTCAATAGGACGGGGCATAGCGTGGCCGACCGCGGCAGACAGCAGTCCTTCCGAGCACAATGTCCCTTTCACAGCCCCGCTCCCAAACCTTAATGCTGGCTGTGTAACACAGCCGCACTTCATCGGCTGCGTAAAGGGCGGTATATAAATTAGACCTGAGCAAAACCAGTCACTTGGCGTGTTTCGGGGAGGTGGGACCGTAATCTGCCGAGCAGGGCGCCTCGCTCCCCCGAGCAAAGCCCCTCGGCTTGGCCGGGCTGCGAGGCTGGCGTGACGCACACATGGTTAACAAAAACCGCTCAGCAGTAAGTAGGGATTTAACTGGATGTGAGGATGACTAACTTCGCTGTCTGAAACACTATCTCCCCTCTTTCAACTCCTTAACTTCACAGTAACCCTCTTCAAGGCATCGCCTCAGCAGCCTGGCTTTGTTCTGACAAGTTGCACCTTTGCTGCACAGACTCATTAGGCCAGCAGGGAGTCACCCAAAGATACATTGCTTTTCCTCCAAACTTATCCCACCCTGACTTCACCAGCGAAAGCCTCTCATCATTTTTGTCTGCAGGAGTTTTTGACAGTGGTGCGTGTCTATTAGAGTTTTCCTGTGCCAGCAGCCGAATCAGACTAACTGCATCACAGCCTACACAGAGAAGAGTTTTCCCCTTTCAGTTACTTTGGAAGAAAAATATCCCCACACAATTTTTTTTTTTTTAATGAAGTGGATCAGAAACAAAAATTTTTTTCATCACATATTTTAGAGCATTAAGCTAGACATATAAAAATTTAAACAAAGACTCTATCCCTAAGCAAATCAGTCCTAGCCATTTAGCTGTAAAGTTTATAGATGAACTTTAAAGAAAATAACCTGGTTCAAACAGATCGTGCCTTCTGGGCACTAGCAAACACACCTGCAGCAATTTGATACTTGGGAATGCAGATTACAAGTCCTTCACTTCAAAATGTTTGTTTTTTAATTCAGAAAGATGAAAGAAAATAAAGTAGTGAGCTTTTTTTTTGTTGAACACAGATGTTTCCAGTGCTTGCAGGGAATGGGAACCTGACCGAAACATTGCAATAATCCAGAATTTTGAAGGAAAATGCATGCTTTCTGGAGTCCCATCTTCATGAACTTTCTGAAAGTTAATACCCGCTAGCTCCTCTCTAGGCAAACACTTCCTACTAAACTGAAATAAGAACTGAATACTACACGAGCCTCAACATCCCAGTGTGTCCTGCTGCCGTGTCCATAACTTTTGATTTCACCAAATTTTTAATGCTTCTAACCCTAAGGAAATGCAGTAGGCAGTAGTCATCTACTTGATATAATTAGCTGAAACACTACATTATGCCAAACAAACTTACTCTTGTTTTGGGCCTGCTCATTTGGGTTTTTTGCCTGTTTAATTAATGAAGACTAATGAAGACTTTTTTTAATAGGCTTTTCCAAGGTCAGATCTCCATTCTTCACAGCTCCTCTCTCAGGAGCTGTCCTGTTCCTACTTCCTCAGTAGTTAGCTCATGTTTCACCAAAAGTTACTGGTTTTCTCTCAGTATTTGTTGCCACTGCAGTACGAGGCAACAGAATATTCTAACTTAAGAAACTATAAATTACTCATTCTTGCAATCTTAACTCTTTTATCCTCTTAAGAACTATCCTTGTCTAATTTAATTATACCAACCTGATTTTTATCTTACGACAAAAGGTGCGAGAACAAATTATGGTTAAAAGTGCAGTTGGTTCTAGTCTCATTTCTGAGTCCACAATTCTCTTCGCAAACAAATAGTCTCATTTTGAATCTACAATACAAATATAATCACATAAAACATGAACTCATATGAGTGCAAAATCAGGGAGATTTTTGCGTTCTTGAAACACACCGCGCAATACGCAGTGGCTAACAGTTTTGTTGCAAACCCAGGGCAGGTTTTTCCTCCCATAGGGAAGAGAAAAAAATGCCACACAAGTTAAGGTCATGTTTGGGTTGCGTCTTATCCTCTATTTTTACTTTGCAGACCCTCATGGACTAGAAAATTCAAGATGCTGCAGGAGTGCACTAGCTTAGTGAATTGTAACAGGATTAACGTACGGAAGATGTGATGAAGTTGGAGACCTACAGCATTCTGCCCTAAACCCTGCAATGGCCAATTTTGCCAGCATTTCAGCTGAAACCCTGATGCTGTCTGGAATTGTTACTGGCCTGCTCTGAGTTTGCACTATCCATGTACTATTCCCTCAACAACCAGTAACCTGTTACTCTACAATCACGTCTCTATCAAAGCAATATTTCCAAGGCCTAAGGCAATGGCTGAAGGTGTAAATTTTTTTTTTTTTTTTTTTTTTTTTTGGCAGAGTGAAAAATAAAACAACAAATTGGACCAAAAAAATCCTATCACACTTCAAACAATTACAAAATTTGATTATTATTACATTACATTAAATCACAGAGCTCTTCTTAAAAATGGAGAATCAGGAAATGCTAGATTTAGAATTAAACATTGCTATCTTTGTATTTATAAGCACTGGAGCAACCTTTAAACTATTAAAAGCTTTCTGGACCACAAAAATTCTAGTTCTGTCATATTTTCACAATATGCAAGGTAAAAATCTTACACTTTGAGAGAATTTTAGTATTTCATAATCCGTTTATATATTTACTCATGCATCAACTGCTTACACTTTCTTCAAGACTGAAAAAAAAATTTGCTCTAAGATTTCAAACAGAAATCTTAATTTGGACTGTAACTAAATTGTTTTTCCACATTTCTGTACCATTAACTTCCACAGTTCAAGTTACAGCCACTGTATTATGATTCAGGTTTCGGCCTGATTTTAAATTCCCATGCAGTGAAGATTAATTCTACTGCTTACAAAGCTACAAGACTGGATTCCTGAACACATTTTCTTTTATTTTTATTTACTCTTGTTAATATTAGTTTCTTTGATTAGCTAAACTTTCCTGTTATCAACACTTGTCTCTTATCAAAGGGCCTAGGCAAATGACATATTTACCACTCATTCCATTCTGATAAGGGTAATCCTGTGTTTAACTTGCCCAAGAACAAACACCATATATTTTGTTTTTAAGAAGCCTGCTTCTAGGTATTAAAAACATACAAGAGAAAGAGCAGGACATTTTAAAGCCAGAAGTTATTTAAAGAATATTTTGCAAGTGTAAGCTTTTAACGACAGTATATATGCCTCCTACTCCAGGAAAGTTTATTTAATTCCAAGTTTCCGCAATATCACCACTGAAGTTATACTAAAGTTAAACCATGAAAGGAGGAAAACGCATTTTTAGTAAAACATTTGGTTTGGATTTTTGTTTTTGCTAACTGAAGCTCTCCCATAGCTAGTAACACTATTTTGAAGTAAAAGCTTTGTTTCATATTTTGTTTGAAGCATTTTGAAAACAGCGCAAAGTAAATAAATATCCCATGCTGAACTTCACAGTCTCCTTTTAATTGTAAAGACATCAAAACATTTGCAGTGTTGTAGGCTGGTAGTCACTGATTTTTACAATTCTGTTTTCATTACTCAACCCACACAAATGTCATGTGGTGTCTGAAAACTTTCGAGCTGAGTGAAATACACTATTTCACCAAACACCCTCAAATTTATTTTTCAATTACCTACTCCACCCCTTTGAAATGTTGAAGGGAGCACTCTTCTAATTCCTAGTTAACTTTTTAACATACCGCAAAACAGAAAGTTCCAACAGCATTATACAGTTAATGGTGTACTGAAGAGCCTGAGAGTGTGCTAAAAACATTTTGATAGATAGCCAAGTCATTTATCTAAATCACCGTCAGAGCAGTGAAGCATCCTGCAAGCTTTTAAGCATAGTATATAAGGTGATCTTTTCTGGCACTTTTTGTCATTTCTCCAACTTGAAACTGGGGTGTTAAAATACTGCTACTGTTTATCATCTATATATTTCAGCAACAAATCAAGACCCTATAACATAAGAACACATTTTCAGAAGTGTCCTACTACTAACTCTCACTCCTCTGTTAACAGTGCATCGCTGTCTGAATCTGAAGGTATAGAAATAATTGATGGTTAAACTCAAAGGGTGTTCACAGTAAGTAGTTTTCTAGCAAAACAGCAACTTCTTAGAGCAACAAAGTGAAGAAGAAAGGTGGCAGCAAGGTCAGTACAAAGAAATATTGCCTTTTCTTCGGAAACTTATAACTACTGTCTGAATTTTGGAATGGCACCTACCCACTGCAATTCCGCATTTTTGCAAGAACTGTAGAGATCAACATTTTAATTGCTTGGCTGCTCTACTAAAATGCACTTCAAGACAACATGCATCCTGATTATCAAATGTGCTACAAAATTAGATTGGGGCGGGGGGGGGGGGGGGACGACGAAGAACGACGTNCTACCAAAGAGATGTTATGTAAATTCATCTTTCACTGGTTGGAGTTTTGCAAGTATTTGCTGTATTACATTACGATTTTATGTGTTCCTGTTTGGCTCCACAACTGTTTTTAGGATCAATATGCCACATGAGAAGGGATAAACAGAAAGAAGTCCGGTGCTTCTTTCCTTTTTCCTTTCTCGCCAAAAGGAGGAAAAAAAAAAGCTTGCACAAAAACTCACCCCACCCCTCATTACCTCTGCGCTTAATTACCAGTCTTTCTATTTTTAAATACATGCAAGTAAATAAATAAATTAAATAACAACAACAACAACAATTATAATAATAGTAATTGCTTTAAAGTGGAAAAATAACAGTTGGGACCTACATTGAGCACTGTGCCGGTGTTGCCACTCTGTTTGTGCCAATCCACTGAAGCATGCTTTGAGAGCCTTCTCCTGGAGCATGCAGGAAGACGGACTCGCAGTGTAGAAATCCAGCATCTGAGCAGGGCTCACTGCTAGAACGTCCATACAGTCAAACATGATTCCCCCTGCACAGAATGCCTGCAAAAGTGCTTTCCTCTAGGTGTGGAGGAAAATGGCACATAAAAGTACACCCAACTCCATCAAACTCTGCCCCTTTTTTGGCACGTAGGCTGTTGGTCTTTTTCCCAGACCAGAATCATGAATTATGACAGACAACACAGCTAAAAGCCTGTAATTGATCCAAATGATCATTTACCATTTTCCAGGCTGCCCAGCCAATCCAGCAAGATGGGGGGATGCGAGCCGCATTCCAAGTTTTAGCTACCATCAATTTCCCCCCAAAATTTCTTGAGTGTCAGTCCAGCTCCTAAAGCGGTCGCCGGGTGTGTGCCGCGTCCCACGCCGTGCCAATCGCCCACCTCCCCGGGATAAAACAGCTCCGGTGGAGGCTCGGGATCCCCCTCGGCCGTGAATAGATGCTTCTGCCTCTGAACAGCTCACTTCCTACTACTTGTGTCACAGGGAATGAAAGATTGAATTGCCTAATATATGCGAGTGAACTTTCCGTGAACCCTTCCCAGGCTGCTAACCTTCAAATGACCCAAGCGGTCTGACATCACCAGCTCCCAGGATTCTCACACGCCTTCACAACTCCCAGCCGCCCTGCAAAAAAGCCAGGCAGGCGGGCGGGCAGGCCAAAGAGAGCCCCAGCCCTGCCGGAGTCGCCCCGCGGCCGCCGAGCGGGCGGG
>VZTR01026797.1:406371-456889 GCA_013400775.1 Chaetops frenatus | reverse complement strand
AAAAACAAAAACAAAAAACACCAAAAAACCCCAACCAAACAAAAAAAACCCCGCTGTAAAACTTATCCACGTTGCAAATAAAGGAGAGAGACCAAAATGCACCTTTTTGAGGCCCCGAAGGCTGATGGCTGTAGGCTTCTGAAACGCTGGCAAAGAGGTAATGACATCATATGCATGAAGAGGGGACAACATGCATTTTTGAAGGATATAAAAAGAAAAAAAACTTTATTAGATTAAACACTGGATACATACTGAACCTACACTTGCTGTTTATGAGGATCCCGCAGTGCAAACACCACTGCTAAACGGTTGCCAGAAAAAAAACAGAAGTGAAGAAAAAAGGGTTTATTTCATTTTGTTTTCTTTTTAAATGACTAGAAACTGCTGTTTCAAGGTTTAGCCAAGAAAGAGATTTTTACTGCTAGCCTATAAATCTCTCAAAACATAGAATTATAATGGAAATGCTGAGGTAACTGGAGTGCCATGCATGGCACTGACACATAGCATTATATAATCTAGGGAGAATGAAGGTTGGGAGATCTATAAAACCTAAGTAGAATCAAGATGTATAAAAGAGCAGAAGAGCAAGTAGAGATGTTGAATATTATATAGTGGAGCATACTACTTCTAACAATAAAGTTTCCTATATGCTGAATATGCTTATAGTTGGCTGAAGGTGAAAGAGCACAGAGCTCCATTAAAACTAAAACCAGAGATTCAAAAAGGCTGTTCAACTACTTTGTTTCTGTCTTTTTTAAGGAGTTAGAAAAAAGAAATTTACCTAACAAAAGGATAGTATTTCCTGATGTTCTGATATCTTGAAAGGTGTCTCAGAATGTACAAATAAATAATCCAAGAACACGCAGAATAAATGGGAGTTCCAAACATAGCCATCTTACCACTCTAGTTATAACCAGAATCAGAATATAAATTGGGACAACTGTACTTCTACAGGTTCACTAATTGCAGCTTAAACTCTTGATGAAAAGTTAGCCCTGATGGCTTTCTTCCAGAAAAAGACCAAAGTTTCCAGCAGTGATTGGAACTCCAGCTCAATACATACATATATCCTAACAAAGACTAAAGCTTACCCAAGCCCTATTTCATTTAAGTCTGACTTCAGCAGCATTTAAGGCTTGTGCTCCTGCACTGCTGACAAGGACAACCCCATAAAGAGGGATCCCAGAGGCTTGAGATGGCTGAAACACACTTGAGCAGAGTCTGGTCACATAAAGCCCAATGGAGATTGGACTGGATTATGTCGTGAATGTAAACTGCGAATAGATCCATGCTCGGCAGCTTGACATGGGTATTCATGACAATCCAGTTCCCAAATCTACATCAGACACTGAAAGAAGAGTCCAGTATCCTATCTCTGGGCATCTTAGAAAGTACAATGAAGGGGTGACTAGAAAATATGTTGGCGTAGCTACCTGGCTAGCAGGGGTAATGACAGCAATGATAATGTGGTGACATTGCCTGAAATCTGCTTGTAATGATGGTCATCATGCCAACACCTCCACTCTGCCTGTTGCCCTAATGCACTGTACTTTCACACCTTTGTTTCTGTCATGCAGGTCTACTTTCTGTTTGGGAACAGCCTGCTTAAATTTTTGCTGTAAACGAGGTAGAATTATCCAGAAACTGAGGTATATATTTAGCAAATTAATGTCTGGTTTCTTTTGTAGAACATCAATAATGTGTGAATTAACTGAGGGCACACATCCTCTGAGGGACACTGTTATCACTGTAACTTTACTGATGTAGCCTGAAAAGTAAACTTTACTAATGGGGTCAGTTTTACAGGCCTACAGGTTATCATAGTGTAACTACTGTTGAGCAGGTAAGGGATTCTGTATATTCCTTTTATACTACAGTAACTGTCCATGTTTGGGCTGTGACAGGTAACACTCTTCCAAAAAGGAACAACTTCTTTCTTACCCTACATTGTTATACCAATGTAACATTCAAACATAGATGAGTTCTCAGGAAAAGTCAGGATGGACTGGACCTCACTTGCATGCAGAACAAGCAATGGCACCATCAATGACATCCAGTTTGGAATGTTCACAAGATGTTTCCTGGTTTTCAAACTCTACTACAATGTACTTATCAAGTTGTTTTTCAGTGCATTCCTCAATTTCTACTTGACTTCTGCAATTTAGGCCAACAAAGAAAAATTTCTATGGTCCCAAGCTGCTTCATTAAGCTGGTCCCACATGATGAAATAGATGTGCAAATTCCCATACCCTTAGCCTGCAAGACTCCCATATTGGACCACACATATTATGTTAATGTTCAGGGAATCACAACTGACACACATGCCTTCAGACAACTTACAGAGCTGGAGTGCAGATAGATATTGTGGAGGTGAACAGCTTACTGCCCCAGGCTTTGTGCAGTATCATGGATTTTTTTGCTCTTTTGGAACCTTTAGTCCAAATATAGTGCAGGGAATGCAAGGTGGTCTCTAAGCATATGGTGGTCCCTCAGCATATCGGGCTTGACAAATCTTTAAAACTGACAAATTGGTTTTGCGTAAACTAGACCAAAAACTCTTCATTTGCATATCTTGAGCCTTCTTCTTGACTGAACCAATTCTGCAGACCTTGTCATCACACTAAAAAAACCCATTTCTTTCAGTCCAATCACAGTTTTGGGCAAGCATCCTCAAGAACAGGCTTCTCATTCATGGGACACTGATCTTCCATGTATTGTTATCAGACTATTAGAAAAAAAGACTTACTCAACTTCATTTGGAGACATGGGAAGAAGAATGTGTGTTATATCCTTTGCCAAATGGCTTTGAGATTTCACCCTTACTGCCTCCATCCATTCTGTCTTTGGCATGAAATATGCCAAAGGATACACCAGAAGGCAGGGTTGTGGTCAAACTCTTTCAAGGAATTATCAAAATTGATGGATGGGTAAAGTAAGCCTGAATTTAGAGAAGCTTTAGTTATAAGAATGAAGCATGTGCACATTCCCAATCCTGAAAAATGTGTTGTAATTCTCCTTAAAAAGTACAGCAAGTTGTTATCTCCAAACAGGTCTTAAATGACAAGTTAATGCATGTAAGTTAATTAATAAATAAAGAAGTTAAAGGTCCACCTGTTGGAATCTTAAATTTCTTTAAAAATTGTTAGGTTGTTTTTTGTTTGTTTGTTTGTTTTTGTTTGTTTGGTTTTTTTTTAAATCTGACTTACTAAGCAGAAGTGCACACCACTGATACTAAAGCCTATTCTGCTAGCTGAACAATGCAGGAACATTATGTCACTCATAGGTAGGACTTCACAAGCATGCAAGAAAGGCTAAGAGCTTTGCCAACACAAATTATCAGACAGAACCTCACTGGAAAAAATGAGGCACAAAGATCTAAGTGCAGTGTAAAACTTACTGAGGCTTGAACGACATGTTGACAGATACCACTCCACTCTCTTGCTTCCTATCAGAACCCAACAGCCAAAGCAGAGATTCCTAAGCAGTATTTTTACAGGCTAGGCTTAGTCTCTCCCTCATCTTATCAGTAGCCTTCAAAGCGACTGTGGGTGGATCTCCTCCAGGAAAAAAAGAAAAAAAAAAGCCAAACCAACAAAAAAACCCTCAGAAGTGCCACCTCTTCCATACAAATATATTGGCACAACCACAGAGGCTTTGCTTGAGCTGAGAAAACACACCTGGCTCTTCTAAAAGAGAAATTAAAGAATTCGTGCTTCGGCCCTTGAGCCTTGAGTGGCCTTAGAGAAGAGGAATAGCTAAGGAGAGAGGCTAATCAGGATGCAGGGAAAATCAATACTGGCTTCTTGAAATGCCTTAGGCAGGAAGGAACATTTTAAGGTTGAGACATTTTTCTGCTCTTTCTGCACAAGAAAATGTGTTGAAGACTGAGTGCACAGGTGAGAACACAAAGGTAGGAGGAGGCTTTCAAGAAGAAAAAAGCAATCCAAACCATGTTATACCCTAAAGTTCTTTGGGAAATCTTATATTTTAAAAGTTTCCTAGTTTCGGTACATGAGAGGTCTTTGTACACACCACTCAAAGTTGTCCCAAGTAACATTTACAGGGATAAAAGCACACCATTGTACTGTTATTTTCTGACTTTGGTGTGGAATACAATTATTTAAGACTCAGTGGGAGAGTATGAAAGGAGCAGGAGTGTAATTCCAGTTCAGGAAAAATTCCAATAACCGACAACAAGTAAGAAACACAAGATAGATGCATTGTATTGTAGGGGTGAGTCCCATTGGCTGAAAACCCTGACTCTCCCAGCAGGACTCAGTTACATAGCAACTCCTCAGGGCAGATTAACTCTTTCCCAGTTAACATATCTGGAAGGATTTAAGAGACATTTTCCTTCTCCTGCTACAGAATAATTTCATAGGTTTGCAAAAATGTTTGGAAAAAAATGAGTCAAATGCTACCAGGGTAAAAGCAAAGCTATCTGACTCACCACAGGATACTGATGGTACAATGAACAGAGAATGCAGGGAGTTCACATTGGTCTAAATGATATTTTATATCATTAGTTGTTGTGACATATGTAAAACACAAAACGTATTTCTCATCAAATAGTTCATGTTTAGTCTGTGGGGACCCTATCCAGACTGCATTTATCAAGTACCAATTGTCTTTCTCACCCAAATTCTGCCTACTCATTGACTTCTGTCTAGATAATTACTAAAGAAATCAAGAGTCCTCAGCTGGCATAGATAGTACTTAATTAATCTAAAAGAGAATTTTTCACCATCAGAGAATATGTTGCTTTCATTCAGAATTGTACAGGTTGATTATCTTAAACTCTGAAATAAGTCCTGCAAATCTTATAATACCAGTTGTTTTTCTTTTAATAGTCCTTTCTAATTACTAACATCAAGTAATTTGATCTTTTGTTTTTAGGATGGTATTACACTTCTGTGTATACACATCAAATGTAAGCACAAATACTATATACAATTAGCATAGCACTATTCATGTTATTCTGGTTATCAGAAATAACAAAGTTCAAATCTAAAAAAATCAAAATCTGAGATGAAGGCTCATAAAACTCTCTATTTTTAGAATGTTAGAATTCAGCCTTTTTCTCCCTTGTAAGAGAGCTAGACGGTCCCTGGGGACGAGGAAGGGCACATGTCCTCATTCAGGGCATCCCTGGTGTGGTCACACTTCACTGCTGTGAGCCACAGCTGCACACCGTTAGGAAAAAAGAGCTACCAAGTTTCCAGAGGAGAAAATAACAGATCAGGCTGATGTGATATTGCACTTACTTTTGACTGTCTTCTGGTCACAGTAAGTTAGATCTGTCTATTTCCTCTTTTCTTTCTTTTTTACAGGCAAAATTGGACTCACAGTAGAATGGGCATTAAGCAATGTCTGGGAAGGCAGGCCCCAGTGACACTGCCCCATTTCAGGCAAGCTGTGTAAGACTATACCTTTCCTTTCCTCTGGAAGACCCAAGGACACTCAGCTGAAGGTTCGATGAAAAAAGCCTCGAACCTTCTGCTCCTCTTCCCCCACCCACCACTCTCACACATGGATACAGCAGGTCCTGTAACACACACCTCCTACCACCATCTCTTCATGAAATAAAATTCCTGCTAAATAGCAGCTCCTCAGTTCCCATTCAGACCAGCCAGCCAGAAGAAACCAAAGTCCTGTAAAAGTTTCTTTTTTTCTTAGTTGCTTTAAAAAAACAGGTTACCTTTGTCTGTTACTGAAAGGACTATCTACATGTTTGAGATGTGCCTTGCTTTTCTGAACATTTCATCATCTAACAATCTGCATTTTCTTTTTATGGTTCCCCTAGATTACTTGCAAATCCAGATGGGATTGGAAGTTGTATTTTAAAATTTTATTTATTATTTAATTTGGCTTCTTCTATGATATCTTGAAAACTCATCTTGAATTACTTAGCTGCTGACTTTCATAAAACTAGGAGTATCAATATAGTGGGTGGGAGATTAGTACAGAGGTACTTCAGAAATATTTTGTGATCTGAAAATTAATTAGGAAGAATCAATTTAATTTCTTATTATGAAATTTTTTAAAATTTCATATTTTGCTATCATTATTCACCTAAATTCACTGACACCTCTGGAAATGTGGTCTTTAAAAGGGTAAAACCATGAAGGACCAAGTTCAACATCCTCATGTTCTGTTGAAAGTACCTTTTCATATAAATGCCAACACATACCTATCAAATATTTGTGTTCTTCATTAAACTAATACCTCCCTGCACCATAAACAAGATGGTGCAAAATACAGGTGTATTCTCACGTCCTGCTACTAAGGTAGGCAATATCAAAATAAATTTGCTACCATATCATTATATCAATCTCCAGTATTACTGCATCAGTACTATAACCATAATTAACTAGCTGCAGGTCAAATTTCTAATAAATCTTTAGAAATTAAATGTATAATTTTTCAAAACCACATGTCTTCATAAATTGATTATTCAGAATTTAGAAGCTTTTTAATTAGGAAGAAATTTATGCAATACCATGTGTAATAATTACGAATCAGCTCTTCTGTGATATTTTTGTACATCAGCAAAAATTAAAACATTGGAAAACATTACCAGGTCATTGCAGTATTTCAATGTCAAAAGAAACACATAGTTTAAATGTAGAGGTTAAAGATATTTTCCCGTATCTTTTACATCTTATATTACTTTATGATCTCAGAACTGGAATCATTAACCAAATACAAAATCAATGAGAAAAAGATCTAATCTGACCATTTTCAAGCATAGANACTAAACAGTATTTTGCCTCTCTCATCCCTTCCAGCTAAAATTCTGAAAGAGTTTAAAACTTTAAAAACATCACCTCTGTAACAAGTGTCAAGATGAGGGGAACGACCCTGGCTGCCAAATAGAAAACTAGAGAAGAAGAAAGATTAGTGATATATGTTCACGGCACACAAGAAGCAAAAATTGTACCCCAGCTCCCCTGCTCTCCCCTCCCGTGCTTTCACCACGGGCCTATTCAAACTCTGCACCCCCACAAGGGCTCTGGGTACTTCTATCAACATTTCATAGGAGAAGATTTTTTTTGACAGAGAACACAAAAGCTGCTTTGTGTGAAGTCTGGACACTTTTTTTCTACCTAATAAAAACATGAATAGAAGTGGGACCTCAGCAAGCATATGGCAGAAAGTCTGGACTAACTGAAAAAAAGGGGCCTGGAAGAGTTTGCTCTCTGTCATTCCCCACCGTGTTTACTGGTGAATGTATATGGTGTAAATAAGGAGTATGCAGAGCGGGCCATAATGGAACATTGTTTATGTGCACATCCTGGCAAATGCATATACAGCATGGAGACTATTTCCAAGCAGAACATAAACACAAAAGGGGAGTGATGACAAACAAGTATTCCAAGGCAAGAAAAATGTTATTACATATACAAACCAAACAAACTAAAGTGGTTTCTCCCCTGCTAGGATCCAACTGGCAGATCCCAGCTGCACACACTCTGTAGCTGTCAAAGAAATGAGAGACATTCCAGGCTTACTGGTTGGCTTTCTTTTTCTTAAGAGACCTTATTATGCTCCCAATATTGAAAAGACAAACACAGTTAATATTTTATTTTACTCTCTTGCAAAAGCATAACAAAACAAAACAGCCCTTTCTTTCGGCCTGAATAAGAGCTGGGGAGATAGAGCTGATGCCAAGAAAACACCGTAAGGAATTAAGTCACAGCTTATCTATTTTGAGTTCCCACTGAAAGATAGAGATGGTTCTTTCTTCTGCAGGTCTCTCTGACAAACCTATTACATGGCTTTAGCAAGTGACACCACTGTGACAATAACTTAGAGGTTTCATGCTCCTGGCAGAATTTTTTTCCTTTTAATCATTACTCATAAAAAGGAAGAGGGTTTAGAAAACCCAAGTCCCTGCAATTTCAAGATAGCAAACCAGAGGATGAACCTTTTTTTTTGTGTGTGCTTACTTCTGGAGAGCAGAATATTGTGCTTTGACAGCTGCTACGTAAATAAATGGGCGTAATTTTATTCCTTTAAAACTAACTTCAAACACACAACTAAAGGAGGAAGAAAAGATGACAAGTAGGAAAACAGACAGTAGAGTGACAACAAGAACCACAAAAAGTCAACTGATAAAGAAGAGCTTTTTAAATAATTAATAGGCCTTTTTAGGATATTAGACACTAGAAGCCAGCAGCTTTAGTGGGAGATCATAGGAGGTCCAGAACAAAAATACTTTGTGATGTCCTACCCAGAAATGCAGAGCCAGCCTGTGATTTTAGACTATTTTAAGATACTCGGAGTATGCCTCACTTTCTCCAAAGGTCTAGATACAGACCCAACCATCATGAAATGCAAGTGCAGAACTGGGACCTGCACCTATAGGTAAGATTTCTGCTAGTCTGTCAAAACCGGGATGCAAATGTCCCACGCTCTGCCTTTATGAAGTCTTGGAATTTGCGTGCATCACTCATTGGGAAGTGATAGAGCCCACACTGCGAATACTCGTAGCACCTTTACAACATATAGACAGTTCTTTATGGAATTGTATTATTCTTTAATTTTCCTTTTTCCATCTATCACTTCCATTATACAAAAAACAAAAAACAAAAAACAAAAAAGAACCCTCACAAAGCCTCTTGCTCATTACTTGGTTTAAAATTAATACTTTTAAATTAAAATCACACTTTAGAATCCAAAGGAGGCTTGTTTATTTTTTTTTTTTTAAATTACCTTTGAATGCACACCTACCTCATCCCAACATGACCTTACACACACCCACAGCTTGGGTTTCTGCTCAGCTGCTTGCAGGCTTGTACAGAGCCTTTACTGTGCTTCACAAAACAACACATTTCTCATAATTACTTTTGGCTGCATGGACCACTTACAGCATGGTGACATGGAGGGTGCACACCAATGCCAAGTACAAGCTCCCATGCTCTTTCCTCATTACAGAAGGTATTTCTGGTGGCTGAATACCTTCTGCATATTAGAGCTGTTGGCTGTATGAAGAGAAGTTTTTTTGTGTGTGGTACAGTGGGCAATCGTATGGCAAAAAGGAGGATCTGTGATGGCTGCTACAAAGCCGAGTCACAGTAGGTGCTCTGATGATTTTAAATAAAAGGGGTTTTAATAAGAGTCCACATCTTATCTCTTACTCTTAAAGCAAGGTATTAAACTATGGGAAGAATTTTTTAAAAATTTGCCAAATGTATGAAATTCACAGTGAGATTTAAATAATTTTTTTATTCTTCTTATCTAAGTTTCACCAGTCAAGCAAGCCACTCAGTTTTCATCTGAGAGGTTTTCATCTTTAAGCACTCAGAAGAATGGCCTAGAAACATGACCAGACTGGCATATTGAAAGGCTAGGAAACTGAGGGATAAGGAAGAAGCACTCTAAATTACTACCACTAAGCCTTTTAATTTGTATGTCAGCATTAAGATTTATTTTACATTTGAGGCTGACAACACTAAGTAATCCAGATATGCTAAAGTGAATGCAGAACCTGCAAAAGAGGCAACAAAGGTACTGTGAAAACACTCTGAGACCAGCTTAGTATTCCTTAATAACTGTTGTCCAAGCTGTGCAATCTTACACATTGTTGTTTACTAGATAACTACATAAAAACCAGTATTCTTTATAGACTCCTCCCATCCCCCCCTTTAAATTAATATTGAGTTGTTATTTTAACCCTACTCAAGTATGTAATATAGTGATGATTGTAAATCTTTATGATCACAAAATCCCTTGTATTTATCCTTTAGTTTACTAGCTTTAACAAACATAATCCTAAAAACAATACAGAGGAAGATCTTACAGGCCTTCAAATGATGGAGAGGGAACAGGGAATGACTACATAAGTAAAGCTACAGCTTCAGGGCTCAAGACTTTCCTGTTGGGAGGCTTTCTGAATGCTGCTAATAAGGTCCTGCCAGTGGAACCAGAAGAATATCTTCATAAAAAAAAGGCCTTCAGTGTGGGAAGATACAACTTTCCATAAAAATTTTAATAAAAAGCTAATAGATGTGGGACCTGAAACTAACAGTAGACATAAGTATGTCTAAATATATAAAACATGAATATTATTAAAGGTGGCAAGTCCATCCTGCCTACCCCCTACCTTCAGATCTGTAGTCACGCACATGAGCATGTTCAAAGCTTATGTGAAGAAACCAGACCCAGCTCTCCACTATTAGTGACCATATGGCAACAGCCAGTTAAACACACAAAAAGAATTAGTTCTTTTTCTGCTCAGTATTCCATGCTGTGACAGCCAGAAAAAAATACATGGATATTTATGTCTGCAAAGCAAAGTAAAGTATACCTGCCTTGTCTATCAGCCTTGGCCTTAGCAAAGATGCAGTCACCACCCTGTATCACAAGTGACTGAACATTTCGGGTATCGGTATTAAACCAACATTTTAGCACTAACTCTACCACATGAATTCCAGAAGGTCTATGCACAGGCATGGCAATTCCTTTTGACTGTACCCACTCATAAATACAATGGGCCAGAGCTCAGTTCCAGCCCTGAGGCTCAGCTTGCATTCTAAGCATCTCCTACTCCATTACAGCACTGGCTTGGGGATAGCTATGGAGATAGGTCCTCACTCAGCTGCCCCCAGTCCCTGCCTGGCATTGCTGGGGAGAGAAGGCCTGCATGCTGTCTGTCAGTATGGATAACTCACAGGACATGACCTTGACCCATGCCCTGACCCTGCCTGTTTTACTGATAGCCTTTGAACCCCTGCAATTCACTCTATCCAGCAACATGGGTAGGAACTAAGCAAGTCTAAGAGCTTCCTACGGCTTTGGCGGACTCTCAGGACAGTTCACCACACTCCAGTGGGGAAAAAAGTCATGTGAGTACGTGTGAGACTTCAAGCTCATGAGAAGTTCCTAAAAACAGAAACTGCAACAGGCACTGTCTTTTCAAGCATCAGTCCTTCCATGAGTGCTCTTTTCTGTCTCTGGAGCTGCCTGGTTTGGGGAAGAGCTGCCTCCACTTGGCTAGCAATACTTATGCAACATTTTCATGCGCTCACTGGACCCACACAAGAAATCTGATCAACTACCTTCAGCAACCATCCAAAAACTTTGTAGGCTTCCAGTTGGCTCGCTTGTTTGACTATCCTGGGTACTCACATATCTTATATAACATCCCCTTATTAAAAACTACAGAATTTTTATGGGTTTTGTACTGCCTAATATTTAAGCATTTATACAATAAGTCAGTACCTTCAGTGATATCATCTTCCTCTTGATGTGTCTGATGAAAGAGTGAAAAGAGATCTTTATGTTTTTCTCTTCTGCATGTGTCTCCCAAATGGACTTGGCTTGGGTAGGTGGGTAGGAGTGATGTAAGACCTCTTTTGAAAACATTCTTAAAGGGTTAAAAATTAGCAAAATATCCCTTGAACACACCAAGAGGACAGTTTATCACATGGAAATTCTCACCACCTATTTGGAGTTTAACTGCATCCACAACATGTCTCTTAATGCCAGCACTGGCACATGAAACTGAAGGTGAGCCTTCTGGTCACTTACTTTTCATTAGTACAATGAAGTTTTTATTGGTTACTTATTAGTGAAAAGAAAAAGTGCCACCCTGGTTAGTAAAAATTGCTATGCTCCCCCTCGCTGTGTGTTGACACAACCCAGATGCCCAAGCTTATCACACCACCAACAAATTCCCTTCTAGGAGGAACCTATCCCACCTTCTCTCATTAGTTTGGTCCCAGTTCTGTCTATTTATTAGCTAGTCATCACAGCCATCATTACCCATGCACCTGTCTAGCTAAAAGAATTTTGGCCAAAAAGGTAATCATTTAATGTATCTAGTAGGTACTCCTTACCCACTCGGGATGTCCACTGTCAGCATGGAGACAGGACTGCTTCCAGGATGAGGGTGTTGGTCATCTAGCCAAGATGACAGGAGGGAAGGGATATACTCCTTAGGGATACACTCCTTAGCAGGTGTCATGAAAGCTAACCTCCCAGCCAAGGAGCAAAGGCCAGCCAGTCCTTGCCCTGTAACCCCCCAGGCACAAGGCAGGCTACAGCATTGCCCAATGGACTGGTGTAGAGCTGAGCACTAGAGACAGAAATCCTTTCAGCAATCTCACCCAAGAGTGGGAACCACTGGAAAGCCAACTTCAGTGCACATCTGCTAGTCAGAGAGGCAGAAGCTGGCACAAGATATGACTGTGTAGCTTTCCGCAAAGGGGGCTTTTAACAGCAAAATATCTAGACCTGAATCTGTCAGAGGCACAGTGCTACTACAGCTTCCTTATCTTCAACAGGGTTTGCTCATGTTCAGCACATTAAAATGAGACCACCTCTTAGTGAACAAGGCTGATGGCAAACACTTTATCACTAAATAGAACCATTTAAAATCAGACAGTTCTGAACGTTGACAATCTAGGCTTAAACACCCTCCTGAGCTAATCATGCTGCTCCTAGGGCAAAAACTATGAAAGAAATATGACACTTAAGCACAAAATAGACATATTTTGCAGAGGAATAAGATGGAGTATTCAGCAGAACGGTTTTTTAAAGCATTTCTCTGAACTTAATTCTGATCTCAAAATAGATAATCTGTTGGGTTTACATGACATTTCCATTGCTGATAAACTATGTTCAAATATATCAGGCAGAGGATGGCCTACTTGTTTAAAGTTCTAACTGTCAGTTTTAATGGATGGCTAGTAACAAAATTTGCAATCCTGTGTTAGGGGAAAAGAGCCTAGACAGAATTATATGAGAAAAAAAGAATTATATATAAAGCATTTTCCACAACTATTTCTGTTTTAAATTCATGCCTTCAAAGCCAAGTGCCTGCCACTGGAGTGAGGGATTTAACAGTTGTGGGTTTCTGTTGCTGTTTTTAAGAGTTAGGGATACTGGGATTGCTCTATAGCCTACAGAGAAGTCAGTGTGGTTGGAAAAGTGGGTGAACAAACATCTTTACTGCCACAGCAAACAAAACCTGATACCGATTTTTCTTATCCATACTGTAGACGTCACAAAAAGCTACACAGATGTAAATCCACTAGAAATAATAGTTACTCTGAATTGTTGCTGGTCAAATATAGCAGAATTTGACCTGACACAAAGGCAGAGGAACAACTCCGCAATTGCATTTATGAAAGAAAATAGTAACATAATATATTCTTTATTTAAGAACCCTATGAGAATATTTAAACACTGACATACACTGGTTTTCCTATGAAAATTCACTGCTGAATTTTCAGGGCCACAAACATTCTGAGAGTAGGCTTTCAGATAGTATGATGTATTAGTATGAATTCGGGCCAGCATTTTTAAACCGAACATTTAAAGCTAAGATAAATATATTTTTATTTGCAAAGAATTTATGGTTCACAGACACACTGATAATGACTGAGTTGGGCAGGACAGATCCACTCCAGCAGTGAATTTTAGGGATGCAACCCCTGTTTGCATCAAATTAAGGTAACTATACTGCTAATCCGCAATCACAACATGAAAAGCCAAAGGGCTCTAGAAATACTCAGTCTCATATAGGTGGAAACAGAGTAGGTAAGTTTGGTCAGTAACACGGGGCCTAGACTGATCCTATCATTAGCATAATTTTTTTCATGAAACCTTAACAATTTAAAAAGCAGTATCAACTCACAAAATATATGACAGCCTTATAAGTTATGAAAAAAGGCATAAATCAAATTTGAGCCAAAGGAAAATAAGTATCATGAGAAATAGTGCTTTATGTTGTTTCAGTTTTTGTTTTCAGGCAGCTTTATTTATACACAGGATGAAAAAACACTGCAGAAAATTTTAACACAAGCAGGTTTTTAAGGTGATGTCTATCTACTACAAAAGTAATTTACATTTCCATTATCAGTCTTAAGTCTTTCCTGAGAGTCTGAAGGCCAAAGTAAGTTTCTAATCTTGGCCACTGTCTACAAGACCCATTCAAAAAAGAAAACCTCAAAGCTCAGGCTCCTTAAATTAACTCCATTTGGTGCAAGGCTAGGTTTCCTGCTTGTTTGCTTTCGGCCTTCCTGCATATTGGTTCAGGACTTAGGGCAGAGCTCAGCTGCAGAGATAATGCAAAATCAGAACGATTCTTTTCCTCTGGCTACCAAGGAAATCCCTGCTTTAGATTAGAAAATAACTAATGATTGTGTGTCCCTGTATGCTTTGGAGTAGGGCCCCTTATTTTATCTACATGGCAGCTACCTGTCAACGTGTGGTGCTTGGAGTAGTGCACTGGGAGTTCATACACACCAAGACTATCTAAACAGACCATTAAGTGCTAGTAAAGTAACACATGTGAACGACAGGTCAATAAATTTTAAACAACTTATGTTCACTGCAAAGACCTGGCTGTTTTAGAACAAGCTGTGTTTACATAAAATCAATTTTTACAAGCATCTAAATAATTAGGGAATATACTGCAATAATAATTATATTCTAAGTTCAATATAATAGTTCCAAACAAATTCAACATAATGGTTGTTTACACAATTCCTCCCCTGTCCCTTCCCAGGTCTGGCTTCTTAAATAACTCCTCCTTACAGAAGATGTTCAAATTCCAATTTCTGTCCAAATGAGAAAGAGCTGTTACTTTTTATATTAATGTGCCCGGATGCTTATTCCACTGCATACATATGTGCAAAATGACTGAGAGGTCAGTAAATCATAATTCTAACCTATGTTGTTATTTTACCCTTTTACTAGCTATTTGCTGGTATGTGTTTAAAATCAGATTATTTACTCAGAGCAATCTACCCATTCAAAGAAAATTAGAATTTTCCAAATTCAGTTTTGGATCAGAAATTCAAAAGCTTTGGATTAAATGATGGTTGAGATCTCAACTTCCTGTTCTTTATACAATATCAGTCTATTAATTTAAAAGCTGCATATGCATACTCAAATAAACATATACACATGCCACATGTGCTTACACCCAATTGCAAGTAGATGGCAAATAAAAGAACCCAAATTTCACAATAAAGACTAAACTAAATGTTATCCATAGCTACAATGGCAAAGACACTGGCAAACTGATTTACAGGGCTGAGTTGCCACTTCATTTTTGTTGCTTTTCAGCTACAGGCAAAAGAATTTAGCATGTTGTGAGCGCTATAAATTCACATTTGCCACAAGAACCCATGATGCCATCTGTTCCCTGGAGCGTTTACATAAAGTATGCCAATGCAAACCATCTGCAAACTGTTCTTGCATGCGAATTCTTGTGATAATGCAATGTGGTACATTTGCAATTTCAAGCAAAGACCACTTAAGCTTCTTTGTAATTGCCAAGCTTAACTCAGATGTTCTATAGAAACCTCTTTAGAGCAGGATTGTGGGGTATTTGGTCTGTGGTTTTGCTGAAGCCCTTGATGTTAACTCTCAACCATTGTTTTCAGGTTTCATTACTGCAAGATAATGGTGCACCTTAAGGTGAGGGTGAAAGGAGGGAACACAGAAATGGGACATCCTCCATTCCACTGAGCTGAGGACTTTTAAACAAACTCTCAGCCTTTTCGAAACAAGAGAGCAAGACCTTTGCTACTTATATTAAGCACTGGATTGTATGAACTGTGCGTTTGAAAAGCACTGCAGTTTCTTTCTATCCACTGTAGAACTAATATCTCAGTTTCTCCTTTTCACAACTTACTTTTTTTTCTTCTTGCTATTTAAAAAATTGAACAAAACAAAATGCTTATGAATGACATGATGATATGCACTGATCTTGTGAGCAGCAGTGGAAATTTTGTAAAATAGAAAAGGTGTACACACACACACACACACACACACACACACACACACACACACACACACTACACTCCCCCCAAGAGCAGAAATCCCTACAGATCCCCCAGCATTTGGGGCCCTGGTAAACTCTTTGCTAAACAGATGAATTACTGAGCCTCTAAACCATTTCCTAGGTTTCTCCACTTGGTATCTAAATCTTAAATAACCATTTCTCTCCTCAGACAGTGAATTCAAATGTAGAATTCCCTATCTTGGATCAAACTAGCTACTGAGTGTAATCTGTGTGGATGTGTGCTCTGCTTCCTTTTCTGATTTGCCATAAAAAGGAGTGGCCAGTATCACCACTTAGTCATATTTCTTTACGTAGCACTATTTCACACTTCTGCTGCTACCATATGTAATATAACTTCGCTCTTCCCTACTACTCAAACATGCCTTTAGTAAAAGCCACTCGGGAAAACAAAGATCTGGCAGAGCTCTTGGGTGACACCCCTCAATTAGCCAGCCTGACACATGCGACACACCCGGGCTGCCGCCACTCTCCAGCTATGAGCCCAGCTGACTCCAGTGCATTAGCTGATGGCTGGAGAGTGTATTATAGACTGAGTGTAGAAACGATTAGCAATACTTAAAAGATTCAATCAGCTTGTAATTTGGCTCAGTTTGCACTTGTGCTCTTTGAAAATGAGAGTCTGAATCATCCACTCTGTGAGTGTTACTACTGGGAAGTTTCTCTTGACGGCTATCCCCATACACCAGCCTTGAACTAAATCCTAGTAAAACTAGTTCTGAGATTTTAATTTCTATCACTCATTCACTTCAGACAACGCTAAACATTGTGAAGGGTGACACACATGATACAATTAACTGTGACAGAGAGTTTTCATTTGTTTACGTGCAGAGGCGTTATTTTCCATTATCTTGTTTTTAGTAAAGAAAGAAGCAAGCAAGCGCTGACATACATGGTGCACGTCACAGCCCTCCCAACATTTCTACAGCCAGCGAATGCCAATTTTTACTGCCAAATCTGACTTTCTTCAGTAAACCTGCTTCCTAGCTCCCTCCTGAGCCTCTGGGACTAGCACGCACCCCAGGCTGTTTTCCAGAGTGGGTTATGTCGTGCTTTATTAAGAATGTTCAACACACTCAAAAATTATGCAAAAGTAAAAAACAGATGATCAAAGTAGCAGGAATACCTGAGCTTCTCTGCCTGTGGTAGCTCACTTTCACTGAGCAAGCCCCAACAGCATCTGTCACTAAAGCAATGAGTTGTTTTGCTCAGACATCTGTGGGTCACATTATTTCACAAGGCTGCAGCAAGAGGGGAAAGTAAAACTGAGGCAGGTTATTAATCACTTACCGTTTCCTGTATGACATAGAGGAAATAATCAAGCAGTATAGTGGGTTATAAAGGGAGATTCCTGAGAAACAAAAATACGCACTTCATTTAAGGCATTGCAGGAGGCCGTGTGATAGAGGCGGATTCAGTCTGTGGAAATTTGGCTTTATTTTATTTATGAGATTAAGTAACTGACAACAGCTGCCACATCTAAATGAGGGTATGATGGCATTCACCCAGCAACTGAAAAGAGCAGCGCTTCAGATTTACAAGTCTTCTCCATTCATATCCAAAAAGCACAGGGTTTGCAGGGTGGAACAAGCCCAAACTACTTTCAGTGATATTACACGACCAGATCTGGAGGGAGCTTGCCCCATATAAATTGATGCCAGCCTTAACAAGGGTAACTTTGATTCATCTATATATGCAGCTGTGTCCTCACTAGGGAGTTTTCTGGCTACATAGGATTTTATACATCTGCCAGCTTTAAATCAGGGATCCAAATATAGACTGCAGCATGCCAGAACACTCTATCAATTTGTCCTTTTCCCTTGGGCCTATAAAGCACTAAATGGGCAGAGACTCATCAGTAAGGGATCAAGTCCTGATCCTACCAGCACCCCACAGTCCTGTTAACCTCAGCAGTGCAAAACGGGAGTCAAAGGAAACGAAGCTACACCCAGTTTTTAAAGTGCTTCCCCCATCCCCCCACCCCAAATTTTCAACATACAGCACATTGCATTTTTTTTTCCAGTTTTCCTCCTGCCATGCAAATGTGTGGGTAGTTTCCTGACAGCTAGCAGTGTGAAAAGTCAAAGGGTACACAGCATCAGCAATGATCAACACCGAACTGAATTAGACTATTTTCTGAATCATCATTTCTGTGATGAATAAGGGAGATAAAACTTCCTTCAAAGAATTTTCTAAAGCTACACTGAAGTAATCACCCAAAACACAGCACAAGCGGCTCACACAGAAGGAAGGATATGGGGGCAGTGTTCTGTGGTTTTGTGTGGATTTTAGCTACATTAAGAGAACAAGGCTTAGAACTGCTACCTTTGGTAATTTATACAACGCATTTCTAATGCTGACCTATTCTTCTGTTATGTTTGCAGGACTACAAAGGCTTGTCCCTGTTTCTGCTCTTCCCATGAATTTCCAAAGGAAAAAGACAGTATTCAAAATCAGGACTGGTCATGTTGGCAGATGAAGATGCTGCTATAGCAGCATGGCAGTTCAATACCAAGTAAGTTAAAAATTAAATTAAAAATTAGCCAGATGAAGCAGATTCAACTGCAGGTAACAGTGATATTCACAGTAAAAAAAGCCTCACATTTCACTAATATTATTAGTAGTAGTGTTGATGGGCCAAACTTCTAGTAAATGCAAAAACCTCCAACATGGAACACTGCAATGCACAAAAAGCAACACCTTCACCAATTTTTTTCTTTTTTTTTTTTTTTATTACTGAGCTTTATATTTCAGTCTTTAGAAATAGCTCAGTCATCAAAGACTGTGACCCCTCCATGAGGGCACTAACTGAGGAATGGATAGAGTTTCCCAGAGACTAACAGCACAGGGTAGTGAGGCTGTGCTGCCCTGCTACAGCGCTGCTGCGAGGAATACATATATGACAGGACCTTTGGTCTGTAACTGTGATGGATACCAAGTTGCTTCAGCAAATATTGCCCTGGATGACTGCCAAGGATTAATCTTTTGACAATTAGGAACTTGTTTCATTTTGCAGCATAAACGAGAGTATGCCTTCGCTAACCTAATCTCTGTTTGAGAGATGTCAAGCATATCCTTCAATATGAAATTAAAAGAGAGGCTGTTTTATCTTCAAAAGAAGTGACTGGAACATAGAAAATCACTCTTAAATCTATCACTGGATATAGGATTAGACGAAGACCGACTCTGTTTCACTGATACACACAGCTTTCAATACCCTCTTTAAAATCACAGTTCTAAAAAAATCAAATGACAGAATCTGGTAGAAATTGTGTTACTTTGTAGTGATCAAATTCTGTCCTTAGATGTACGTGCATGGGGCTTCAATTTGACAGCAAGCCTGCATAACCAGAAAGCCTTCATTTGAGCACAGAATCTGACCCACAGATGCAGGAAAACATCTATGTTTGATGTAGCAGATTTCTATCCTTTTAGAAGAGTAGCATCTGGACCTGAAAGTATTTTAACACACTGAGACTGATGCATTTGACATATTGTAGTCTTGCTGAGTTCCTTCCTTTATGTGGAGATGATGAACTTGATAGCAGTCTGCACTACCAAGTGATTAATCAGTCACTTTTGTAAAGGTTATCTGTTAAAAATACATATGATTAATTTGGTCCAATGATGAGAAGAGGAGCTATAGATCCCTTACGGCTGACCCAGAGGCCATCACTGTACAACAATGGACAGGTTTCATTTATAACATGGTGAACACACCTGGAAATCTGCTTGTAATTAGAAAGTGATAATGAATCCATCCATCAAAAGGAAGATGGTTTGTTAGCAGTTCTGGATGCAAACCCTGATATTTACGGTAAATCCCTCTGGCTTTTCCTGGGGAGTATAATTGTAAATATGAGTCTTCAGCACCTCAAACAAAGGTCTTTCCAGATTTTGGTTTTAAGAAAGAGATTTTTCTTTTTTGGTCAATTCGTGTTCTTGCTCTAACAGTGAGTAAAACTGGCAAGTGATGAGTTACAGACATCAATCTTTTTTCTTCAAACATTATTGTGTCTGTTTCAGCAGAGGAGAAAGATGCTTAGAGACTCTGATCATCTGAAAGACAAATGAGACCTGCACAAACGGAAAATGCTTGAAGCAGAAGTACCACTGCCTGCAGGTAACAGAGGACAATTCAAGAGAGTTGTGTACCTAGTGTAAGTTCCTGACAAAGGGTACAGGTCATTCAATACCTATAAAGACTACTGGGGTGATCCTAAGGCTGTTTCACAATCTACTTGACACGAGCTTCTGCAGAAGGCTCAGACTGAAAAAGGACTTTGAGATTATGAGCTTTGGAAACTGGAAAAATAGAATTACCATCAAAGAAAATGATCAGGAAGGATGAAACGGAATGGAAGGCCCTTGGAAGAGCCCTGACAACAGCTGCTAGTCTTTTTCCTTTTTATCAGCATTCAGGTGGAAATATCTGCAGCTACCAGAACTCCAGTTCCAAACAGCAACTGTAACAGGAACAGAGCCATTACTCAAGGTACCTAGACACCTCCATCACCCTGGGCAACTGATAATCAAATGTAAGTAACGTCCCTGAAGGAAAGCCACAGTAAAAGGGTTCAATACATTTCTGAATATTGATTCCTTCCAGAAACCAGAGCAATCCAGATACGACTAAAAGAAAATGGGACATCAGTCTTTAGTGTAAAATCAGTTACAATCCAATTAAGCATCTACCAGAAGGACAACATAAACACTCACATGCAGCAACAAAAGAGAAAGCAAAACTGTGTAGTAATAATCTTCTAAAATCTTACACCAGAAGATGAAGAGACCTGGCCTGTTTCATAGCCACAAACAGATGATTAAAACATAAAACACACATGTCAGAATAAAACTGTTAAATAAATCATTTTACAAGGAGGAATTCTAAGGTTTATTTCCACTATTTTCTTGGCAACTAGCTAATTACCTGCTTATATCTTCTTAAGATGAGGAGGAAGCTGCAAAGAGGCCATTAATAAATCAGATGTTCCCCAGCAGCCCCAAGCCTTTAAACACAGTGGACAGCAGTTTTTACTACGGGAGAGTATAGCCAAGCTCATAACAACATTACTCAAAAAGTCCAAACAGCCCTTCAGCCACCAGTCTTCTCAAGTGTTTGTGGGGAAAAAGTCCATTAAGAAAACTCTAGAATATACACACATGGAAGAAAGTGAAGAAATTAAGCACAGCGGAGCACAAGGGCTAACGTCAGGCAACCACAGCAAGGACTCTGCAGCAGAGACACAGCATCAGAGCAGCAGGACCATCCAGAATAGTTCATGACTGCAGAGAGAAAGAAACCATTCCCTATGACCCCATGGATACCACTGACCATTCCTAGGGGCATGATCATGGCTTTGCCATGAGCACTGAATACCTGCAGGGCACAGCCAGGCTGGGGTGGTTGGAGTCAGAATTGTGTGAGATCTCCCAAGGAACCCTCACAGCAACATGGAGAAAGACCAGCATAGCAGGGAGAGGAAATTACCAAGAACAGTCTTCA
Organism: Chaetops frenatus; assembly: GCA_013400775.1. Classification (NCBI taxonomy): domain Eukaryota; kingdom Metazoa; phylum Chordata; class Aves; order Passeriformes; family Picathartidae; genus Chaetops; species Chaetops frenatus. The sequence goes on along the minus strand of VZTR01026797.1, from coordinate 435,566 downwards.
AACAATACTCTAAAAAATGTGAAGACTCATGACTTCACTGGATGAAATCACTTGGTCAAAGCAAAATATATCAACTAAAAATTTAGCTTTCAACCATAATATCTAATTCAAATTAAAATAACATGAAGAAGCCAAAAAAATCCAAACACAACTACACCACTTCCCCCAATATAATGGGAACGAGCATCAACCTGCATTAGCATCAAATCCAATAAGAATGTAGACTGTCACTCAGTCAGCCATAGGTAAATGAACCAATTCAGAAAATTTGATTAATTTTAATGCAGTTGATAAGTGGTCAGGAGAGTATTTGCAGAAAAGCATGACCAGAGGAAAGAAAGTAGTAGAAGAAACACACTGTTTCCTCCAGCCAAGGCAGAGGACAATCATTGCCACGCCCTTCTCAGCACTCCAGAGAACTTGTCCAGAACAGCTGCAGCTGGAAGAACAGACAAGTGCCCTAACAGCCATGTCATGACAGGACTCATATGCCCACAGCCCTTGGGATAATCACCAGCAAGGTTTCAAAAGTGGGTTTATTTATGGGAGACAACCATTCAGACCATAAGCTCTCACACAGTTGCAGTCCCAACAGGACCAGGCAGAACTATAACATTACAAGACACTGCTTGTCCTCTCTAATTCCAACTCTTACTATGGAAATAGAAGGCATTTTTCTGGCACTTGCCAAATGCAACCAAGAGCTGCTGCAAAGGCAGCTGTGCAGCTAAAGTGACCTAAGGTGGACAGACCCAACCACCTGTGCCAGTGGAGCTGTCACTGGGAGGCAAGAGGCCCTGGAAAAATAAGGCAGTGCAGTAGGAAAGATCAGGCAACAGAAAGACTTGAACAGGTGAAAGATCACAGAGAGGAGAAGGGGAGAGGGCAGTGGAAAGCATGATAGGAAAAGAGGTGGAAGAGAAGGATGATGCAGGAAGAGGCACATCAGCACTTTGTCACTGAAAAAGATCCAGAATTCAAGGACTGCCACAGCAAATGTTACCCAACCAGTAACACCAGCCCCTCCCAGCACACCATCCAGCAACCTGCAGAAAGCAGCCTTCATCTCAGCATTTTGGTGCCAAGGAGCTGAGTGCAACACAGTTGTTTGGCAAGCACTGAGCCGTCAAATTCTACATGATTTAATGTGTTTCCCCTAATAAAATACATTTATTAATGCACTGCTATTTTTAAATGTGATTTTTAGAAACTGTGTTATCCAAGAGGTACACTGCAGGGTGGAAGAATGGAGAGGCAGAGAGGGGGAATAGATGCCTTCAGAGTCTTGCTCACTGAGACAAAGCTATTGAGAAAGCAGCACTAGGAGAGCAGCAGATATGGAGCAGACACCGAAATTGTGAGTGGTGATGTTAGTGAGGATACTATAGGTTATGCAGGTATGTGCTACAGGGCCACATGGTTCTATTAGATACCAAGAAGTTCTGAAACACAGCAGGATCAAGCATGAGTTATGTGCCAGGTGAAGGCAAAACCCAACATTAAAATTCCTGCAAAGCTGGGCATGGTCAGTGTTAATGTTTGTGAAGTGCCACAGAAGCTCTACATTTTTCAGACACCTAATGATATTGAGACACAGAAAGAAAGCTAAACAAAGAGCTTCATTCACTCCAGCTCCATTAAAAACACAGCGAACAAAATCAGTTCCAGACGTGGGAAAGAACCAACAATTGCTAGCAAAAACAGTAATACCAGCAGCAGTGTTCCAAGAGAAAGAAAAAAACCATGATGAAATAAAAAAACTAATCACATGAATCATAGAAGATGCTTTCAACAATCTGAGCACAATTTAAAAATAATTACTAAAAGAAATCAGAACTAGCTTACTGAATCCAAAATGTACATGTCTGAAAGATTACCACTGCTTCAAAGACATTCTTGTACAAATGGTCAGTAATAACAGCTTATATAATGAGTACACGATAATTAAGAAATATAGATAGCAATAACTTAACGAGGACATCATATTTTCCCCCAAGGAAGGACATTAGCACTGATACATCCATCTGCTCTCTTCAAACCTAGAGTCTTGTCCTGACGGCACAGTCCTCACATACTTCAGCCCATACTATTTTGTGAGAAGCATTGGTCAATGCAGTAAATGTCCTTACACTTTTATGTTGACTTGTAAATAATAAAAGAGTAGCTCAGTGACATTTGATCTAGTAAAAAGAGGTTTGTACGTAGCCATACTATTTATTTCATCCTTGTCTGGCAAAGCTAGCTAAGAATCTCTTCTCTACTGTTAAGTGATCTTACTGCCCTGTCAAACTGCTCACTCCCCACTCTCCCCCACATTTGGGAAAAGTCTTGCTCATAGCCAGAAAAAGCCGTAATAATCCATCATCATATACACAGAGCAACTTCTCAATTCCCTGTTTTCTTTTATTTTACCTTCTCAACAACCACTCACTTTTCCTTCTTAGAGAAACCTGTCTCTCATTCCTCTTGCTGAAATGGCACCCTGAACTTCAAACACAACTGCCTATACTGCCAATGTTTTTTTTTCTGGCATCTCCTGAAGCAATCAGGGCTTTTGAGGGCACAGCACTTCCCAAGTCAGCCTCTTGAACAAATTTAATGGATCAAGTATGCCCAATATTTGTTCCTGTCAAATGTATCATACAAATACTGCTCTGACAGTGTTTTTACGACTAGCACAGGAACATATTTGGAAACAAACAAATCTTATCCTTGGGACTAGAGACAAGGATATTAAGGAAAGAACATTTTGCTGTATGTGAGTGTATGTTTTCCTACTTACTGCCCAGTAGGGAGGAAGGTGAATTGCTACTTACTTTCACAGACTGTGGTAAGATTTCTGATTCACCCTGCCAGGCTCAGACAGTATTATCACCTGCATCAATTAAGATACCTTAGCAAGGGGTATTGCAAAAAAATTACAGTAATGGCTTTATCAAAACATGAAAACATAAATGTGCCCTCATTTATGAGGAGGAAACAAATGATTAGAGTATGAATGCATTGTTTAGGGTAACATGCAAAACAAGAGGACATGTGCTGTAGGCACTTTTGTTGGTAGGTAAAAAATAGTCACAAGAGAACAAAAAAAGCCCCACTGGCCTCCCTCTTGGCCATAGTCCTCCTTCTAGTTTCTTATTTGGCATTTAACTGATACTTTTTTTTTTTTCCAATAAAAATCTGGACACAATTTCTATGAATCTTAAGGGTTTGTATAAGGTTCCTTATAGCAGCTGTGACCTCCGTCTGGGTTCTCCCAGCCTGCCCTACAAAGCTCCACAAAGCTCTCAGCCTGCCCCTCAAACCAGCTCCACAAAGACTGTCAACAAATCCTCTCAAATAAGCACAATTGCAACAAGGATTTTCATTACAAGAACAGTCCTTTCCCCAGGTATCTCTCTCTGCTGTGGTGCAGTTTTGCCCATGACCCTCCCAGCTTAAAGCCAAAGTCAGGACAATACAACCAGCATAAAGACACCTGGTCAATCTGCCTTTTCCTGCTGATAGAGAAATAATAAGTTGCATACTTAAATAATGGATTTTTGAAGTTTTTCTCCTGTTTCTACTTTTCCAGATGTCCTAGGCCCTGAGACTTCTACCCCTGGCCTTTATTCTTCATTACTGGAGGCCTTAAGACAGCAATACTGTCGTCTCCAACTGCAAAGCAAAGGGAGCAAAATCTGACTATGAATTTCTAGCTGAGGATACTGCTCAACAGGGTCTATGTCCCCAGAAAGCAAAGTCATAGGCACTGTGTTACAGGCTATTTTCAGGGAATAGTACAGAAAGTGGTTTCCCTTTGCTTTGCAGGAAAGCAGTTCGATGGCCTCTAGGAGAAATCCCATGCACTAGACGAACCTCTTCAGAATAAATAAACACTAGAAGCAGCAGCTTCACTATAAACTGAGTCTGACCACCAAAGTCTTCACTGAAAGAAATTTCTGACAAGGGCTCAGGTAAAAGGATAGTTATAATATAAGTGGACAGACTGACCTTGGTGGTTGTCCAGCCATTTGGTTTGATGTCAAAGTAAACCTCATCCCACAGGAGAGAGTAAGGAATTCTGCAAAATCTCCTCCCTACAGAATCAAGGTCTCATGTGGCAGAGCATCATAGACTCACTAGAATGGTTTGGGTTGGAAGAGACTATAAAGACCATCCAGTTCCAACCCTCCTGTCATGGGCAGGGAACCTTCCACCATACCAAAGCACCATCAAGCCTAGTCTTGAAGAAGGACTGTAAAACTGTTTTAAATAATTTACTGGTGGTTCTCATGCTGAAAATAATTCTTAGGTCAAAGAGAATAAAAAGAAATTTTTAGTATCATACTTTAGTATCATACATTTAGTCTGTACAAAGGATTTGCATACTTCTTGATTTTTCGACTTTCCGTTGTCCAAGTGAAGAACTGAGTGGATAGGGGAAGTGTCTATGGTAGGCAATTGTTTCCTGCAGCATGGGAATGTCTTCACCTCTGGAAGTAGGACCACAGTGACATCCACTGTGGATGGCTCCTGTGCCGCTCAGTCAACCTGACAAAGCTTGGCACTAAAAATTAAACTCTGTGGAAGTTCAAGGGTTTCTCGGTTGCATCATTAACAGATCTCAGAGGCAATGACTGCCAGGAGACAACAGGGAAAAGGTGATATTTGAAAAACATAAATGAGAGCAGACAACTTCTAGCAGTAGGTTTAAAGTATAAGGCACTTTCAGCAGCAAGGCTGGACTACTATTGGGAAGCACCTGGTTCTGTCCAAGCCTCTTCTCTCAAGACCAGCACCAACGCCAATAGTTGCTAGAAGTGTTTAAGCCAGAAGAATGTGCCACAGTCTATTTACAGGTCTTCGTGACTGACACGTGGAAACTATCAGGCTGTTTTCCTAATATATGCCTGAGCCTCACCTTTATAGGAAGACTTATTTTGTGATAAGACTGTTTCAGGAGTCAAGTGCCGATTTCTTTCCTCTGGGCATGGAAAGACATTAGGAATTATTCTCATTTTGGTACCCCTAATTGATAGTCCCAAAAAACAAAGTACATAACCAGGATTTTCTGAAGCAGAAGAGACACAGCAGGATGGGCAAGGCTTAAAAACAGAGTATTTTGTGTGCCCAGGTGCTTTGCCAGCCATTTGTTACTTCAGAGTTATTGGCATTCAAACCAGAAGCAAGGACTGTAAATGAATCTATGGATTGTACAGTCCTTGAAGATTTCAAAGGAGTTCAGCCTGAGCTAAAAGCTGGCAAATTGGAAACCATTTAGACATCTTAGTGCGACGGTCAGTAAGAAGAAACCGAGTTTCAGACTACCTCCTGCCTTAAGTAAACATGATACATGTGTAGCCCTGTCAGAATCAACTAGTCAAGAACAAGGTTCAGGCACATTTAAAACTCAATCTATGCTGACTCTGACTTAAAAGAGAAGCATATTGTTGGTAAGCGTATATAAAATTCATTTCTCATTTACAGAAAGGAAAAAGACCAATTCTGATACAAGCTTGCGGGTTGTCTTAGTACTTGAGCCTTCTAGAGGTAGAAAAGGATTTGCTAAGAAAGGAAAACATGCTGGGAGTTTGATCTATATTCCAAGAGGTCTTTGCAGTCATATAAAATGACCCAGACTTATTACAACTTCAAAAGACACATAGTTAATACTGATTTTATCAAATATCATAATGCTACACAGGCTAGCATTGCTTTTGAAAGTATTTGCATAATGAATAACATATCAAGCTGTGTAAACTTTTACATTTTTGCTTTCTTATCTAGATAGCTTTTAAACAAGGTCAGAAGCAAAGCTACATGTTTATTTTGCCTTTTTTTTTAACTTTTAAGCAGAAATAAGATTTGCTATTTTTCAAGCGTTTATTGTCCCTCCTTCATTTTGAGCAAGGAGAAATGGTCCTGACATATTACATATGACATATGACATAATGGAGTTTTGGAGGAATCTTTTGCTGATTAACCATGCAGTGAAATGAAATGCTTAATAGAAAACACTTGGCACAAGCTCCCTGATCAAAATGTCACCTTGAAAATGGCTGGTAAGTCATTTGTCACTGTAGATTTTACCCACATTGCACAATACTGGCATCCCATACTAACACACTGCAACTGTGAGTAGACAGCCTGGGGTGATAAGGAAATTACAGGTATTACCTTTCTGGTTATCCACAGATAATTAGCAGCTCCCATAGGTTGCAATGATCTAGGAAATACCATGTCAAAGGCAATCCTTGTGCAAGTACTGACTCTGAGAGTGCTTTACTATCTTTGGCCAAGGTTAAATTTGGGTCACTGTACATGTGAACGTATGGAATCACGCATATGATGCCAAACAGACTTCGTCCAGTGTTTGACCTTTACAGAGAATGTTTCTCTTGCAGTATCTAGAAATTATTTGTAAAAACTGGCATCCAAAGTGTGAATATGGTTCAGAAGTTATAAACAGAACAAGGTATTTTCATTTTCTCTGCTGCTATAAAGTTGTCTGGGCCCTGATATTTTAGACAGAACCAGCTTCAGCTGAGAAATGACATCAACATTAGTCCACACAGTGCCCCTTCTGATTGCAGGCAAAATGAAGATTCTTCAGACAGGCGACTCAATGCTCTTGTAAAGGGTAAAAGTCAAATTCTGCCCTTTTGAAGAAAAATGTTGGTAGCTGTCTGCCTGCTTTGAAAATTGCCATACACTCTCTGCAGATATGGCTGAGAACAAATACGGTTAGTGTTTTACCCCTACACGTCTTAGCTTATTATTTTTATGCCATTCAGATTACCTCAGAACTACTGTGCATTTGAGAACCTCTTTATTTCCCCTGATTTCTAGGAAATCATGTAAATACCTGGAACCCATGAAACATTTGGGTAGAAGTGCCACAGTCTGATTTTTTTAATCTAGAATTTGTGGCATATGCAATCAAAATCAATCCATCACAATGTTCCCTAATTCCTGTATTCTCATTTGATATGCAGTAGATGCAACCCCCACCACAAAACACCGCACTGCAAGTGCAGTGGTACCTGGCATGTTGTATCCTTTTTGTTCGGCAGAACTTCACACCTCCTTTCTTTCTGCCTGTGCTCTTTGTAGCCCATCTCTAGATGTCCACCTTTTGTCAGTATGATACAGCTTCAGTTGACTCTAAAAACTCAGTGTCATTTGTCCAGTCAAGGGAACAGAGACACTTCTTAGCCCATGGTGACACAGCCAAATGTTCTGCAGCACTTTCTGGTGAGAGAAACATGCACCAAAACTGGGATTCACTGCATACCCTGAACAGTACACCACATTGCATCACAGAAAGATCCTTGGACAGTTTTTTGTAGTAAAAGTAAAGGCTATATTTCTATTTGTATGAGTGGCCTGATTCCCTAACCAAAATTACTGAGCATACCTTTTATTTTTTGAAGTAAGATTTTTATCCCGAAAAACTGAGAACCTCTAGTGCTACCACATCTGTCAAAATGCATCTTTACTCTTCTATGCATCCCCTGTCTGAGCCAGACCATTTAGATGGTACTTTATGCTGCTTTCTTCTACCCACAGCCCTGGGAACACTACAATACACAGGGGTGAGATATGCTAACACAAGGACCATGAGTGATTTAATAAGAACAGAGTGGTTTTTTCTCTCTCCCTGAACAGTCTGTGGTACAGAGGGGAAAAAACAAAATACTTCCATCATCACAGTGCAAACATTAACCTTTAGGTAATGAGCACCATAATTCAGGCCATTCAGTTCAGTTCAGAAAAATCACATGAAAACATGAAGAGAAGGATATTAATGAGTATGCCTGGATGTATCTACACGTCCCTGGGAAACAAAGGCATGCTGTGGTGGGCCAGTCACACCTCCACGAACAGCACTTGTGCCACTAGGAGAATCCTTCAGTCTTACCAGCCTTATGAGTGTATCTGTGTTGTGTGTAACCCACCAAAGAAAAAACCAAGCCCAAGCCATGAAGGGGCACAGTCTCTCAGAATAAATGTCGTAGCAACAGGAAATGTCCATCACTGGCACTTAAACGTGGATATAACATACAGATGCCCTCACCTACGCTGCCTTGTTAGTGGCAATGAGCAGAAGGCACCTCCCTCCACCATCTGTGCCTCCTCCTCCTCCTGTTTGTGGAGGAAAGACTAGCATATTCCTCAAAAATAGTACATATCCATGACTTTGCTTCTTTCAGTGAACTTTAAAGGCTTAAGTGAAAAAAAACTTAGACGTTTTCATGTGTCGTAATCAAGTGAATCTTCAAAGGACTCATGGATTTGCAGGAAGATAGAGGGCATGCCAGATTATAGACTCCAACCAGCGTCTTTGCCAGAAAACTGTGTAATTGCAGTCCACTCACAGAACACAAGGGACATCACCTTATGTCCCTGCAGCTGATTTTGGGAGGCTGCTCTGGAACCTCCTTCCTCTGCTGGTCAGCAAAGCCTCCTTTCCTCTACAAACTGCATCCATTTTCAGACCTGTGAATTCCCAGAGTACCCTTGTGCACACACTGTTCTCTAGGTGTAACTAATCACCTTTCTCTGTAGCCGCCTTCCCCTCGGGGGTACTACACCGTGTCACTGCCCAGCCTGCACTCTGCTAGACTAAACACACAGGGCTCTTTCAGCCTCCCCTCTCCATGGCTGCTTTGAGCTGACACTTGTTCTCCTGTTGCACAACACACTTCCAAGTCCTCTACTGCATAAAATTTCAATTGTTCTAGTTTTAACATGTGGGAAGTGCTGAGCCCACTTCTTGGTTTTGCTTACAAAAAAAATCCCTACCTCTAGACAGTGCATTTATGAAACAGGCTGTTATCAAGTTATGCATATAAAATAACCTAACCTAGTGAAAATACAGCACATAAAAAATAGCTTCTATGGATCATTTGATTCTATGGTGAAATGTAAAGCATTTGCTACTCTGGAATAGAAGCTAATATTCATTATAAGCTTTTTGATTAAGGTTTCTGATTAGGATTGTGTTTTAATGTCAAATACAGAAAAATCCAATGTTCATATTATGTTGCCTCTGTAGATCAAAGCTTGTCTCACATAACCCGTGCAAGTCATTAATTTTATTTTTGTGTATCTAGGATAGGTCATGTCCCGTTCTGGATGTAAAAAACTAAAAAAAAGATAGGGGGTAGCTTACAATTCCACATTTTCTGTCATTGCCTTGAAATACATATTAGGTTTAATGTGGAAGAGATGATGATACAGAATATAACTCGTTTTTTCTGTCAATCTAAGCAGTATATTGGTCTGGTTAAAAAGACAGCTTAGGAAGTCCTTCACTGCAGTGCAGAAGTGAAATACACAGGATAACACCACATGTGATACACAAATCCCTAAAGAAAGACTTCCTGAACTCCTTTTAAAGTTTATTTAAGCCTATTTCCTTCAAAGATTTTTCTTTTTCAGAAGAAGGTCAAGACAGCTCTCCTATACTTCTTCCCAAGCAGAAAAGAAGACAGAACATCTACAAAGTGCCTGTATTGCTTACATGAGCTCAAAAACTGGTGCTGTGGCCCAGAGCTGTTGTCAGCTTTACCATCCCTGGCAGAGGACAGCATACCATTTCTTACACAAGCTCAGAGCAGTCCCTGGCTCACAAGTATTGCTTTTGTTTCTTTGTCCTGTCCTACTCTTCTCATCTCCCAGTTGTCTGCCAACCATGTCTGAAAGGAGAAAGTCCTCCTGCAGGTGTTTCAAGACACCTGAACAGGAGCTGGTGCCACTAACAAGTTTCCAGCTTCCTTCACCAAGGGAATTGAGGTCTTTCTGGGTGACCACTCATCCCCAAGACATCAGGGGCATGGATCAGATTAATACCATCTGTGAGGATGTGTCAACCCAAACAGAACCTGAGCATTACCACATGAACCTCCTAACTGGGACAAAAGGTTATTTCCTATCAGCTGCTTTTCGGCACCTGTCTGTGTGTACCCTGTAGTAGAGATGAGGCTGATTAACTCCTCTCCAAAAGATGCTGTGAAATAAGGCCAGTCCCCACTGCTCAAGTGAGGGACCTCACAGGAGCATATCTGTGTGTGGAAACTCCAAAGCTGTAAGTGATTTCTGCCTATGGATGAGCACACAAACCTCCTGCTGAGATCCATAGGGAGCCTAGAAAACTTGTCTGAGGGCAAAACTTGATCCTACCCTTATAGCTCAAATTAAAACATAATAAAAATTCCCTCCACACATAGTCACGTGACATGCAGCTAATGTTGCATGATAGAACAGTACAACTCCCTCTGTTTCCTTGGCCTTCTTGCCACAAAATCAACAAAATTAATATTTTGCGTGACGTAGTGCTTGTCCTATTTCTAAACCCGAAGTAAACCCTGCTTGTAAAAAGGATTTCAGGAACCTCAGTGACACAGAATCTCTTCACTGGCAGAGCCTCAGTAACAGGCATGTTTGGTCAGAGATGTGCCCCATGCAGCATCACCGCTCCCCGCTCCCCAGGAAATACTGACAGGAAGTATCTGGCAGCAACCAACACACGGCACAACTGTGTGAGCTTGCTGCAGTTTATCCTGCACACAGAAATGAGGAGAAAACACTGCAACATGTTTGTTCCTGTCCCTCCTCAATAACACATGGACTTTTTAACCCGAATTTTCCCAATCAAGCCTTAATAGCAACACCATTAGTTACTACAGTAGGTATTTTCATAGCATATCGTCTCCTCTTTAAAAAAAACAAGCAAAAAAAAACAAAAAAAAAAAAAAAAAAACTGTCCAAGGAGTTCATCCTGAAAAAATAAACTCCTGTAATTCACACAGAGCAAATTCCACTGTGAAAACATTCTTGTTCTCTTCAGGAATGTGAAACTGTTTAACTCCATCTACACACTGGGCTCCACAGCCTGGAAAAGACCCGGCTGGGCTTTCTATTTATGAACCAAGTTTAACGTCCTACCAGCCTCAAATAAGGCCACATAGAAGAGAAAAGCACTATGGAGAGATGAAGATCTCTTCTGCCCTCTGAACCTAAAAGGGATTTTTAACCACGCATGCTGCATTATGCAGGTTTTACTTGCCTGGTCTGAGCATGGTGGGAAATGCACTGGTCTGAAAAGAAATCTCCACAAATGCAAAGGCAAAAGGTGCAGCAAATGCTGAGTGGGACAATCTGGGAAATTGCTGTGTGTAACTACAAAATTCTGTTGATATTGTGAAGTTGTCATTTAAATAATTAAACTACCAACAAGTGCCTCTACTGATAGCAGAAAGAAGGGTGGGCAAGCTGAGCTCAGACCAGCAACACTCCCTGGCCACTCTGTCCCTCTGCAGCCAACGGGTGCTGGAGCAGGAGCACTACCAGGACAAGGTATCAGAAGAGGTGTGACCCCTTCCCTGGAAATAAAACAATAATCCTCACCTTTCTGTATGCTGTGCACACACAGATAGGGGTACACATGTGTATCTATCTATCTGTCTATATATACACACACACATATGGTTTTAAATAATAAAGAGTGCATAACTTGCACATGTCATTGCACATACACACACAGGCCATGCAAGTATGTGAAGAAAAACTGAGCACTTGGCAGGAATATTCTATATCATCAGACACAGTCAAATGCATGTTTTGTAACAAAAAGTTTCTGTAAAACACCATGGAAATCCATGCATAAATCTTACTCAATTTCAAAAAGGCTGGGTGTACACACCACAGAAATTATCCCATGTTTAATGCAAACAATAAGTCAATAAATTTATTTCCTTTTTTTAAATGCTGATTCTACATAGCATAACAGTCTTTCTGCTATGAAAAATCCTACATCTAAGTACTGTATCCATGTCCAGGTATAGGAGGATGTTCCTCACCCTTTGACAAACCTTGGAGTGCTAAAGTTTTTAATCAGAAAATGTCTGTTTTGTTTCTTTACGTCTATTTTTTTTCATTGTACTCATCCAGAAGAATAAATGTAGAATGCATTCAGCAAATCATGCTAACAGGAAAATTTTCTTACAAAAATATAAAGACATGGGTTTCTTTATTGATAGATAGATAGATATGTATATCTATGTATCTGGAGACATATGTGCTTAGGCTGTCACTGATCTTCACTCGGCAGGGATTTAACAAAATTTTCCTACAGCAGGACCTTGTTACTATTTTAAAATCATAAATATGTGCAGAGGCAGTTACAGACCTTTATTCCACACACACTTACCGAGACTTGTAAGATACACACAAAGAAGCACAAGGAGAACTAAAAGAAGAGACAGTATCTGGCCTAATTTCATCTAGAAGTTAGATGTCTAGAGCTCAGTTAGTCAATCAAGGCTCTTTCTACATTAAGTAGGTATTTATAAGCAAACCTCAGTATCATCCTGTCTAGACAGTCACTCTGGAAGTGCTTGTTCACTGCCTGTCAAGGGGGCTTACGGTAATAAGTTAGTGGATAAGTTTTAGAGATGTCTAAAACTGGGTGAGATAAATCCAGACATGCACATATGCCTTTGCAGAGGTGCAGGAAAGACTCTTTTTAACCCACAAGACCTGCCTGCCATGCCTGAGGGTCACCACCACCTTCCTGCAATGTGATGCCCACAGCTCCCAGGCCATCACTTGGCCCATCTCCTACTCCTGCAATGCTACAGCCAGGGCCTGAATACACATCAGATGTGCACCATTAGTAATGATGTTTCCTGCATTTGCAGCACATAAACTTGTTCCTTTAACAGCTCTCACTATTTTCCACCATTTGGCTGGCGCTCAGTGATGTAACCCAGTGTGAATGAAAGAACCCCCTTTTTCTCCAGTCTCAACAATGTGCCTATTTGTGAGCAAAGCCACTTCTTTCCCCCATGGATCTGGTTAGTAGTGATATTTTATTTAAAATTCTTGTGGAAGCTTATGGGCTGAAGTAACTGTGATGTGAAAACCAGATGTCCATGGCAGAGGAAAGACTCAAAGGGCTTTCAGAAACAGGGAAAGTCATAACTCGCCTTCAGAGACTGAGTTATTCTTTTCCATGATGGGTCCTGGCGATGGGCAGGGGGGTTGCATGAAGGGATAGGTGATAAAACACATCTGCACTCTTGCCGTGGAATGGGCCTGTGCTCAAACACAGGAGGAAATGGGGTGAGCTGTGGCCCTACTCTCTCTCAGCAGCAATGCCACCTCACTCATGCTCACAAGCCTCATCCCAGGAATGAGTAGGGGCACAGGCAGTATGGCAGCAGGTCCGGGCATCATCCTGCATCGGCTTATGTGACCTTAGTCACCACGCTGCAGATGTCCCCATGGGGTGATAGCAGCTGTAGCAGGCCACTAGAGGCTGCTCCATCACATCACCCCACTGGGGATGTGAGATGCAACACAACCACGCACGAGCAGGCAGCGGGATGCTGCTCCAACGTGCTGAGTGAGTCTCAGGAGCTCTTTAGGCATGTCTGCTCAAGCCTACCTAGGCCACTAAAATAGAGGCTCACATGCTATCATACTGCAATGATACTGAGAAGAAACTTGGCCATGGGGTCTTCGAAGAGACCAGCATGCTCTCCAACTACTTTTCTCGTTGAAAACATACACCTTACCATCTGGAAGTTTGGGGCAGCAAGAAAACTTTGATGGCAGGCTTCAACAAAGTAGTATCACTAACTTTGTTACCACCAAAACAATATATATATATAATAATTAAGACAAGAAGCCAGGTCCTTGGAATCACCCTGCACCAAAACAGGAGATCAGCCCACCATAGCTATCAGTTTGTGCCTACATTAGAAGCACAGCTGTAGCTACTTTAGGATTTTCTGAGTGTGCTGGTATGACTGATCTACTTAAACCACTAAGATGTAAGAAATTAAGAACCTGAAATGGTTTGACTATAAAACAAGATCCAACTACATGTCAAAGCCAGCCTGAACGCTTTGGATACATAAAAATTTTGAAGACATGTTTTTGCAAATGTAGGTGCTTTGGATTTTGCCAAAATAATTTTGAATTGTTTTAAAACTCTCCCTGAATGTCTGCCAAAGGATGTGCTCACTGACAGGAAAAGCTAGTAATAGATGACAAAACAGCAACAAACTCCTTCCCACTCAAAATGCTGGTGACGTCTTGTTTAAATGGGGAGATGACTTGTCTGCAAGTGCTGTAACAAAACTACTGTACTTTGATCATGTTTATTTTAATAATTTAAGCTGTAATTATATCAAGAAGAGTTCTTTATTCATTTTTACAATGGCTATAATGAATGCAAATATGCTTTTTTAATAGTTTTTGTCTTTCAGCTTTATCCAAGCACTATTAAGAAAATGGATGTGGAGTTATTCCAGGATAACATCCCCAAAACATATTAATTTTTTCCTCTCTCCATTACATAACAGAATGTGATTTTTTACCACAAATTATTGTAAGCACACTCCTGGAAGCTAGTCTTTTACAACCTGATATCCTACTCTGATTGTAGGGAAAATGTGAAAAATAAAGTACACAATCATCTACATTCCTGTAACAATTACCTTTGAATATGTATTTTAAAATACCATATCTCTGTATTTTTTTCATAATTTTAGCATTTTTTTCCTTATTTTTAAAGGCATGCTATAATAGACAGATAAAATTTCAAGTATTCTGTCTGTGTTATGACTCTTATTAATTTTCCCTCTTACTAATAAAAATCTTCTTCCTTTTAGAGGTCAAAGAGTGAAAGAGTTGAAGCTAAACCCCAGGAAGTCAAGGGTTGAAGATGGGACATTGCTGGCTGTGATTGTCCGAAAGCAAGCATTGCTGGTGGCACCCAGGCAAGCTGTCCCAGCAATACTCCTAGTGGTATCGCCCTTTGTGACATCCATCCATCTTCCTGACATTTAGTAGGAGACAATACTGCCAAAGCTTGATGTAAACAGAAGTAAGGTGCCTGCAAAGGTGTAACTTGTATCAGCCTTCAAGTGAGATAAAAAATCAAAAGCTGAAAAATGTAACTTATAGGTAGAACCAGCAAACATGCACCTCAGCATGAGCCATGCAAACCAGAGCCTACTGTCATTGCTTTCCACTTTTATAAGCACCTTATAGCCCCCACCCCAAACCTGAAATTTTTAAATTCAACAGCACTAAAGACTGCTTTAACCACTTTAACAAAACCAGAAACACACTGACACACGACAGTTTCCTGCAGGCAGGGAAGTGCTCTGTATTTCCCTGTAAGATGGGCCCTTCTTTGATAAGAGCTTCATCCGATCACTGTCATTGTTCCGGATAATGGATTACCTACACATACATTTTCAAGTGTAATGACACTCTTGCTTATTAAAGACCTCTCAGCTGAAGGGGCAGAATATTATGAACTGGCCAATCCATTCATTTCCTTGAATATGTTATTCAGTATTTTATGCTAAACCAGCAATACACCATCCATTTTAGTACAATGATCCTTATGTTCAATAAAACTGAAGTGCTGGATCATAAATCATTATAGTCATTTATTTTACATTAGACACATTAGCCACTATATTCCATAATCTATTACAATAAGGTGGATTTAAATGTACCCCAAGGAACTACAATAATAACTTGAGAACCAAATATAGCAATTATGGATAAAATATGCTTAACCTAAAACTGCACTAGCTGCATAGACTGCTGTGAACTTTAAATAAAATTTAGGAAGGATGATAACTGTCCTGGAATAAATAAGTAACAGAGGAAAATCAGAAACTCTTCTCTATACTTTAGATAGTTTAACATGCCTTATCTATGGAGGAGGGGATGTTATACTTATAAACCAGTGTCTACTAAAATATTATTATTCCATTATTACTGATTATGTTACCTTTCCATCATGTGAAAATTTCCCATATTTTCCCGGTGTATAACATCCTACTTATGTTTTTTAAATAGTGGTCTTCCTGTTCTAGCTCTCTGATTGACCTGTTTGGATTCCTTGTACGTTCTTCAGACTGTCTCCAACCATTTTTAACAGTTCTGGTAAATTTTCCGTAACATGTCCAGATCTTACTGGTGCTTTCAGCTTTGGACTGAGTGACAACAAAGGGCAAAGTCTGTTTGTCTCCTCCAGACGCAATGTCTCTGCACAGTCCCACAAAAAGGGGCCATTGGTAACTTTCTGGCCCCAGACCAAGAAGCAATCTCAAACGCTTGTGAACACGGTTTAGCATTTTTCAGACTTAGTGCTCTGCCAAGTATTAAAATCAACTACATGCAAAAGAAAGTGACTGTTCTTTTACAGGAAGGTTCCACACTTCAGACTACTAAGATTCCTGAAGATGCCTGCCACTAGCCTGGTGCAGAGGAGAAAGAGGACTGAGAGCTCTCAGGTATCACCTGCATGAAGAACAGACATATGTCATGCCCAAACTTCACATGTGCTTCTTTGTATTTATAAAACCATGTTGCTTTCTGCATAAATTCCATTTTCCTTAAAATATTTTTCTGTGTTTATTGCCTGGATTTTTTCTTCCCAGGAACAGAAATTACGTTTAAGAACTCAATGCTCACTGCCACCAGAGTAGCTGCTCTTACCTGTTACTATTAGTTCTCTATTATTTTCTGCGATTTTTCCAAAATAGCTACTATTAACTTAAATAATTTCCTAAGGGGCTTATTAGCTAGATCTGCAAACATGTACACTGGAAATTCCCTTTTCCAGTTGTTCTAGAGCTTTTTGTAGAGGCCTATTTATATCACTTTCTTTACTTCCTTTTTTTTCCCCCATGGAGGCCAAGTATTAAGACTGGATAGTGAGTGTAGCTCCTTGTGCAGTTTCGAGAAGTAACTGAGCATGTCCAGCTGGAGGCTCACAGGCAAACCACTGCTGCCCTAGATGCACTTCTGCTGCCTGCCCTGTACCTACACAGACTTCAGTCTCCAGCTGCCATGCCAGCACTTTTCATGAGACTTTACATAAATAAGAGAAAATGTACACATTATTCACTACAAATTCAAAATAAAATTTTGCTTTAACTTCAAATCATTAAATATATTCAGGCAAATAAGGACAGCCTAACCAAGGCAAGGCAGATGCTTACTTTTCCAACCCTGTGTTCATATTTTACTTCACAGCACAAGAGCCGTAGTAGTGAAGGGTGTGCTGAATGCAAGAAACCTCAGTCTGGTTTAAATGTTCTTCCTAATTCCTGTTGAATGTGAGCTGATCTGTTTGTTTTTATTCCAGAGTTTCTGACTGAGGGGAGCTGCTGTGGTGCCACCAAGAAGGGAACAATGTGCCCAGCTCTGTGTGTTTTGGGAGAGAAAGTAAATATTTTGTACAACATCCATTGTTGAATAAATAACTTTCTTTTTGATAAACAAACACCAAAAATCTGTATATATCATGAGAAGAATTCAAACTTCTGTGATAACCTTACACCACAGGCATCCAGCAGAGCTGTGTAACAAGCAGCTGAGAAAGGCAGCTACTCTCCCATCCCATTTTGGCCTCGCATTACTCCCTATGACTCTCACGTTCACCCACTCATGTGATACAGGAACAGAAAAGAGACACGAGAGGTGTGTATCTAACCAAGTCACTGTAAAGTTTTGTCTGAAGCAGGACAGATCCTCAGAGACAAGATGCAGATGAACCTCAATTCCTGCTTGCTTTATGTCCTGTGCTCTGCCCCTCTGCTGGCACTGCAGCCAGTAAACTACTTCTATCTGACATCTCCAAAGGGGAAACTATTTTCCAAAGTACAATGCAAAAATGGAAAGTGGTGCACAGCGAGGACATCTGATCACTCAGGAGTTGTGGCAGCCACTGGAGTCCTGCCAAGAAAAATCTTGCTGTGTTACTGCGTATATTCAAAGAATAACTGATCAAGTGGAGCTCTCCTTCCTCCTTGGTCCTCCCCGAGAGAACAAATGGAAGAGGGAGATGAAAGCAACAGTGACAAAACCAGGTGGCATGGCATGCTTTGACCGAAGACAGACAAAGCATGGGCTGTGCTCAGGGGTGAGGGCTGCCCATGGTCACTGGGGCCAGGGCAGCTCAGAGACCTGGTGGCCACCACGGCACGCTAGATCACAGTGTGCCACCCAGTAAAGGCCAGCCCCAGGTCCTGCCAGCCACACCTCATGCCAGGCAGATACTGTCCCTCTGCTGCCATGGATCTCCAGCACAGTGCTGACTGAAAACAGGAGAGGAGCCTGCCCGCAGCCAGATGTGCCAAGGCAGGCATGCTCTCCCTCAGGCAGGATGGCACAGGCGGTACTAGGACAGAGCTCACAGTTTCAACTGCATAAAGACAATTATATACGTTTAGTGACACAGAGTGCTTACAAAAGGCCACATACTGATCTTGCCTAGGCATAATGCGTTGCACATTTTAAAAGAGAGACAGAAGCCCTTAAGGTATTCATTAAGTTCTCTCTAAATTCACCCCTGGAAATTGCGACGCCCGAAGAGCCCTGCCCACTCTCAGGGCACTGGGTGGTGCCCCTTCCCTGCACAGGGAGAAGGTCTCCCTGCTAGAGTGAGTGACCCACAGCCAACAGGCCCGTTTTCCCATGCCCAGCAGGGCCCTCTCTCCACAGGCCGTGTCGGCGACTGGGGCAAGGCGGCTCTCACAGAGGACACCCCAGCCAGGGCCCGGGGCGCCGAGGCCCTTCCCGCTGCCCCCCCCAGCAAAGCAGCTGGCCGCCTGAATTCCGACAGCCACTTCCTGCCAGCGCCGCTGGCAAACAAACCTGTGGAAAAGTAAATACGTTTATCACGCAGATTTCCTCTGCCTCTTTTTAAATAAGGAAGGGCTCAATTGCTTTCCTGAGTCAGACCCATACCATGCTGAAGCCATATCATCGATAAATATGTGCTCCCATGCTCATTCCAATGACTACAGCCATGGGTGATATGGGGTTGTGTGGTTTTAGGATAAAATATAAAAGAGCCCCTCTGTGAAGGCGCATTCCCACGCAGAAGCCAGCACAAGGTATAACGTGGACCAGCCTGCATGAGCCAAAATGCCAGGGCAGCGCAGTGAGATGAACATGTCCCTCACCCGCTCTTGCGGAAGCCAGCAGATAACGCAGCAGCTTCCTAATGCAATGCCTTCCCCTCACAAATAGGAAGGCCTCTTGAAAGAAATTGCGAGTGAAATTTAGCTCTGCTAACAGCAGGAAATAGCCAGCAGTTTTAAATCCCCTGAGCCAGGGATTTGGCCTTAAATTTTCCAATCTGACGTTAGCGTGGCATCGGTACCTGTAAAATCTCTATTAAGAAGGGGTAAAAACAGTTGGGAAAGCCAGGGTCATCTCTGGGAATTTATACGAGAAATGTTTGCTGTACTGCAGATCAAAATAGCATTTTGACTCATTGATCCCCTGAATGCCATAAAACCTGAAGCAAGATCCTAGTGCTTAGCAGTGGGAAAAATGAGTTTCTTTGGCCTACTATCGTAACATAAAGAATGAGCAAAATAAAGA
This sequence comes from Chaetops frenatus, assembly GCA_013400775.1. Lineage (NCBI taxonomy): Eukaryota > Metazoa > Chordata > Aves > Passeriformes > Picathartidae > Chaetops > Chaetops frenatus. The sequence goes on along the minus strand of VZTR01026797.1, from coordinate 416,153 downwards.
AAAACAAAGGAAAAGAAATGAGATATAAAGCTCAAGATGAGGGCAAAGACAAGCAAGCAATTAAAAAAGATATATGGACTTCAATTTACAAAAAACACCCTAAACCTCCGCCTCAGTAGCATGTTTAGCTCTTAATCAAGTCTTATTACAATCGCATGCAAATGCCGGGATGGCAGTACATTCCTTCAAACTGTGTTTTCATTAAAGATTCTGCTTTTTCCAGAATAATAGTAAATGACACGTGAACTTCATATGAACTATAGGTCATGAAAGGATTTAGTATTGGCATTTTTAATCTAAAAAGTCTGTGCCAGAAAATCAATATGTTTCAGTCGCAGCATTCGAATGCAATTTTCTTCATGTAACAGGGTTCTTTCTTTCACTCCTCCTTCCTCTCCCTCTCTCTTTCTCTCTTCTTTAAAAATAATGAATAATTCCCAGTTTTTCTATGAAACAAGCAGGCACATTAGAAGGCAACGACATCAATAACACGTTACATGTAAACAGAAAATGAACAAAAAAATCATTCAAGGCCCCTTTCAAACTGGCGTGCTTTTCATCAGCGCTATTACAGGTTCCATTCACATTATCGGATTGAACCACGCTGCATAACCAAGGTGCTGACAAGCCTTGATTACCCAATAACTCCTGTATTCCTTTCAGGCAGGTTCACCGAGAGGACAGGAATGCGCGGCCTTCCTGTGGGGCAGGCTGCTTTCCAGCCAGACCAAGTCAATGAAACCCAACGCCCTCTCGCTCCTGCGCGCCGAAACAGCCCCTGCATTTCCTGAGAGGCAATTATGACTTTTCCCTTCTTTATTCTCAATTGTTTCGGATAACAATTTATTGTACATCGGAGGGGCCAATATAAACATTTTAAACTCTTTTCATAACACTTAGAGGGGGCTTCTAAGTCATCTCTGTAGTAAATCTGTTGTCGGCTCTTTCCCATGCTGCAGAGTCAACAAATCCGTCTCTCACCCAGGGCAGGGCCAGCCAGGCACTGCAAAAACAGGGGAAAACGAAAGCAGCGCCTCATACGTCGCGTCTCTACTTGCTCCAACTTTCCCTGCATGCTTGTTAGCTGCTCACCTTCTGGTTTTCCCTTTGCACGACACACCTCTCGAAAGACAGGTTGCTCAAAAAAGACAAAAGAGGGAAATAAAGCAGTTTCGGGCCATAAGTGGTTTTTTCACATTTGGATTAAACCCTGCTCCGTCCTGAGGAGAGGCAGAGGATGCATTACACACTCGATCTTTCTAGCAACTTAGGCTGGAGTACTAATGAAAAGCAGGAGACGGAGTTGGCAGCCAGATGTGGGGCGAGGGCTTCTACCAAGAGGGAGCTGGAGCCATTAGGGCTGGGATCTAACAGAGGCTAATTCCCTTGCTATGTCACTTGCCTAATTCCTTGCAGACAACTCCTTCTCCATTCCCTAAAAAGTATGCACATATCAAAGGCAATCAAGCAAAATAAACATGTGCAATAAATTTATTTTTGGTAGTAATTTATATTGAAGTTACTGTTATTTCTCCCTAACTAAGCAGTTCTTAGTCCTTGTCTATGTGTCCCCCGAGTGAAACAGCTGCTTTAGCATCACTTCGCATCCAGAGCTGTGGGTGTAATATAACTCACATTTCTCTAATTAACTTCTAATGACATGAGTTATCAGCATGTTTTTCTTATTATTTTTTATTGTTTTCAAGTCAAGCAGAATTCAGCTTTTACCTGTGCCTGCTGCACATGCAGCAGGACCTGTAGCACTGTGTACAAAGCTCCTGCCTGGCTCTGGCTCTGAGCAGCCCCAACCACCCACCAGCTGTCGGGCCACTGGGATCTCCTGCTCCCTGGCTGGTTCAGTTCTCTTACCAATGCCTCTGGGATCAAAAGAAGGACTATGTGTGTTCCTCCCACCTCTGCCCAATGCACCAAGGCCATCCCTCCTCCCAGCAGGGACTTCAGAGGGAGAAGAAGGAAGATTCAGCCTTTGCAAGCCCTGGAGATTCTGGAGCAGTGGGTGAAGGAAGGGAGAGCTGTGGGATAGGGTTAGGGGAGCAACTTCTTGCTGAAGGTGTGAGGCTTGGCCAAGTCAGCTCATGGCACAGACCTCTGGCAAGGCACTGCCACACAGGCCACACACACATATTATATTCTTCTTTAATGCCTCAGTATTCTGTTCCCCTGGGCAAAGGCATGGGTGTGTGGAGCCCACAAAGCCATACTTCAGAACTGGTGTCCCAATACCAGGTCTCTGAAGTGACTGACACTGAGACCATCTTGCACAGGCATGCAGAAACTCACAAACAAGTCTGCAAATACACACAGAGAAATTTCCCTGCTGCAAATACACACTGCCTGGTTCTCAGCTTTTTTTATTTTGTCTGTTTTCCCATTCCCCACACGTAGTTGTTACACTCAGCTCATCACTATGGTCTATTTGTTGTCACAAGCCTTTTAAATGGCAAATATTTTCGGCTATCTGTGGTTCTGTCAGTTTACTTTTCAACACAGCAAACTAAGGGCTTTTTACTTGGTATCTTCTAGAACTGGAACAAAAAGCGTTTTCCTATGCAAGTACAAACAAACAAAAGCTAGACCATTTTTCTTCCAAGCAGTGGAGTTAGTCTTGCCCAAAGGACTGTGCTTGATAACTTGCAGCAGCACACACACTGCATTGGGGATTTTCTCACACCCGATATCAAGCTTTAAACTTTTCTGCATCTACCATCAAGGAAACAATGTCAGGCAGGAGCAATTAAAAAACTACAAATCTGACCTCAGCTTTTACCTTAGCTGACCATGGCTCTAACAATGCAACCGCTAGAAGCACCAATGTATTTTTAAAGCCAGTATTAGAGTAACATAGATTATAGAAACACATTAAAATAGGAGGATGAACAAGATGGATACACAATCTACAAAGAAAATTCTTGTAAGGTATTTTCCAAGATAAAGCATTTTTAAAAAGGTTTCTATTTTACCTGTATCTACAGTAATTTGCTATGTTAAAAGAAAAATAAAGGGGATTAACTGAACTCCAGGAAACCATAATAGCAATGGCAATGAAGTTCTTGGCTATTGAGTAGAATAGACTTGAAATCTGTGTTATGGATGTGCTGATATTTGGTTGAATGAGTAACCTATAGGAATCTTACAACCAAAATGCATAAGCCATTACTTCCTTATTAATTTAGTAATGGATCTTTTATTTTACTTACTCCTAGTTTATATGAAGAAATCAAAATTCCACCTTGTTGTACTGGTCTGGTATCTCCCTCCTAGCTTAAGGACAACTGTTACCAAGCAAATGCTCCAAGGAATATTTACTAAATGTGACTCTAAATTGTGGTCTGTCTCCAAACAAAATCACAGTTGTGAACTGCAGCTTTACCAAATCTCAGCATATGACAAAGAGACCAAAACTGGACTGCTGTATTTTTGCAGTTCAATCTCAATTCTCAGGCTGAGACATAACTACCATGTCTTCAACCTACATACATTTTAGAATCTTCCCTTTGAAATTATCTGTATTCTTCAGCTTCTGTTCCAGTGCCTACCAGAATGGAGACTCCATACAGAAATTTCCTTCTATAAATCAAAATGAAAAGACATGTCATCACCCTCTCCATCCATCACACTGTTTGTTGCATGTTAAATTGGGACTGCTGTGGCCTTACAGGATATTTTTTTAATTTCTGAGAAATCTCTTTCCTTAATCATGCTGAACAAATCACAAGGATGTTTTTTAATAGATGCTCAGGGACAGTTCATAAAAACTCTATGCACTATTCAAATAAAGGTTTTATAGAGCTTAACCAGATAAAGGTGAAATTAATCTATTTTCAAAAAACTATTATCCTATACACTGAGATATCCTTTCTGCAGTCTGGCTAACCATCTCTAATCTGTTATATTACCTCCTGGGACAATAAATCATAGGAAAAGGAGAAAAAGCAGTCTGGAGTGTGAAGACAGGGCTGTACCACATAAGCATAAATCATCATCAACCAGTGTTTAAACTTCACAATAAAGTCCATGAACACTGCAATCCCAGGAACTTTAATGGGACAGGTTGCAGTGCTGACTTTGTCTTCCAGTTTATGTGTTATTTTTATTGCCACCGTATGATAATAAGTCCTTTCATCAGGAAAGTCTTTAATTAGATTATTTTATTATGAGGTTTTGCTGCTCTGTTAGATCTTGAGTGGCCTTTCAGTCAATGCAATGCCTCTGTCACTCTCTGCCATACAAGCAGTAGGTGTAACATCAGCCAACCTGCTCTCTTCTCAGTAAATACTGGCATCAGATGTCAGTGATACCAGTCACCAGATGGCACAACATCCTTCTGCATCCCATAATGCAGCACCCTGAAAAAGCTCTTCTGACACACAAGTTCAAGGCCCTTGAATCCTTGTCACTCAAAGAACCCAACCCCAAACCATCAAACTGTATGGAGTAACCCACTCCAAAACAAATTTCAAAGGAAAAGTTCAGGATCAGCCCAAGACAGAAAGAAGTACTTTGGTCTGAGCCAAGAGACTCCACATTAAGCTTACACAGGATTACTGTCACCTGCATGGCAGGTGCCTACTCTCTCTAAGCTCTCTCCCATCCATCCATCCATCTGGATTCAGACCGATTTTGCTATGGAACTGTTTCTAAATCTGCATCTCTTTCTCAAGTGACATTGCAGGTCCAGTGAGCCACATTAGCAGCCAGACAGACAGCCTGTCCCCAAACACAAGCAGCAGCCTTTGGGCCAGCACTGCCTTCTGGAGTAACAGCGATGTATACAACATGCAGCTGTCCACAGGACCAAACTGGGCTGCTAAAGGAGCTTTTTTCATTAATTAGTCCCTTAGGAAAGTGTTTACCCCAAAGCAAACTGCTGGCAGCATGAGATGGATGAAACCTGTAATATTCACCATGCAACAGTGTGTGGAGAGCAGCAACACTGGAACTGTGCACTGAAATTCTTTGTCATTCCACAGCAAACTTTTCCTTTTAAACGCAATAATAAAAGGTTTAGTAGACTGTGTGACAAACAAAATCAAGCGACTGTTTACATAGGAAAACCAGCTCTCTTGTAGCTGCAAAATAAATAATATTCTTTTTTCTTTGAAGAAAGAGCATATGCTCAACATTCCTTTGTCCTGTATCACAATAGAAAAACCCTTTGCACTGGAATATCTGAATCACTTCTTGGCAGTCCCTCAAGGTAAACAGAGTAAATTAAAAATGAATGTTTATCGTAGGCGCACACATACACACACACACTGCAAAGTGGAGTGCTGTATTTGCCTATCAAACATAAGAAGCGATTGAGTCCATCAGTCATTCAAACAAGCAACTGAAAAGTGGAAATAATGGGATGACAACATCAGAAAACAACCTCCCAGAAAGAGATGAGTTTCCTCATAGCCATTTGTCTTGTCTAATTAATCCCACATGTGGGACTAGGCTGGAACATTAAAAAAAATTAGGTACAAAATATTACTTTCAGTGGAAGCTCCAGAAGTACAAAAGAAACAGAAATGCTTTATTTATGGTTGCACTTTGCTTTCAAACCCCTTTTTTTCATATCATCTTCTTAATGTGGGACTTGGCCTCTGTGCCTAGGTAAGACTAAGATAGCGTTACCAACACAGAAGAAAGCAGTTGGAAAAGCTGGGGAAAATTATGTCATTGCCACTAATAAAACAACTTGTCAGTTCCTAATAGATTTAAAACCTGTGTATTAGGTTGCAGACTGTTCCTGGGCACCCATGGAGCGGTCATGCCCAAGAGCACTTCCCTCTGCTCAAGACCGGTGAAAAGGGCATGACCTATTCCCTTCCACGCAAACCTTGTCACAGTTTATCCGTATTTTTGTCAACTTGGAATTGGACTGCTGTAACACACTCTCCACAGGGCAAAACAAAATGCAGAAACAAATGCAGAATGTGTCAACTGCTGATTTAATGGAGTTTCATGCCAGGAGCTTGTTGCCCTAATGCACAGGGGTCTGTGATATCTGTCCTCACAGGAGACCATGTAGGTAGAGTGAGGTGGTGGGTTTAATATTAAACGCAAGAATTTTTCAAAGATATTTCTGATCCTGACTATGGAGACAGACACACCTGCCAAGGTTCTGAAAATTGTGGTCAGTTCTGAAAGATGTGTTGGGGTTTTATTGTTGTTTGTTTATTCTTTCTTTTGTTTGCTTTGGGTGTTTGTTCTTTGTTAGTTTTGTGGGGTTTTGAAGGGTTTTTAAAGCATGCAGCAGACACCTCCACCACCATGTGTATCAGGCAGGCTACCAGAGCTGAAATGAAAGCAGAGCTGAACTGAAAGCCCCCTCAACAAGCCAAGAAACACCTTCCCTTTGCCTACTACTCTGAAGCAGTCTGCCTGTCTCCCCATTATGAACGTGACATAATGAGAGCACTGCTAATCTATTTCCACAGGCTTTTGGAAGAAGGGACTGCAGGTAGCAGTATTCACCAACTGCAGTCCCAGGGGTGACAGATGTCTAACAAATGTTTGCTACAATATTACTGATGAAGTTAATAACATCAGTAGGTATACTGTATACCACTGGAGAGGTGGGCAGAGAAAAATGGACTGAAATTCAACAATGGCAAGTGCAGGGTCCTGCCCTGGGGGAAGAATAACCCCATGCACCAGTACAGGCTGGGGGCTGACCTGCTGCAAAGCGTCGTTGTGAAGATGGACCTGGGGTTCCTGGTGCACAAAAAGCTGTCCGTGATCCAACAGTGTGTCCTGGGGTATATTATGAAGAGCATTGCCAGTAGAGCAAGGGACGTGATCATGCTCCTCTAACTCAGCCCTGGTGAGGCCTCTTCTGGAGTGCTGTGCCCTGTTCTGGGCTCCCCAGTACAAGAGAGACATGGAGCTCCTGGAGAAGGTCCAATGGAGGGCTGCAAAGATCAATAGAGGACAGGAGCATCTCTCTTATGAGGAAAAGCTGAGGGAGCTGGGCATTTTCAGCCTCAAGAAGAAACAAACTGATAAGGAACCTTATAAACTTCTACAAGTATCTGCATGGAAGGTGCCAAGAGGATGGAGTCAGGCTCTTCTCAGTTGTGCCAAGCATTAGGACAAGAGGCAATGGGAAAAAACTGATGCACAGGAAGTTCCACTTGAATATGAGGAAGAACTTCTTTACTGTGTGAGTGACTGTGAAATGGAATGGGTTGCCCAGAGAGGTTGTGGAGTCTCCCTCACTGGAGATACTCAAGAACCACCTGGACACAATCCTGTGCCATGGGCTCTAGAATGGCCCTGCTTGAGCAGGGACATTGGACCAAATGACCCACTATGGTCCCTTCCAACCTGACCCATCCTGTAATTCTGTGATTTTTTAAAATGCAATGAAGTAACATACACTAACTAGACTTTTGCATGTTAACAAAAGGGGTGAAAACTTGGCACATTGACGACACCATGCCTGCTGGCACCATTTGACAAAGAATCCCCCCCAAGTAACATCCCACACTAATGTCAAAAGCGAAAGTGGCACAGGACAAAGCACTAACAAGCTAACAGCTTCATACACAACTTTGAACATTTTGGCAACTTTTTAACAGGGAAGTAAGATGAAGATCTGTAGTACCTGTAGCACCGGGCACAAAAGAAGGACACAGTTTCACCACAATTAAGAGAACAGCCGAGGCCTCCAAAAAGGGAGACCCATTTATTATGGATACACAATTTTATAGGGTTTTCAAAGTGAGAGAGGATTGAAAGATGAAATCCCACCTCTCAATCAGACTGGTGAAGTGACCAGTCCATCAGATTCCCTTCTCCAAGAAGGAATGCAAACAAAGCTAGTGTTTTTAGTACAATGTGTGAGAAAATCTGACTCGAGAATATAAACTTTTCAGAAGGCTTTCAAAAACAGGGCGACAAAGATACAAATTATGTGTTGTGCCTCCATCTAAAGCAGGCAGCAGTGAGCCTACTTGAGGCATGCAAGCACTAATGTGTGCTGTGCGTGTGCATACACATCTGTATATGTATTTATACGTACACAGATCTCCTGGCACCCATATGTGGATCACTGGAACACTTCTGAGGCAAAGAATATTTTTGCATCTTTTTGTTCCTCAGGAGAACCATAAGGGACATTTCCAGGATTTTGCTAAAGACGGTCCCTAATTTGCTTTTGCAGAGTACTTCTTCCCCCTCATCCCACCTCCCAAACTCTCTTCAGTTTGCTTTCAGAATAAGGAGGCAACACTTGATCCCTCCCACTTTGGCCAGGAATGAGGTGCCTGAAGTGCTCTGCTCCATTCCCTTCTCTGTCTCCATCCAGGGAAGATGCCCCCCATGCTCAGGGACATGCAATAACCCATGCCAAACTAAATGTATTTAATTTATCCGCTCCCTGAAAACCATTTCTCCCATGCTTCCTGTCTTAGTTGAAAGTAAGCGGGTTAATTCCGGTTGCAATATATTTGAACCAGATGTACTTTTATTTTTGCCCCACAGTCAGAAAGAAAGGGGGAATTGCAAGGTTTTCCTTCTCCTTTGAAGGAAAATCTAGAATTTGGTTATTGAGTCAGCTCCAGATCTCACATAAAAGCACCTTGGCATCCAATTCTTCCTCTACTGTATTGCACTTGCATGTTTTACTTTGGCATTTATGGGGGCCTCAATGCAATATATCTGTTAGAAATATTCCCAGCGCATAACTCCCTAAATAAAGTAGGAAGAAGATTACACCCTGGTTAGCACACCAGAATTTTATGTCAGAAACACTAGTAGCGAAAATGCCTGCCTTTGCCACTGGAAACCTCTTCAGGAGAAGAGTCAGCTCACAGTACTAATGGAAAAGTATCAATACACATCAAGATTTAGGAAAAACAACAGTAGAGAAATCTGTTCTCCCAGTGCTGCTAATAAATAAGGTATTAAATCATTAAGATTTCAATTACAAGGGAAGAATGTGGCTAACCAAATAAAAGCAGGAGGAGTTGAAATAAGTAGTAGGTTAAAGATTAATATTCTGGGTTCAGAACAAAAGGATGCTCTTTTGTGGCACTGTGCTTATGCCTCTGAATGTAAACATTGTTCCGAGAACCATTTTTTCTTTGCCCAATCTTTAAAGGGTAATAAATTAGACCTTGGACAGCCATACAAGCTGCTACTAGATGTGAATGTGAATGTGTCTGTAGAAAAGGCTGACTTTCAATCAAAGTCTATTGAAAGAATAGTTGGATTTTCTAAAGAAGCATGTTGTGCCTATTAACCAACTTACAAAAGGGGCCATTTTCTTGATTTATGTTTGGTTGCTATAGAGATCTTGCAGTACAGACTGGCAGGTGAAGCTCCCATTTAACAATCTCACAGGTTTTTCTTAGCTGTACTCAGAGGACACAGAGCTACAGTAGGTAAAAACCACCACACAAATATAGCATATCTGTCAAACTTAAAGATCAGATTTAAGGCTTTTCAAGAATTTATCAGGAATATGGTAGAGTTATTACACAATTTTTGCCCACAAATGTTTTACACCCTGAAAAATCTTATTGCAGTGAGCTGCTTCAGCTCTGTTGGGTTTTGTCACTGATCCACTTTTTATTCAGCAGGTAATTACATGTGAGCAGGATTCCAGCGCATTGTAGTGTTGTCCTTTATATGTGGGGTTTTTTGCAAAACATATAACACATTCACAAGGAAAAACCTTTGCTCTGCAACAACAATTGATGCTAATGTGTGCAGGGAGGTGTCAACTAAAATTGTATAATAATAATAATAATAATAATAATAATAATAAT
>VZTR01026797.1:353911-406313 GCA_013400775.1 Chaetops frenatus | reverse complement strand
AGAGAACACACTACTGAGAAAATATGTCATGTTGAAGTAACATGAAATATTTCTGGGTGTCAGTAGGTCACAGGCAATTCAAGACCCGGACTTTAAAATGTTGTTTTATAAGACCAGGTCTTCTGCCTAAACTCTGACAATAAGTAGCTGTGTGGAAGCTAGAATCCTGGAAGAGTAAATTGTCAACCTGTGCAATGCTCCAAAGAGCAATCCAGAGGAAAAATTGCAAATCTGCATGGCAGTATATCCTTGAAGTCAAAACCAAACCAAACCAAATCAAATGAATATTTAGGATGCCAGTCTTTCCTTAGTTGCATCTTGGCATTGACAGATACAGTATCAAATACACAAAACTCTAAAAATATTTTGAAAAATAAAAAAGAAGAAGAAATATTATTCTTACTGTACTTAACACAAGAAAAAACCCCACAAAAATTATTTCTATGTGACTCCGTGATTCAACAATGACTTTCTGTAGGCCATCTTTATCAAAAAGGAATCTGTAATTCATAAACCAGTGATCTAATCAAATTAACAAATTTTGAAACAGGCAGTGCCTCAAAGGTTCGCTCATCAGTATCTTTTACATTACTCCCACCATACTATTAAAATTTTTAAAGAAATAGAGGGGAACAAGGAAAATGAGAAATTAAAACATTATGGCTCCCAATCATTTTACAGAAGTAGTACTAGCTGATAGGGGTGCTTTGGCAGAACCAGTCCCACAGTTCCCCTTACCACAATGTCTCTATTCGCAGCCCATGCTCCTTCACCAGCCACTCCCACCTCTTGCTAGGAGAAACAACCACTTTTGCTTCTCTACCCTGCACAAACCCATCATGTTCACTAGCCTCACCCAGGCAGAATCAAACTGCACTCATTATGAATGAAAAATACCAAAACCACCTATTTTTTTTAAGTTATTGCATGAAGTTGCTCCCAAGGAGGCCTGATTTCAGTTCCCGAGGTGTATTTAGTGTCTGCAGAACAAAGATGATACCGGAGGGCACCAAACATCTGGAGCCACCAATGGCTGAGAAGGCAGCAGCACAGCATGAGATGGATGTAGGTGGAGTAACTTCCACATGCAAAGGCAGCTTAATCCAATGCTTATCAACACACAGAGGTGAGAGTCACAGATGGCATTAAAAGGTATACGAGAATAAATGGTTACCTCTTGCTAAGGCCAATACAAATGTCTCTCCAGAGGCAGATGACTTGGGGGCTGAGGTTGGTCTGACCTTGTACAGCTGAAGTTAATGAAACGGAGCTTTGCCACCAAGTTCAAGAGGGTAGGATGGAGGCATGGGCAGGAGGAGCTCTGACATCAGGCACCCAGAGTTCAGCCTCTCCAGAACTGAACTTCCCTTTCTAACCCCCCCTGTCAGAGCAGAAAGCTGCAAAAGCTTGCTTATGGTTAAAAGGGGGAGGGGAGGATAATTGCGGTAATCTTCAAAGGATTTGTTTTAATTTTTGCTGAAAGGACAGCAAGTCTTTCGTTGTTTGAACATATGGCTTTTGGGGAGAGGGCTCTGAGTTATTTCATTACTGCTCTTTTGAAATTTTGCTGATTATCAGGAACAAATACAGCCTTAACACCATAGCTGTGATGAAGAGAGATGACTTCCTTGTAAAGCTCTTCGTTGTTTGCATCCTAGTAATTATTCAGCAAATGGATTCCACCTGTTGTACTTCACCCAGCACATACAGATGGGACTGAAATATATCCTGGATTTATATTTTATTTGGACTAACAAAGCCAGGATTTGAATTCAAGGGCCAGTGAAGGAACTAAGAATGTTCTGCATCAGAGACTTGGAAAAAGAAATACAGGGCTTTGGCTGTGGCCCTTCTGCTCAGATTATCTCCAAATATTTTACACAATGACTCTTCCTAAGGAAAGCAGGAGCGATCAAATCCATTACACTCTGCTGCTGAACCCTGTCTCAGGCCTCCTTCTTGACACATTTCTTTAACTTCCTGTAATTTACTTTGTACATTGAAATCACTGGCAATATTTTGACCATCTCCTGCTTTAACTCCAAACCACAATGAAGGCAGATTTGACTGCTAAAACAGTATTACACAATATCTGTCATCCAGATTGGACAGTAACTTATTAGACTCTGTTTTATTGAAAGTCTGCATGTCTGCATTTTGTTTTTATACCTTGCATGTGTTTTTAGTGTTGAACTTGGCTTTTCCATGAATCTTATAAACACAAAAAGCACAAAGACTGAAATCCAGTCCCTGCTGAAGTAATAGGATTTTTGTCACTGATGTCCACAGGGTAGGATTTCAACACAGATTACTAACAGATTTGGGTTTGTAACAAAAATTTCAATTTGTGTCTCTCCAATGTACACCTTTTGACTGGAGAGCTCAGTAGGGAGGAAAAAAATTCAGGAAGAAATACTACTATTAAAATTACATTCTAGGCAACGTCCTTGTGCATGTGCATGCACACCCACATCTGGAAGAGCTGCTGAGAGCACATGGAATCACACAAGGTCTGAGACCCCAACTAAGAGAACACCACTTTTAGACCTGGGATCTCTAAATCCCTAAGGATTTGTCCAATACCTTAGAGGTTCTAAACAGTGCAGACAAAGAACACTTAATGTCAATCCCTTGACCATATAAAAAATACATTTTCTACCTTCTGTCACTCTACAGGATACAGCATTCTAGATTTTGGTCTTCAATATGCAGAGATATGGTATATATAAGCAAACACAAAAGGGTGGTAATATCCATGTGGAAAGGTACTACACCCTATAGTAAATTAATTTGCTGAACACATACCCTCCCTTTTGCCTGGTAACTTTTGGCCCTTTTCAGTTTCAATGCAGTTAGGATCCTTTCTAAAGCTGTGCATTGTAATTCCATGAAAAGCAATGAGGGTAGGGAAAGAGGTCATGTTCTCCCTGCTCTATGCAGAAAGGGACAACTCTGGGAATCTATCTTCTTTGTTGTTGTGAAAGTTTAACAACTACCTTCAGCTCCACCAGCAAGCACCAAAGGTTTGGTGTGTGCCCACCAGTTAAAATTGAAGGCTATAACATCAACCCTTGTAAGAGAAAAGTTCTTAGGTCATTTCTAGAGATGTTTTTCTATTTAATGAGCATACCTTCCCACCCTGCAGGAGCAGTATTTTGGAAAATAAAGATTAAAGCCCTCCAAAAGATTCTTAAATAGCGTTTCTATAACCCATATGGCATATAAATTAATATAGGATAGTGTTGTGTATCAAGTTTATTGGCATACAGTTGGTATGGCCAGATTACTTGTCCTTTTAGTGTGTAACCTTAGACTGCAGCCATCCTTAATACGTGCTGATAAATCTTAAATGTACCAGTCCACTGTGTGTCATTTGTTCTTCATACATACACTTCTCTTCGGAGTATGTAAGTAGATATTTACATATAAAATTCTGATGGGGCACGAAGGATTCGATTAATGCATTCCTTTGTAAACCCACCAAACGCACTATGTTTTCTATCCCTGATAAAACCTCTAGGCTTTTAAACTCACAAATGTACTTTAATAATTGCTAAGCAGCTGTTATGGCCTGTGAAGGTTCCTGGTCTGGTAACAATGGAAACTGGAGTCTTATGTTTATCTTCAGGCCAGGACGGATGGAGGCAGCAATAGTATATGCTTTCCTGAACTGACCTGCTAATGACCTGAATCCTGCCCTGAGGGGTTAGTATCCCTTGGAGTAAGAGGATATTTAGCTCTGATGCCCGTTCAACCTACTCATTTAAAAGAAATTGCCTCATCCAAGCTAAAGGGTTTAGATCCTATTCTCCAATATTAATCATTCATGCATGTTATTTCAGAAACACAGTTGTTAGTTATGAAAATTATATGCATTAAAACCTAAGCAGTCTTGTACCACAAAATTTAATATGGTCAGTGCCAAATGTCAAAGAAAACTTCAGTACTACAAAGACTTGATAATAGGTTTGACTGCTTATTCCTTTCAACAGTCCAACTTCAGTGTGTCTGTTTTGTGCATCAGCCATTCTTGTGTCTCTGCTGAACCAAGGCCATCCAGGGATACCAAGTTCTTTACTGACTACCTTCCTCCCTTAGAAGGAGCGAGCAAGCAGTTTGGATTAAACAGAGTGACTTCATTCACTCTTTGGATAAAATTGATCTGTCCTGAAGTTATAATAAATTCAACTACATTAAATAACTATTTTGCTTTATCACATGCATGTACATTTTACATGTTTCTGATCAAGACCAGTGACAGAAAACGGCACAGGATGGCTATTGCCATGATATCCTCTCACACATCTGGAGATTATTGACACAGCGTTCCATAAGGATTGTATAGTTTGGGAAACCCCAAGATGTTTTGAGCACTTACTCACAAACCCAAACGTGCAGCCTCACCAAGCACTAACAAAATACCACACTCTCTAATTTTCTTCATTATCACAGAGTAATGATACAGCCAGAACTCCTACTTCCTGGAGTCTATGCTCTCTTCTTTATCTCTGTGTACATCTGCTACTCAGTGCTGTCCAAATTCAGAGCAGTACTTGCTACTATTCTATTACAGGTTTTCCTTGGATGCTAATCCCCTGGGAATCTGGCATCCCGTTTCAGAGCAAATCCTGTTCATGCACACACTCAAAACAAGAACCCAGTTTACCATTTTGCAGAAACATCAACAACAAGAATTAAAGTTACAATAAAGTTGCATGTTTATTTAAGTTTCTCAGCACAATTCCCACCCAGATAAAATCACCATCCTGAATAAGTCACAAAAAAAGTTTGCTGAAATTTTGCACCTAGATCATTTCAATGCCTTGGAAAATGTTCTCCCTTTCCAATTCCCTTTCCACTCCCTCAACCTCCTCCAATGGAAGAAAACAGGTTTGTATTTTAAACATTAACTTTTAGGTAAATTCTGCTCTGCAGATCTAAATATTATTTCCTTGGGATATTCCACACCTCCAGAGGCAACATTTGACTTCTTCAACATAACCAAAAAAAAGTATCACACAGATGGCTATGTGTAAATCTATCTGCTACCATATTCATCATAAAAATGTATATAAAAAATATTTAGCAGTAAAGCCTTTCTTGAAGATTTTACAGTAATTTCTTTGCTCCTAGATGACTTTTCAAAATCACAGTCTCACCTGCCTCTGAAACCAAATTCAGTGACTCCTAGAAAGTTCATTGAAAAAAAATTATTTGCTACTGCACATGAAAAGCATGAAAACATGAAAAGCTATCTACCAACTGCTGTAAGCCAGTATAGACAACAAGTACTAATAAATTATTGTATTTGAGGAGATCAAAGCTTGTTCTTTACAACTTTGCTCACTTGATCATATACCAGGCATGCAGCTAGGTAATCCCAAAGCCGGGATGAGGGTCAAACCAGAGTACCTGAGGCTTTCCAGCAGGATGCACCTAATGCTCCTGTACCAGTGGGGGAAACACCTCTTCATCTCCCAACAGACAACGTTTCTGCTCCTATCCTATTTGCTCTGACTGATTCTGAAATGGGTGCAGCCTGGGCCTACCAGGGCTGCTCAGAGCCATTGACCTGGAGCCTCGGGTGCTGAGCCTCGGGTGCTGGGAACATACCTGGGCAAGCCTATAGCACTGCAGACAACAAAAACTCACAAGCTTGTTGTTCAAAGCCCCCACCAGCCAAAGGCCTGCAGGCAGCACTTCTGGAAATGCGCCCAGGCAGGTGGCCTGCACCTCTTGGTATGAGGCTGGAGATCCCAAGGCGGCCAGTGACCTTTATCCTGGCAGCTCCAGCCCAGGGATGTAGCAGGGCATGATTGGCGCCGGTACGTACCCGCCCCTGGATCCAGGTGCACTGTTAACAAAACTGTCTTTCCCACAGAGCCTGCAGAACAATACATTTCATATTCTAATGAAGTAATTATTAAAATAGGTAATTATTGAAATAACCGCATCAACTCCCAGTCATTAAAATCCTCCTAAACAGAACGGCATGATAGCTTAGGCTATTAGAAAGCTTGGCAGCCACCCAACGCCTACAATAGCTTCTAATTAATTGATCTCACCTCTAATCTGCTATTGTTAGCCTAGTGCTGATCATTTGTTTGGCCTACAGATCCTATTGCCCCTTTCATTTGATTGTATTTGTTACTGTACCCTCTCTATCTCTTTCAATTAAGCACAGGTTAAGTGGTTCAACCGCAAGAGAATAGGAGATAATGGCACCAATCAAAGTAATCTCTTTAATTTGCTAAATGGATTACAGGGAAACCCCAGCCAAAGTGAAGTCATAGCTGGTGGCCTTCACTTGAACTATACACAAAGAGTATCTAATTATTAACCCACCACATGCCAAACTTTACAGATGTCCAATAAAACAATACAGCAGTCCCGTACTAGCGGGGTTGCTCTCATTACAGGATTTTCCATTGTAAAATTACTTTGACTGCAAAATCCTTGTGTCAGTGTCTTTCCAAGCACGCCATACACTGCACTTTCAAGTGCAACATATCTAGATATAACAATCAAAACACTGCACTGCATACCAGTCAAGGGAGTGGATTTATAATCTCTTTAAGGACATGCTTGTGGTAGAGTTCATTTTTCATATTTGTACTATAAATGCAAATGCAGCTTTGCAGCTAGTATTGCTTCTGCTGACTGGAGAAGTTTTAATAGTAAATAAGTTTTGTCCTTAAACTGGCAAGTGGGTTTCTTCCCCCTCTCCTCTCTCCTCTGAAGTGTTTGTGAGCAAGCTGTCTGGCAACAGAGCTTCACACCCAGCACTTTGGCTGTGTGTGTCCTTGGCTAATCAGTCAGGCAGTGAGTGAATGTGAGCTGCATGAGATGGAGGGTCATTTCCTTGCAATGACAGGGAGAGTGGGGCATCAGAAAGAAAAAAGGTAGGAGGGGATGACAAGATTTCATGCCAAAGGAAAGTCAGCTGGTTGGAGAAGCAGAATTTCTGAGGAGCAGCTGGATCTCTGCCTTTTCATAATAAAATGTTTTTATTAGTGACAAAACAGAGATTACTGAGTACAAATCTACTGCTCCTGGCAGAATTCAGCTTGCATCTGATGATGGGCCAGTGAAACAGAATATGGTATCATTTTGCACTTCCATTTTGCCTGTGGTTGGTTGCTTTCAAATAGAATGATTACATTAGCCTCAAGCAGAACACATAAGTGAAATCTCCATATTAACTTAAAGGAAAGTGAGCTATATGGAGAAATAATAACCTATATTCCAGACTGGATGACTTCAGATCCTACAAAAAGTCCATTAAAAATGGAACAGAACTTGTACTTTCCAAACCTGACACCTGGCACACAAGAGAGCACTTATTTCTAACATTTACTACAGTTGTCTTGTAAAGTCAAGAGCTACAGTTTTGATTTCAGACTTAGCTTTTTGCATCCGCACTTGTTTGGGCACCAAAGCTTCTGTACTGGGATTGTCAACTTTACACAATTTTCTGATGGTGTGGTTCCAGGTCGTTTCCATGCAATACAGGCACGAACAAAGAAATTATATATATGCATCTCCAAATTTCCAGCAACACTCCCAACACAGCATGCTTCTGTTCCAACAAGATGTCATATTTCATAACATGTTTTTGTTTGCATGGTAACTGGCCAGTAACTTGGCATTCTTCTGCCGTTCTGTGTTTCAACACCAGTTCAAGTACTAACTGCTTAAAGCTGAGCACATACTTCCTGCATTATTGAATTAGCAACTACATACACACACTGTAAACTTCAGCATAGTCCTTGCAGCAACTGCTTGTACAGCAGGTATGGTTCCACAGGAAAATCACAGCAGACTCCAGGTTTGTCACCCACAGTCACCTAAAGGCACACACACAAGAAACCTGCTTGCTCTGAACTTGTTGAGCATTCTGAAAAAGAAGAAGTTCTATTGGTGCAGTTTGGGGAACAGGGCAAGATGCTCTTCTTTTTCCACTCCCAGACCTCAGCCTCACTGCCCTGCTTACTGTGTTCTGGCCTGAGGCACCCAGGACATCTCCATAGGCTGACTCCACTCATCCAGCCAGCAAAAACAGGGGCTGTTCTCCACAGGATGTGGGACCTGGTCTGGCTCACTGGAGAAGTGCTACAGCACCAGCAGCTGCAACCAGCAGGGACTGGGAACCAGGCTGGGGGACAGGATGCCTCAGCCACCCTGTCCTCCTCCTTTTACATACAGCATGCAAACAGATCAAAAAGATCTGGAGCATGACCTGCAGCTCATTTCCATTTTTACCTCTAACAAGTCCTTATGGAGATGCACTTTCTGCCCACAGCGATCCATTGTGCCTGCATATGTACACCTGACCTAAAAATACATGGCTGGCTGACACCTTCAAGCGTGGAGGAAATCAAATGCCTAAATTTCCAAATGCCTTTACCATTTGAGAGCACACGTAAGGCTATATTCTGCTTTCTAGCTGTCGCAGCTCTAACAACCTTAATGGATTTAACAGCACAGATAAAAACAGCCTTCCAGACTTTACCCAGGAAAAAATATTTTGCTATTTTAAATTATCCTATTTCTCAGGTAATTCACAAAGATTAAACTGGGCAAAAGGGAAGGTGGAAGCTTACCCAGTAGTATTGTCGGGTTGGATGATATTCAGAAAGCTCAAGCTTTAGGGATCTGTGGTGCTGATTCAGCCCATTCACAGAGCCAGGGGTCAACCCACAGCTCTACTTCTCTGGAATGCAGAAATATTTATTCACATCTGGAAATGGCCCATCTGCACTGGAAACTTTTCTAGCATTTTCTCTTCTATTATGATACAAAAGGTACCAAGCAATCATTTTTTTTTTTTTAATTGTTGTTCTATTTCTCTAACAGTCTTCCCTTCCATTTATATACCTACATCAAATAAGCAAGTCATGCCTGTTAGGAAGTAAATCAAAATGCTCTGAAATCTGCCAGAGTGGGTACCAATAACACAAATTGGTACATAAATATTGAGGCCCTAGTAATCCTCCCTCAACAAGTGAGCCAAATAAGAAACCGGGCGAAGCCCTCCCTTTTTAATTCTGCAGAACTATTGCTAATAGCATGGAGGCACCCCAGCACACACGAGTCCCTGGCTTGAGTGACTGTTTTCAACAACACCTTAATTAAACCTGCTCCAAGCAAATTTAATCAGCGTGGGGAGCAAAATGGCTTCTGAAAGCAGGGAGCACTTTACATCAGCATTTCCAGCACAACTGTCAACAGTGCTGCAAAAACATTTTGCTAAGCATCAGTGGCAACTTCTGGTTACAAAGAAAGTAATTCCTATTGCAACCCTTAGAGCAAACCACTTTAGAAAGATCCTGAGGAAAGTGAACATAGGGAAGACACTTTCCCATCTGCATCCCTTCCATTTCAGTTTCAAGAGGAACTTCTCTGAGCGTCTGAAATCTGCCCCTATGTTTAATGTCAGTGATAATATTCCAGGACTTAAATTCGGATCACAGACAAATCTATTCCTCTTTTTCCTGTTCTTTCCTAAGTGTCTGCTTACGGTCAGGGCAGAAGACAGATTGCTGGGCCAGACAGACCCTGGGTCTGAGCCGGCAAAGCCTTTCTTAACTCATTGCAATATGTTTCCTACACTACCCTGTCACAGGCAGCACAGAAACTATTTGCTCTTTCTTTCTTCTGGCTGTATGAAGTCTATTATTTAGGTAATTACACTAGGAACTGTACCAAGCAAATGGTTTCCTCCCCTATTGATGCAAGACAAGTCTCAAGACTGATGATAATTCCATTGCCTTGCTACACAAATAACATAAATCTCACTGATGGATATTTTGCATGATCTCTGATTGAAAACAGCCTTCAAAAAATACAACTGTCTTTAAGACCTTTCTTCCCTAAACCTAAACTACTGTGGAACCAAACAAAAAGCAACTCTTTCATTGAGCAAACTACAACAGTGCTGTTAAGCAAAGCCCCAAGGTAGATATTACTATTAGTTTCTGTATCCAGCAGCACAGGCAGATCTGCTCAAGAGCTGCCCTCCCTATTCCACACCACTGGCCGAAGGTGTGCTGGGCAAAAGGCACAGGACTCCCCTTGCAACCCATTTGCTGTGAGAAATAGCTGGTATTGGCAATGAGGGCAGGCAAATGAAGAGGAGATGTAAGGCAGTGGTACAAACTGTGATCTCCTACTCCCAGGGACCATAAGTAGAATGGAGATACCAACCTCTGACAGGGTTGGGGCCAAAGCCCTCTCTTCGTGCTCATCGTTGGAGCCAAATGGCATTCCCATGGTTTGGCTGCCATGTACCCCCATTAAAATGGATGTTCCTAGGGACTGTTCCTACAGCCCTGTTGCCTTTCCTCAGCAGGGACATGTCTTCTGCACTCACTACAGAACACAGATCCCCGAATGCACAGTGTTAGAGAGAGCATCTAAAGGCACAGTTACACCCTGATAATGAAGTTTCATCTCAAACTGTTTAGTTTAAATGCAAAGATGAACATACACACAGATCATCTAAAGAAAGGCCCTTTGCAAGGACTGCTTTTAGAAGCCACGTGTAAAAAACCAAGAAATTTGCAAAAAAGCCCCACCAAACAACCAAACCAGCTCAAAAAAACCCAAAAACAAAACCAAACAAAAACAAACAAAACCACAAAAAAAAGCACACCACCACAAAAACAACCAAAGAAAAAAACAAAACAACAACAACCAGAAAAAAACCTACCCCCCCCCCAAAAACACCACCACCAACAACAAAACAAAAAAAAAGTGGTAAAAAATAAATGAATTGTCTTTTAATTTCTGTTGATAAGTCACATATGCCATCTCTCTGTCAATATTGGGCCTGTGAAGAAGCAGACTGCTTCACAGGCCCTATACTAATTCCTATGCTTTTCAGGCAATGAATATGTAAAAAATTTAATACTACTTCAGTAGGAGTTAAACACAAATGAAAATACCTTATGTCTAGAGCACTCTGCCAGAAACCATCTGCTTAAAACCTCCAATTTAAACTTAGGCCTATGATATGCCTGGTTACTACTGAAATCCCAAAGTAATGGGAAACGCAGGAGAAAATAGCAAGCTTTGGTAACTTTCCTACTAAACTTCAAAAAAATCTCTGAAAAACATCTCCTTCTTGAGAGGTGCAGCTTTCCCTCCTAATATTCAATTTTATTCTGCAGAGGAAAAATCACTTTCTTAGCTCAAAAAAACACAGTTTATTTCTTTCTCCAAGTAGAAGCGTTCTCTAAATATGACCCAAATTATCAGGTAATTTTGCTTCAACCAAAACTGAATTGTTTCAGCAAATCAACCCTTTACCATTTGCAGTCATCTTAATGCCACCATGCTTGTCTGAAGGACCGGGGTTGCACATATTATTTACACAGCAGCAAACACAATGCAGTTAGAACCTGCTCAGAGTTTTTCGACTGAGGACACACAGAAAAGCATTGGTGCTGCACAGTCCCACAGGGCTCTCCAGGCTGCCTGGTTTGGCTGGGAGTGAAGCAGCATCTAGTGCTAGCCAAGGAAATGCTATCACTCAAAGACACTGAAATAGCCATGGAAAGAAGACACCATGCAACAACACAGCACTCCTATAACTCTACTGTAGAAAAGTACCTCTCTTCAAAACTCTTACAGAAAAATCAGAATTGCTCAGTAAAATATTTTGGATTACTAATCAGAGAGGAAAATGAACAAACAGCAAAACTTCTACAGCTTCAGCAGAGCATGTAATAGAACTTATAAAAGAAAAAAAAGCTAAGTAGTTTCAATCCTCAGGCTTTAAACACAGTACCCACGTGATTTCTTAGACAAAATTTAAATCCATCAGTATTTCAACAGTTCCCTAAATTAATAAGCTATACTATTTTAGCAAAATCTGTTCAAACAACGAAAAACAGAAAATGAGTGGTGTCAACTAGACACTAGCTGAAAGTCTTGATGTATATTAAAATCTAAAAAGTATCTAGAAGTTAAGACTTTAGAAAAATATTAATATAAAATACCTATGAGTTCAGCCTTTGAGGAAAAATAATGTGTTAAGCCAAATACATATGGAAGCATCTAAAATTACAAGCTCTTATTCCAACTTCTGGTTATTCAGTAGCTAATCTGCACTGGAAGAAGGTAACTAAATACAAATGAATTGTTAAGAAAAACACCCAGTATTTGCTTGAATATTTAACAGCTGGAACAGCTGGACTGGATTATCGAACAATGAAATTCAGTGTGCAGTCAGGTAGTGAGGCAAGAAAGCTCCTTGAACAAAGCCACAGCAGAAGGAAATAAAATAATAAGCATTTATAGCAATCCTCTTTTTCTTCTTCTTAACCAGCTATTAAATCTCACACTGAATGTCCCATTTCATAAATACACGTGAATCAAATCAACACATCTAGAAGCCAGTTTTAAAGGTTTTTAAAGGCTTCTTAATTTCATTTTATAGTGACAAGATGTAATGGGATTTCTTTTTTTTTTTAATTGAACATGTTGGATTCCCAGTGCTGGAAGGATGCTAAATTTCACTTATTTATTTATTTATTTGAAAGTATAGGAAATCTTAGGAGCTTTTTCCATCACCCCTTATCTACACTGGCTGCTGTTGCTGAAAGCAAGAGGCTTATCTCAGATATTGACTCAGGACAGTTTTATTGAAATTGTGTGAACCTGCTCTGATGCTCTCTGAAGTATATGTAAGTGCAGTATAAGCACAGAGGCCCAGAACAATTCCTGAGGGACGTGGGACCACAATATGCAAAGGTGTCTCTGGATGAGGAGCTGTAGCTCAGTGATGGAGAGCAGTAGGGATGAAGGAAACCATTTTTCATGTTTCTGTTTCTGGTCTCCACAAGCTCATGGATCATCTCCTCATCAGATGACGTGAGATCCAGTACACCTAATTCAGATGGGCTCTCTTGCATGGGCATATTACACACAAATAATATTTTTAAACCTTGCTTAAATGGTAGCTGTCGAATGACAGTTCCATTTGCAAACTTTCAAAAGCATCTTTTTCTTTCCAGCACAAGGAAGCTGAATGGTTATTTTACAAAGACTGCAGCACTGTTGTCTAAAACCTGGATTCTCTTCTGATCAGCAGTGCTATTTTGACTTGAACCTTCTGCTTCCTGGAGACGGACTCAATGGTCCTTCCACCGCCAACTTCTGCCTCCAGCTGCCTCATTTTCCCGATTCAGTGAAACATCTGCTGTCGAGTGGGTCTTCTGGTATTGATACCACTGCAATAGCCAGGTAGTCCAACACCAGGGCCATGAGTATACTGGATAGATATCCCAACAGACTGATCACAAATCAATCAATGAGAGTGACCAAGTTCAATCTTGACAAACTTTTCTTAGAGGGAGCCAGCACCTCATCAGGATGAGCAAAGCCTTGGAAAACACAGCAATATGGAAGACACAGTCAAGTTCAGGCTGTTGATGCTGTGCCAAAAGACCCATCAGAGCTGCTTCAGATCTTCAAGTGGAATTCCTTTATGTTCAGGCACTGGCTTGTCTTGCCAAATATTTCTAATGCGATTTGCATACCTCAGAAAAGATCCCAAACTTTGCAAGTTAAGCCAAAACACAAGCCCAGCCAAAGCCTCCACCTGCGCAAAATGTTTATTTTTAGCAGCTGCAGACTTAGGGGAGCCTGGCAATAAATTTGACCTGCAGCTGCTCATCATGCCAATGCTGTGTCAACAAATGGCAGGCTGGCAACGAACATATTAAACACAGCACTACCCAATTTATTCAATGCATTCCTAATCAGAGGGGAGACAAATGGCGGTACATGCAGGAGATCCAGATTTAGAGGAGGTTCCCGTTCATTCATTTGAGAAAGATCTGGCCTGAACTGCCTTATTTTTTTGTTGGCCAGTTCCATCCATGCCCATTCACAGATTAAATGTTTGTTTACTGTTTTGCAAAGGAAGCAGGTGCTTAACAACAGATGTTTGATCACAAATTTTTCATTGGACTTCACTGTGAGCAGGGGAAAACGAAGCAAAATACTGCAAAAGTGTAGATGCAACTCTCCTTACTTCAGTCCTGGTGGGAGGGAATTGCCCTAGGTGCAGTGGTGAGATGCGGCACCCAGGCAGCATATACAGCTGAAGAGCTGTGCAATGCCTTCTGCTCCCGCCAGCAGTGCCAAAGAAGGAGGCAAGGACCAAGCACGCTGGAGAACTGAGGAGCTCACAGCGCTCCTCTGTGCCATCCTTGGTCATGCAATAGCCTGGAAAGGGACCGGGGAGGGCTCTGGTGCCGTGGGGCAAGGCAGGAGGGAGGGGGCAGCATTTCTCAGTGGGAATGCAGCAGTGACAAGCAAGGAGGGAAAAGACAGGGAGTAGGACAGTCTTGGGCAAAGGGGTGAGGGAAGACAAAAGCCCATGGCTGTGATCCATTCAGTTTCCATACAGCTGAGACACCCTGAGCCAGCACTAGTTTTACCTTTTCTCAGGCCAAAGGGAGACACAGATATGTGTGGAAACAAGACTTTGGTTCAGGCCTATCACATATGCAAGACCTTGCACTACCCACAGAGCTTTACTGACTCAGCCCAAAAACCAGCAGAGTTTGGAAAGCACCATTGATCCCACGGGCTGAGTCAGCCAGTGCAGCACTCCCAGTAGCTCCACTCGCAGAGAGGTCCAGGGACCGTCACCTCCTGTTCTCAGAGCAAGAGTGTGATGGAGAGGTGAAATATTTGATTTCAGGTAATGGAGAGGTTGTCAGCTGCTCTCTTTTTTTTTTCCAACATCCTTGCCAGATTATTCACTGCTAAATTTAAGTGGAGAACAGTCTCACAGGTGAAACAAATACAAGGCCAGGCTGCACATCACCTTGTTACCTTTGCTACCTTGGCTAAGTGAGGTCGGTTTTTTAATGCTGCTGTGCCCAGTGATGATCAACATGCAGCCCTGGCAGCATTTGGCTGGTGAGGAGGCACCACTCATGGCACCTCTGTTGGGCACAGGCTTGCCCAAATGCCAAGGGGACTTGTGGTCTGAGGGTTAAATGCCAGCTTTCCTCTCAGCTGAGAAAAACTTCACTGCACAGAAAGCAGGAATGACACACAACCTTCGCATAACCCGACCCCTCTGGGCACATACCTTCAACAGACAGCTAAAAAAAAAAAAATTTTAAAGCTCTTTATCTGATAGACAAGTTATTATTATACTGAAAGAAGGGAAACATCAGAGACATCCTGAACAGTACTGACTACCCACAAATCCCATTAAATGAATTTTAAAAAAAGGCCAAGACAACAATGAAACCCTTCACCCTTAATCCTGGATTTATACATGTGTTGTAATTAAATATAAATTGAATTTCAAAGCCATTTCAAATAAAAGGGCAGCTCAAGAGGCAGAATGATAAAGAGATCTATATATAAATATCAGTTATACGAATACCTACTCTACTTAATGCCAATATAACGTAACTATCAACAGCTGAATACCCTATTTTTGTAAATTTGGTAAAGAAATAGTACTTCAGAGGAAACATTAGAAAGGTAGGAGGAAAGCCTGGTAGGAGGAAAGCACATTCATACTACAACTGTTAATTCAAAAAATAAATTGGGAAGAGTCTTCTCTCTTTGAAATCCACTGTTATGTTCTGTTTTCCAAATACCTGGTGAAGGTATTTTTGGCCCCCAGACCACAGGTCTGATTTTGGCCATTCACTGTTAGCCTATGAAATAATTGGCATGTTTTATCATCCTTTCTTGGCAGGATGAGAGGTAGGGAAAGGTGGCAAGAAGAGATGCCTCTGGCTGAACACAGGGAGGGTACTTTTAGCAAGCCAGGCAGGTCTCTGGACAGAGGCTTGCCAACCTTCCCCCAGTCAGATCCAGACTGGAAAAAACTGGGATTAGGCTGGGTTAATCTCAGAGTTGGCCCTCCTTCCAGCAAAGCACCTGATTGGAGCCCTCATGGGGTTCCATCTCACCTGAGATATAAGAGATGCCACATCCTCCATGGGGTTGGCAGCCTCAGACCAGATCTTGGAACACCCAGGTTTAGTTTCCAACTCTGCCACAAATTCCACATGTTACCCTGGGCAGGGAAAGCTAATCCCCATGCTTCCCTTCTCCGTTACCTCAGCTCTTCCTGTTTGTCCATCTCCTCTGATTAAATGCTGGACTCTAAAAGCAGGGGCTGTGTGTTCATATGGTGTTTCAAGCAGCATGGCTTGATAGGATTTGGCACATTCATGTGCAGTGAAGTAAATCAATCAATATTCAGGAGCATTACATTACAGCATAGCATGGGCAGAGACATCTACTACAGGGTCTACCTTTAGTTTCTTGACTTCTTTCCAAGAATCTTAAGGATAATTTTGTTTAAATATGTAATGAAAGATTAGGGCTAAATCTGTAATACACATGAAAATGAAGTTATGCCATTCAATGAACAGTTATTGTCCTCCTCATAAAAGTTTATTACACACAAAAGCATTCTGCAGGCATGGGTAGCTATTAAAATGCCTACACACCTAACTCTGGTTTCACTGTTGCACAAAGCTGTGGCTTCATGCATCCTTCTACAAGATCCCAAAAATAAATGGCAGTTGTTCACTGCCAAAAAAAAAAAAAGGGGGGGGGGAAGAATGCAGGACTGTATTTATGCACTGAAAAAACCACTCCCGTTTGTTCCAGCAGAGCTACTGCACAGCAAGAATGAACTGTGCCTGCTGCCTTTTCCAGCTGTCCGTGGCTCACCAACACCACACCTTCCCTGCCTGCCTTCCGCCAAACCCGACCTCTTGGGTCCTTCGAAGTAACCACCGGCATCATTTCGGTGCAAACTCTCTGCCACCCCATTGGTGGACAGCAGCGTGGCAGGAAACTTGCTGGAAATGACAGTGACAGATGTTCCAGCACCGAACAGCAAAGCCATAGACCCTCTTAAACCAGCCGTTACAGCGCCTATATTTTAATTTTAATGGCGAATCTCATGGAACAGACATGTTGGAAGAGCAATAAATAATAAGTTATTGTACCCAGTCTTTCATTTTTGAATAGTTAAGGAGATTAATGTACTTGTCTGCACTACTACTCTGAGCTATTCTGAAACAAAACCCCAGGCGGAGCAACTTCTCCACGGCCATGGACGTACCAAACCCTGGGCATGCTTTGCCATGCACCTCCACTGTACATACTGCAGCATCTTGTTTGGATTGTCTTCTCTAAATAAAAGGTAGATCAATAAATAAATTTAATTAGCACATTAGAATAGCCATTATTTGCTCTGACACATAATGAGGAAAATGAAACTACTTCAAAAGAGATTTGCTCAATTAACACAAGACTTTATAATGGCACTAGAATAAGATCTTATCACAGATCTAAATAGCCTGGATTGCAATTTCTCTCTGACACATACTGGAATGCTTCTGACAGTCATACTATCATTAGAGGGATCTGTCTGCACTTCCATGATATCCCTAATCCTCTGTTTTGAATATTTAATATCTACAGCAAATGGAAATCACTGCAGCATACTTCAGAGATAATTCCCGTAACAAGGATGGAGGGGTTGTATTGCTGCAGCCTATTCTTCTAGCTGTTCCCACTCAAACTTCTCAGCATTTCCCTGTGGAAAAGTCAGAAGATCTGGCTCTGTTGTGGGCAGATCTGGCTCTGTCATGCAGTTATCCATAGCTGCAGACCCTGAAATGCAATTCATCAACACAGAGCAAACATAACGCTAGTTAAGCACTTCTCCTTTGTGCCTACAGCTGAATCAGCAGCCCTTATTGGCCACGTGGTACACACAGGTATAGCACAGAGAATAACTCTAAAACTAAGGAAAGTCAGCACAAAAAAGATTAATCTTTTCAGTATATTTTTGTTGTTAAAATCTCTGACAGAATATTTTACAAGGAAAAACCACAAAAGTTGTTCTTCAGAGCAGTCACCTCCACTGGGTCTCAAACCAAATCGCAGAATAATTTTTCAATGAAACCATGAACCAGTTTTACTTCAGGCAAAACCACTGAGATTTTCCTTAAAAGACAAGCAAAACTATCTGCACCAAGATGCTGCAAGCCTTTCTTGTTAGGATACTAACTGAAAAGCAGTCAATAAATATTTCGCACATCTTTGACTTGTCTTGTCTCTTTTTTTTAAGAAAGAAAACCTTTCTTGCAAAAACGGGGGACAGTCCCTCAAAATAGCATTTTCCCAGGCTTGCAAAGTATAATTCTAAAACTGTTGGGTAAAAAAAAAAAAAGAAAATCTTTATGGCAACACCTACGACCTCACCCATAGGCAAAGGCAGAAGTCTGCAAAGAAAGCAACTCTGTGCAACACACAGGTTCTTCTTTTAATGTACAAATCAAATGCCTAATGCCAGTGCTCACTAGGTGTTGTGTTCAGCAAAAAAACCTAGGCAGCTCTACTACCTGCTCCTTTTCAATGTCCATAGATATCTATGAAAAAAATGGTGTATCTATAAGAAAAACAACAGGCAACTTTCATCCTAACTTACTGTTAATTAAGCTGCTCTTACAATTTATTTTTTGATAATTTTACAAAGAACCTAAGCAACTGTGAACTCAGTCCAAAAGCAGAAAAAAACCCCTTTCTTTGAAGGTTTCTGTGCAATTCTACTGCATGTGCATGGAAAAAATAACCTTGTCGGTACAAAATGCCTTAAAGGAATCTCCCATCAAAACCCAAATGAGGATGTAGACTCTTGACTGAAAAGAAGAGATCAGTGCAGTCTCTGGAGACAGTATCAAAGGCAGAGACGCTAAGCAACAGCAGATTTAGCAGATCTCTCACTTCCATCTCTTCACTCCAGGACGCCAGCCACCTCAAGAGACTAGCTCACATCAAACAGAGAAAACGATCAGCTATAGGCTCGAAATTAAGCTTACACGGGTTCACAAAAGACCTGAGTGTTTCTGAGAGATAAATACACAGCTGAATTTTGAACAAGGAGCATGCCGACCTCTGACAGCATCCTGCTCATCTCCACTGGCAGCTTTGACAGGAGCCATGGCAGAGTTCCACACGTGCAGCACTGAGGGTGCTCACTGGCACCAACAGGCTCACACAAACACCCTTGCCTTTGAATTCCCCAGGTAAATATGCAAACCACAAGGGTTTGACATCATTTATATAAAGAATGGTTCAAATACAAGCTGGAGAGATACTGCTGAGAAAGACCTGGAGGGCTGGACAGAAAGCACTACGACATTTGGGACAGTGAAGGAGAAGGTGCAAAGAGATCACGCAAATGCCAAAATAAGGAGCCGCAGTTTGTTCCGAACATGGATCATGCCATAACAGCAACTTGAAACTCATGGGGGATGCAGATTCTTGATAACATTAAAGAAAATCTCTTACTTTGAAAAGCCAGTCTACATGCCATCACTTGGCAGATGTTTAAACTGAAAATTTTTACAGTTAGAAAGCAGTGGTTTTAAACACTTACTCAAAATGCCTGTTTTAAGGCAAAATCTGCTCTGACACAACGCAGAGGCATGGTACTCCAGCAACTGAAAATCTGTTGGTTTTTAGGTTTCTGTTTGGGTTTTTGTTTTTCTGTAGGACAAGCAGCCTTGTCCTAGCTCTAGGTCACAAGCAGCACTACATATTTTCTAAGATAAAAATGTTAGCTTTCCTCTTACATGCTTGCATGATGCAGACTGATTAAACATTTGCCCTCTAAAATTGGAAATGTTATTTTACATCAGGAAGTCATAGAGGTTTTGATTTGTTTTGGCTTTTGTTTGCAGTTTGCCTCTCTGAAAAATGATACAGGAAGTACCAAAACATACTGTACTTGCACTCTACACAAAGGTAAGGTCTATCAAAAATCTCTTCACTTGTGATGGATAACTTTTGCAGGAACAAATACATAAATAGCAATACTTTGAAACTGCCTTCTATTCACATATACAAATCTTTGCAAATTAGACATGTTTATGACGTCTGGAACGGCATAGAATGAAAATGGCACCAGATCCCACCCCAACGTCACTGGCAAATTCTGGGTCAGGTGCTGGAGAACTGTCCTGTGTCATGGGGCAGTGCTTGGCAATGTTTCCTCCCACACAGGAGTGCTAGCTAATCTGCTGGCAGGTGGAGCAATTATCAACTGGGGGGTGGAGCAAGAAGAGAAAAAGAAAGCAAAAAGAATAGGGAAAAAAGAGGAAAATCCATTCCTTCACAAGACTTTAAATCTCAAAATTGTTGGCAGACCCTCATGAAGTTCCCAACTTCTCTCCGGGTGAGAAATCCCACACAAGCAGGAATGACTTCCAAACAAAACTTGAATGGCAATGGTTTTTAAATATAAGCTTCTCCACACCTCAGGTACCCAGCTGTAACACAGACACAATTATATGCCTTGCCCCACTGAATTTTTCTGAAAATAATAACATACGTATTTGAAGTAACCAGATAAAATACGGTAGGATTGACTGTCCCACCAAGGTCTCAAAAAAATTAGTATTATCTCAGAGAAAATTTTCAATTACGTGCAATAAATAGTCTCCAGCTATGACACAGTGAGTTAATTCCTAATTATTCACTGTGCTCAGAAAATTTTTTTATCACTTCTTTGATTCCTGGCTTTTCAAATATGCCTCTTTTTCTCAGTCATTTCCTCCAGGCAAAAATACTCCCCAGGTAAAGTGAAAACACGACATCAAATAGAAACCAAAATAGCAGGGAATGCTGGTGTAGAGAGTTGTTATTGTAGTTGCCGTAATAGCCTGATGCAAGAGCTGCACAAAAGTCCTGTGATAATACAAATATAAAATCCTTGCACAGACAAAGATGCATGCCGAGGCATGAAATAAATGAATGCCTACTACTGAGTTACATCAAGGCTGAATGTTCCCCTGGAGTCCATGATTGATTAATTCCTGTAACTTTGGTACCTGAAAGACAGGAGATTTTTCTTGGTAGTAAAGAGCCTTATAAGATATACTTAAACGGATTATGTTGATACCTTTCATGATGTAACCCTAATGATAATTTAATTGAAAAAGTGCTTTAAGCCATAATAGCAGAGAAGACAGGATTTCCTTTTTTCACTTTGACAATTATGGGCCAGTTCAGAACTGCTCTCAAAATAAGGAGGAGGACAAATTTCCAATCAACTTAAAAGAATGTGTCAAATTCTGCATGAGTTTTCCTCAAGCCAAACACAGAAATGTTCTGGCATCAAAGCCCACAGATTTTTCTCATCTCTATTCCCAGCTCTTTCCTCTTCCATTGTGGCAATCATTACCATACCACCTCGTACATACCATTTTTGCTATCAGAGCAAAGACATCCCCTGTGACTGAGGAGCCAGTGGGCCAGGCTACCTGGCTTCTACCGTTGTTCTCCTCTATGCTTTCTTCAATCTTACATCTTTTAGTGCTTCACATGCATTTTTTGAAATGCCACCAGGTTTGTAAGACTGAGACCATCATGCCACTCACGAGTGTATGATCTTTATCATCATGCACACTGGTACCACCACTACACAGATGTACTGATAATAGAGACAGAGCAAAATAATTTGAGTTTTGTATGATCATTTTCCTTTCCATAGCTTCCTGCTGATTTATATACCTCTCGTAGCCAGCCTGCAGGGTGCACATGAACCAGGACTCATGTTAAAACTTCATTCACGGGGACAGTGCAGCAGGACACAGTAGGAGTTTGTCCCTGATCCCATGATGTCTCCCAGGCTTGGGGAGAGATGTTGCAGCCAGCTGAAAAAGCTGATTTTCTGCCAGTATTTTAAGAAGGCAATCAGGATAAGCTGGGTATTTATAGATCAGCTAACCTGGTATTGATTTCAGGCAAAATAACATAAAAGCTGTTATAAATGCAATCAGTAAAGAATTAAGGGTTGTTAGCATAATTAATGAAAATCAACAAAGTATTATGGAAAAGCAGTCTTCCTGCATAAGCTTGGTCTCATTACACATATGGTTGGAAATACTGCTGGGGAAATAATACACTTAAAACTACTGTCGGGCATTTGAATTAGTTTTACATGACATTCCAATTAAAAATTATCAGTGGACATAATCAATAGAGAAGAAAATAGATTAAAACACTGGCTGATCTATCCTAAAAAGTAATTGTAGATTGGAAGCTATCAGCAATTGCCACATTTCTATGGCAATTTCACATGGATTTGGTCTCAATCCAATGCTACTTAAATTCTGTCAGTAACTGGGGGATAAAGTGAGTAATATTAACAATATCCCCAACAACGGTTTTTGGAAGAACAGTACTAGGTAAGAGAACATCAGACTAGATCAGTTCTAGAGAGTGAAGCACAGTAATTCATAAAGGAGACTCAGCTTCAAATAGCCAGCCTCCCAGTAACATCTCATTTCAAATTCACATACGTACAAATAAAAGAACACAGTTTGCCCACAAAGGGCATGGGATGCACTTGAAAAACTGACTTAAAAGCATTTAAGATCACTGTGGCTGACCAGTTAAATGTACTATTACCAAACAAACCAGTCACAGAGAAAACCATTTCTCACATATGGAAACCAGAGAAGGAAGTCAGTACTTGTGACTGTAAATGATGCTAATGAAGCATTCATGGCACACCAAAACTTCTGGCACCCACTTTTTCCAAAAGGAAGTTGACCAGCTGAAAATTACTCATAAAAGGGTAAACACAACAATCTGTCCTTTGGGTTCTTTGCCATATTCTGAAAACAAGAAACAAAAAAGAAAGCACACACAGACAGCCAACCAGATGAACAAAAAAACCTAAAAAACCTAAGACCAAAGTCTAGATCTCAATTTGTCAAGGAGAAGGAGAAATTGGAAACACGTCGCATTATCTGTAAAAAGAATCCCAGTTGTGCACAGCAATAAAAACTTGAGTGGATGAACTCACAACGAAGGAAGAGGAAACACAAATAGAACAACTGTACTTCTCACCCCTTCTCCTCTAATATTAGCCTTATTATCTAGCTAGATTCCATGGCCCAGAACCTGAAAGAGAGAAGGAACAAAGAGGAGGAGGTAGCAGCACTGGGAAGTACAAAGCAACATGCACTAAGATACAAAGCAGCTAACCAGGCCTAAGTGCTGATGCTACAAACAGCAGGGCATTGATGGTGTCCCTCCAATAAGCGGGAAAGCTTTCTTTCCCAGCTATTCAGCAATCCTCTGCCTAAGGCATAAACATACCCTTCAGCCATAGAATTACATCCCTCTCTATAATGAAGACAAGAACTATGTATGTGCGTGCACTGACTGGTGAGGAAGCTCGGAGCAGTTTCTACCCTCAACTTGCTTTTCCAGAAAATTTATCTGTATCATTGAGCAATCATTTTGATGAAAACCCTGCAATTTATTTTCCCTTCCAAAGCAGTGACATCAGCACTCCCTACGCAGGAAGGATCCAGAGATTCAGAAGAGTTATTACCTAGCCACACACAGAGTCAGGTTTTGGTCACCCAGTGGGCTTTTCACACTTGATTCAACCACAAGGACCTTGGCCACCTTTCATGATGTTGCTCAAACCCATGTCTAATCACCACCTCTTTAGTAGTACCACTAGTAGTGCTTCTCCCTTCATTTCCCAAATTTTCTGAGAAAAAAAATACAAAGCAAAAATAATACAAAATATTATTTAGATAGCTCCAAAAGATATCCAAAAGGACAGATATCCTTTTCAGACTATCATCTAAGCATTAATGGGTACCACTGACTTGCTCAGATAACTGTTCAATATTTCTTTCTGCTCTCTTGCAGGTGTTCTACTTCTGGTTTTGTGAGATGAGGGAGGAAAGGATTAGTTAAGCCCAAGAGAGTCAGAACTGGCATTAAAAAGCTGTAATATGAATGGTCTGGCCCAGTTTCAGCTTTTCAAAGAGTCCTATATTCCCAGAGACATCCTAAGGTCAGGAGCATTATATGAGTCTTCTGTTGGTTGCATACACCCAGAATGTTTTCATATGGCACGAATTTAATACTTTCATTCTCAGGCATTTCCATTCACTGGTGCTTCATGCATCCCTCCTGTTTTTTCTCACTTCATTGCTGTAGATCCCCTTCATGGATATGAAGCACTCTTCTACAGATATGTAAAAACAAGTTATTTCGTCTCTAACATACTGCTGGTCTGCTTATCACCCACACTTCTGACAGTGAAATCAAGGAGGCACAGAAATCAGCATAAAGACTAGCACATTAAGGGATGAAAGAGAAGCATTTAGAAAAACTTAACACAAGAAAAGAGGACAGAAAAAGACAAGGTTACATCTAGACATGATGTGAACAGAATGAATACGCCCACAGGGCACAGAGGATGCAAACAGTAGGTGGTCTTTAAAGCTTTCGTCTTCGTTCCCAATAAACTAGAGGTGGCAGCTGGAGAATGTAGAAAGCCTACGGATAACCTCACCACCATTACCCTCGCTGTTAGTGTGTCCCACCACCATACTCTGGAATTCAGCATGCACATCTACTGGCCTTTTACTACTGAACAACATGTCCCACCTTCCTCCTCCCTGAGCTCACAGCTGCAAGATCCCAATCCCTTCACGCCAGTCTCAGTGTTCATCTGACCTGGGCCATTGATACAGCAATTTAGGGATCTAAACTGGCAGAAAACATTTCATTTTTAATCCTCTTCACATGTGGTAGCAGTTTGGTTCTCTGAACTGGCTCCCCAAGGATGAGAGGGGCACCCAAGAAAAGGAGGCCACAGCCACCATGGTGCAGGAGGCTGGAGCAGCACCAGCACTCCCAGCAGCCACCAGCCTGGCCACGAGCAGAGCCTCAGCACGAAACTGTGCCCTTGCTTAGCACGAGACCCTGTTTTCTAACAGTATCACATTCATTACCTTACAGAGCACCTTCTGAATGAGGATACGCTACATTTTTGAGAGATCAGTCAAACCCAAACAATCAATTACACCTTTTGTCAAAACTGTTTACGCTTTCACACTGTGCTGGAGTCATTAAGAATGAACACTGAGCAGGACCTGTTATTTATCCTCCTCCTCTTGCCCTGAAAGGGAATTAATCTTAAACTTTGTGTTTAATGATCTCAATACGGGCTCACTGTAAATGACAGCATGCTGCACTGAGAAATATTTAAAAACAGAAGGGCCTCTGAATGACAGAGTTTAGCAACACACAACTGTTCCTCCACATGCATGCCAAGGGAAGCCAAACCTCTGTGGAAGGCGAGGTTAAAAATGTGCTGTGTGCCACTCCAGTGCTACAGAAAACATGCTGTAATTAGCAACCTCTAGAGATTTATTCAAGCTGAGAAAGATAAAAGTGAAAGGAGTGATTCAAAAGCAATCCTTAAAACTGCTGGCCAACCCACTTAACATTCGGTCAGCGTCTACACAGAAAATGCAATTCTTCTGTCCAAGAAAGGTAATTAATGAACCTGCCCTACCCATCCATCACCCCTCTCAGGATGCTGGCCACCAGCGTGCTCCAGCCCGCACAGCGAGGTGGGAGACGGCGCTGCAGCCCCACATGGGTGTCAGTCACACACAGCACCCTCACAGGGAGAAATGATGCTTCAGCAGAGCATCTCAGACTTATTATTAAAGTGTGGTCCAGGGTGGGACACATCCCTTGGCTTGGCCTGGCTGTGGTCCTCAGCAAATCCCTCCCTCTCGCTGCCCTGTACCACCATGACCTTTCCATATGCACCAAAACCAGCAATATGTGTTGCCAGAGCAGGATAAACCAGAATGTTTCAAACTCTGGTCTAGGTGATTTTCATCGATGGGGCTTCACCACATGGCAATCTCGTCCCCACCGCCATATTTAGCAGACTTTATCTGCAGTGCTTGTCTAGGTGGGGTGTTTATCTTATTCCCTTCCCCTCCAGAGGAAAAAGAGAGTCTGCTTTTTCATACTTTAAGAATTTTTTAATCCAATTTTGAAACCGATTTAATTTTTATCATTATTTCCCCATCATTCTCCCTGCTCCCCTCCACGGATCGCCTTCCAGCCGAGCAAAGCTGACAGTTCCCCACAGCAGCAAGCCACGTTGACGGCCATCATCTCATTCATATGCCCACTCAGAGCACTATAAATCTGCTCAAATATCATTCCTCCCCCGGGGCAATGTGGTTTTTTTCCCCAGAATATCTACATTGCTAGCTGCACAAATTTCTCCTTCTAATTAACTTACAGGTTCCAAATATCACCAGCTGGAACCACAGCACAAAGCCTGGCCACTGAACACAGGGGAACCCGGCTAAAGGATGAGGGTCTTTGCTATCCTTTCTTTGCTTCGGTGCTTTTTTTGTTGTTGTTTTCCCTTTCATTTAAGAGACAGCAAGTTGAAAACTACTGAACCCTTTATCGACACATGAATGGACAGCGAATAACCCATGAACTGAATGAATTGAAACTATCCACAGAACCCTTAACTGATATTTTTGTTGGCCGTGTCACATCACGTTATACTTCTGACGTGTCATGTTTATGCCTGAGTCACGGTGCAGCCTGATGGAAGAACAAAGCACAGTGCAATGCAACAGGACATACCGGTGAGGTCAAAAACCCCATCTGACTGTTGATTGACTGCCCACCACTAATTTGGATTTAGTTAATTCCTTCTAAAAGACAAGAACAAAAGTTCAGAGAAGGTTAAAGGGCACATGCAGAGTTTAATAATCTATTAACACAATAACCTGCCATATATGACTATGCAATAAGCTGAGGGAATTTGCCAGAAACACTTCACTCTGCAAACATTATTTACAGCAAATCTTGATCCATTACACTCTCTGTATACACAGAGAAGGGCAGTGTTTCTCTAACAAGAAGGCTCCAAGACATGAGCTGAGTAGTTCTAAGGTAAAAAACAAACCCTAAGCAGCAGCCAAATCAGAAAATTAGGTTTATCATATTTTTAATTTTTGTTGATGAAAACTTTTTACTGCTGGGGCTGAATTCAGGCAGGCTGGGAAAGAAAATCTGACTTCAAACAACAGCAGGGAAACAAAGAAGTCATTTTAATCTTAAAATTTTAAAAACTATAAAGATCAACTCATTAAATAATCTCTGCCTTTCAACTCCTGCCTTTTGATGGACAGTTTTGCTTTTACTGGATTTTTTTGATTAAATGCTGCCAACAAGGCTGATTTTCATTTTTATTTAAAACCAAAGGCAGTTATCAGACAGACATGGTGCTGACCCTGAGAAGAGAGTCACTAGACTTCCACTCTTCTTCCCATGCCTGAGGTACAGGCAAAGGCTTATTCCCTCCACTGCTTCTGCACTAGCACAAAAGAGTTGTGCTGCACTGGCAGCCCCACCATCCTCCTGGAGTGAGAACTGGGACCTCTGGGATCCTAAACCAGTCTCAAGCAGGGGCTTGAAAAGAACAAGTTTGCATTCCTTATGGCAATGAGGGAGACCCTGATCTTGAGGATGGTGTGATTTGTGATGATGATCTTAACCTAGCACCACTTCAAGAAATAAACTAGTTACTGTCTTTTGAGGCCATTCATACTTTGCCCAAATAAGGCTTCAAGAAAGTTACAACTGAAGTTCTTTTGGCTTGGAATACTGGTTTTGCTGCCTAAATAAGCCCACAGAACACTTAACCAGTAAAAGAATGACACCGATAAAGTTTGTCTTGTGTTATACCAATATGCCCATCCTTTGGACCAGGACAGCAACATCGTGAATGAATGAAACAAGGTACAGCATTAAAAAAATCTCCATTTTTCTGTAGTAACAGAAGCCTCCGTAGGTGCTCCTGCAAAAACAGTCATGCTGTCGTAGTATCTTACTGACATGGGTATGCAGGGAGAAGCAGTTGGTAAAGAACTTATGGGAGCATGACGGGAAAAAAAAGAGGTTACTGAAAAATCCCAAGTAGGGCTCAGTCATGCTCCTCAGAGCAGTTATATGGTAATACAAGAAAATAAGAAACAAAGCAAAGGGAAAACAACTTTTGCTCAACCTACTCTAGAACCACCCCTTGGTTTTGATGAAATTTTTCTGTGACTGGAAACATCTTTTTAAGAAAAAAACAACTTGTGTGCAGCAGTTCAGCATCAAAAATATGCAATGCAGCTTCAAAAGCACGCTGAAGTTCAGAATTGCTTCAGGTTTGCTTGTCTTGCACCTGTTAACTTGATGCATCCAAAAATCATTCTAGAAAACACTGGCCATGTATAAATGCATGTTCCAGAACTGTCTATTTTGTAGTTAATAGTCCCTTCAGTCCTACTACAGATTTTTCATTTTTCATTTGGAGTAGTGCAGTCCCTGTATTATATTAGGTGGACCAGTGGCAACTCTGTTCATCTGGCAGTCCCTGGGACTGCTGCAATCCCATGGAGCACCTCACAGCATCACAGCTGTGATTCAAAAGCATAAAGCAAGACCACCTGATTGCCTCTCCCCCTGAAGTAAATCTTGCCCTTGAGACAAATCCCATGAGAAGGATTGTTTTGCTATAGATCTTGCAAACCAAAGAAAATCAGAGGGTTGACACATGAAATGGAGGGGTTTAATTTTTGCGAGACATGCATCTTACATTTATTTATCTTAGTCCACGTGACTGAAACAGGAAGATGTATCAGGGTGACACTAGAAAAATCTTTAAAATAGCAAATTTTGGCACCAAACTTTCATAAACCCTCTCCCCATCCTCCGGAACTATATAACAGGCACTCGGGGCAGCAGATTTACAGCTTCCTATTGAAGCCCTGCAGCCATCCATCTAAAGAATCAATTCCTGCTCCTTCCAAAGAGCAATGCAACCAAAGATGGCCCAAACACACCTCTTTGAAAACACGGTCACAAACTCAGAGCATACAGAAGGTACCCCCACCATTACCATAGTTATGAAATTGAGAAGCTGCATCAATCTTAAGCAACATATTTTGCCTCCGTTCATGCTGTTTTGAAACAACACAAGGACTGTGAGATGATTTTCTTACTGAGTAGCACCATACTTGGAGTAATACATTACTGGTGGGACTCCCCTGATGATGTATTACACTAATGCATCATTAGGATGATGTTTCACACTGATGATATATTGCAGTGCAACATAATGAGAGCAATAGCTCACTGGGTGCATAATCCTGCCAGGAGCTGTGCGCCTGCAGCTCTCTGACTTCATTTGTAGTTCAGGGTGTCCAGAAGCTTAGATGGATTAGATCCTCAGATACACACATCTTAAAGGATGGCAAGAGTCAGAAAAATGCCAGCATACAGGTGGGTGCAGTTAATTACAGGCTTCAATGTACAGTATGCTAATATCAAGATGTACTTCGGCATCACATTGTAACACCTGTGCAAAACATCTTCTTCAAACCAAGAAGTGTCTGCTACAGAGCTGCTGAAGCTCCTTATTCTTACACTTCCCTGCAGTAGCCATCATAGCAGACTCAGGGTGCTTACAGCCTTGATAAAAATACCTAGCTTCCATTTTCCATGCCAGATGTCTGTTAGAAGGAGGAGGAAGGCTGGGGAAAGGGGGTGGTTGCTTGTTTTTAATCAATAAATTCAGTGGAAGCAGTTCTGTTCAGCTATTTTTATGACCCAGACTAAGAAAAAAAATAGGTAGTTTTGGCAACAATGAAAGATTCCAGTGACCTTTTTTCTGACCTTTTTTAACAAACAGAGCTATTTGATCTGTATGGAATTCTAAAAAGACCTTTGCAGTATGATCAGTGTCACTGACAAGAAGGCAACATTTTAAGATTTGTGAACTCTTAACCGTGAAATCATACATAATGTTCAAAAAGAGGGCAAACTGGTAAATAAACAAGGAAGGAACAAGCCAATTTGAATAAGAAAAGAACTTCTTCAGTCTCTCACAGAAACATTAACATTTACAATTGAACCACAACTTCATTATTTATTTAGTTTTTGCTTCAGTACCTTTGGGGTTCTCAAATAAGCCTAAATGTGCATGCACACACATTCACAAATGTAACATGGATCCTGCATGCAATTTCCATCTTTTTGTATTTGCTTAGCTCTGAAAAACATAGGAGTATTTTAGACAGCTAATGTGCTCTGCATCTTCATCTTCAGGTTTTCCAAAATGGACAGACCAGACTCCTCTCCAGGGAACATCAGCCTCTCTGGTCATAGATTTTAAAAACGTAGCTTTCATACCTTTCTTCTGACATCTCTAATTGAGAAACCACAGGGTAACTCATGAACTGGAAAAGAGTATAGACACCTCAGCTAGCTAAA
Organism: Chaetops frenatus; assembly: GCA_013400775.1. Lineage (NCBI taxonomy): Eukaryota > Metazoa > Chordata > Aves > Passeriformes > Picathartidae > Chaetops > Chaetops frenatus. The sequence goes on along the minus strand of VZTR01026797.1, from coordinate 376,118 downwards.
TGATGAGTTAATATCTCTTATTTTCTCTTTTTTTACCCCCTCATGTGTAGCCTTTCAGATTGTCTGAGCTATAGGGCTCTGCCTTGTAGATGCTATCTCCAGCCAGTAGAGCACAGGTTGGAAATACACAATAAAGAGCTGATCTTTCCAAGATCTACCTGCACCAGAAAAAGTAAAAAAAAAAAACAACCAACACCAAACCCTGAAACAAAACAAAACAAAAAATACCCAACACTGAAAAACACCCAAACAAACAAACCAAAAGAAACAACTCCCCTTACATCCCTCTCACTTTTAGGGGACTGCTTCTGATCAGCCCTCCAGCACATCCTGCAATGAATCAAATTCTAAGAAGATAACACCAGCTGAGCATCACTCTGACCTACAGTAGCCTGAATCCACCTGTCAGGGTACTGTGTGTTTTCCAAGCAGGGCTGTTCCCTCCCTGTTTCCCAGGGAGAGAACAAAGTCCCCAGCAGAGAGAAGGGGACAGCATAAACACCACCTTATAGCAGCATGCTGTCCCCAAGCTTGGAGATGGCAATGAAAACTCACCTTTTAAACAGGATACAAGATAGCAACACGAAAAAAACAAAACAAAACAAAAAACCCCACAAACAAACAAACAAAAAACCCAACAACAACAATAACAACAACAACAACAACAAACTAGAATGATTTCATGTATTTCCCCCACCAGTCGCCCATGCAAGGGCCAACCGTGTCCTGGCCATAAATTCTCTGGCACAAGAGCATTATACCAAAGGAAAGGAATGCCTTTCCATCTGTGTATTTCCCCTCAGGCAGTCACTTGATAATGAAACCAGTTGAGGTCTTTGGGTTCACAATGTTATTATAGTCAGATAATATTTTGTTTGCAGCCGAGCCTGAAGAACTCCTAAGTAGGGCAGTACAGGCACCATACACCTGTTAAGTCACGGCGCTCCTTCTCTAAGTGGACAAATCTGCTTTAGCCATCTCCCGAGATTTTCCCTCACAGTTAATTACAAAGCAATGACTGTACTCATTTCCTGATCTTAGAGGGAATCTACAATAAATGTCTGCCACGGGTGAAGGCTATTGCCTCTGTCCCTCAGAAACACCAGCAATCCTTCCAGCAGCCCTGGCTGCCCTCCTTCAACCTTTTCCCCCAGTCGTCCCAGACCTTCTGCTGCGACATAAACACTGCACAGAAAATAATAACCTTTCACTAGGAAAGAAACTACGTGGGCTGACTGAGACTAACATTTTCTAAAATAATTGAACAATGCACCTCCTGAACACAGAAATACTGGCACAGGCATCCAGACCAAGGTCATTCTGCAAAGACCTACATTGAGGTGGACAGATCCAATCCTATCAGTGATGTTCATGCAGAGAGCCACCCAGCAAGGTAGCAGGATTTTATTCGCTTCCTGCATAGGCATACACAACTACAGAGGTGAACATGTGATTCCCAAGGACTTGGGGAGCAATTTTGTTTAAAGCGATTAACAGACTCACAAAGAAATTTGCCCCTTGTTGGATCTGAAACTCACTGGAGGCGCTTTCACCCTGTGACATCTATTCTAGTACACAATTTTGATCCAAAGTATTGTTGTGTCTTGTAAAATACAAGATATTCTGAAGCCAGGTCAGGCACAATCAGCATTCTGGGGAAAAAACAAGGGGAAAGTAGTGCATCCTCAGAAGAAGTGATACTTCATTGTGACAGCAACCTGTCTTCATGCTACTCCTAGCAGGCGGATGTCTGATCCTGGGCACAAATCCTTGGAAATCGGTCTCCCTGACCTCAGAGACACACATTAGGTCAATGGTTCCCAACTTTCCGGACCGATAGCCAATTGAAAAGGATCAGCATTTTTTGCAAATCGTCACACACGCTTACCATCAACCTTGCGTTTGGAAGCTCCAAGGTGATGTGACTCAGCAGCGTGGCTTCAACGCCTCCTTCATTACCCTTGTGGAATGACCAGTGTTCAGCAGACACAGGTGAAGAGCATCCCTTGGCTGGAGTCATGTCAGAGAAACTTAGGAATTGAATTTGTTCACTGGCTCCTATGTTCTCACAAGTTGTGTCACACCATATCCCAGAAGCCAGCTCCTGTGTCACCACCCAGGTGTGAGCCCTGTCACAGACTGTGCTCTCCCTTTTCTTTGCTGTCAAGAACCAGCCTAACCTTCTAAAAAAAACACTTCTGAATCTCTCTCACTGTAAACACAACATCACACTGAAGATGCCACCCTTCCATTTTGAGGATAAATATAAAGAAATTCTTTCAGCAAGGAAAGAGGGAGCAGAAACGTTTTCTATAATTATATGTATGGAATTAAAAGCACAGAAGCACACAAACACTACATAAATCAATTAAATAAAACCAGACGCAATCAGACAACTTGCAGGGACAAGAAAGTAAAGAAAAATATTAAAGGGAGATCTCCTGTGTGATGGGCAGATGGACTGCGACTTGAAGCTCAGGTAAGGAGAGGGACTTTGGGCATTGGATTCCTTCTGTGACATAGCTCCACTTTGCCAACCTCAAACAACAGATCTGACCCCAATATTTTTCTTTTCCTCCAAAAAGAAGAAATCTGCTGGGTTCAAAACGTGCTCAGTACCTCTGATGACAAAGGAGAGGCATCAGCTCCAGACTGTCCTTGCAGCTGTTGGAGAGCAGCTTTAACAGTTTTGTCAACATCATCTGAAACACCTTTAATTCTTTTTCCCCCCAAAAAGGGACAAAGTTTACCAAACAGGGTCATATATTCCTTATCACTTCATTGCTTTCTTACTGGAACTATCACTGTGGAGTCTTCTGGGCAGTCAACGAAGTTTCATGGGTGCAGAACTGATTAAAGAATGGATTACCAAACAACATCTCAGGAGAAAAAAAAAAAGTGCACATATCTCACTCTGGGTTTAGTGTTAATGCTCTTCCTTTGCACATTTCATTAGGTTTTTAAATTCTGAGCTGTCCATTGTCTAAAATTCTCAGCACTATTAGAAACCCCTGGCACTCATGCAGAGTGTTTCAGAACAATGACAAATGTTTGGCAGAAACCCCATTTGAACTGCCCACGTCAGTGACTCTCCGTGTAGTTGCACTAGTGTTGGACTGCCTCAATTAGGCTTCACTTTGGCTATGGAAGATTCCAGCTTCATCTTGGACAAGGTAAAAAATTCTTTGGTTAGTAAAAAAACTGAAATGGGGAATATATGTGAAACAATACTTTGGTACTTGTGGAATAAAACTGGGCGTTTTCTATGACTTGTGCTATACTCTTAAATTTACTTCCCCAAATAATTTATAATTATTCTAATTTTTTACTGCAAGTAAATACCATTACCTATTTAAAAATCAATTTTGCTATGTTGCTATTGTAACATGTTTTCATCGAGTTTGTGTGAGTAATTACATATTAAAATGGCAAACATCCCTTCCAATAACACCCTGGCAGGGTTCACTTCTTCTGCAAGTAATAAAAGTGAAAGAGAGCAAACTGTGCTTCAAGATACTTGGCTGCTGCACCATGAGGCAGCTGATGCATTCCAAATGTCTGTCAGGGCACTTTGCAACACCAACCACTGCTAATCAATAGTGAAATCTTTTTCTCTCTGGCTTAAATATATTTCTGCTTTCATTAAACAGAAGAAAATTGCAAATTAGTTGGACTCTGCCAGACCAGGCAGCTTGGAGAAACACACTGCCATCCTGACTGGGTAACAGTTAAAACAATGCAGCTAAACTACAATACTTAATTGACAGTCAACCACGCACACAGGTTTTGTGAAATGCACTGCAGTATCGTACTGCTGGTCTTCACAAGAGGCACGTCAGTCTCCACAGGCTGTCTTGTTTCTAAGCATCCAAGCATTTTTTTTAAAGCCCCAAACTCAGCTTCCCCTTTCTAGGATGCAGGCTTTTCTTCACCTCCTTCACTTGGCCCAGAAGTCATGTCCTTTTCTCTTACTGTTCACGTATCTTCCTTTTCTTGATTCCAAGCTACTTGGAACAGAGATCATATCCATCTTTGTTTGAAGACTCTGTAGCAGTCTGCATGTTGCAGTGGTACCATAAATAAAAAGTAATAAAAATGTTAGGAAAGTCTTTTGAAAAGTCCATGTTATTTTTACTATTACTCATGCTGTCACTATTTCAGAAACAATGCCAGGAAGATCTAGGACTTGAAGGGGACTTATAACAATTTTTGTACGAATACACTATTGAAACTATGATGTTACTGACAGCAAAGTGTTTTGCAAGGTGTACAGGTTCTCCTGCTGCTTTTTTGAGTGCTTCTAACAGATGTTCAATTTCAAGTGGTCTGCAGATACCAATAGGCTGATGGTTCTGCAGGAATCGGAGCAGCAGATGTGCCCTGCATTATGTTTTGCTATTCCCTTTATGAATCAACATGTCACCCCGTGGGTTTATAGCCAGTTAATTTTGTAATGACATCACTATTTCTGTACTTTTAACGATTCTCGCAGGATTTAATTTCTCAAATAACAGAACTCTTGATCCTGGAATTGCTATGTGAAAGTAAAATATCATAAACAGATTTCTTTGTATGATACAGTTCCACTTCCCACCAAATGCCTTTGCTGATAGCTTTTAGGTAGTGCTGGTATGCACGTGGCTTCTTCCAAAGACCGCAGATTTACAACGTGGCCTCGTTTCAGGGCTCTAGACAAACGTCTGTGTATCTCTCTACAGGATCATTACCCTCGAACAAGTATCACTTGGTGGCTGGGAGGAATGAGGATAAGAAGGGAATAGAGATAGAAACAATGGGGATTTCCACTGGCTCTGCTGTAGAAGGGTAGGTATTGCCCCTGTCAGGTGCTGTGTTCCATGGTGGCCACGGTACCCAGCTGAAATCGGAGCGCACAGGAAATTGCACTGCATTTTCCACTGACAGGGACCTGATTGTGAGGACTCTGACTTTTGGCGTGGATGCTTTCAATCCTAAAAGGGAGCCAAGATTTTTCTCCCTCAAATGCAGTTGCAGAGGTTGTTAGAGCCCAGAGGCTTTTGGGCAGAACCTCTGGTAACAGCTGCAGGCTGCACAGAGCAGCCATAGGACATCACCTTTCTTCCCTTGAGTATTCAGTACTGGTAAAGAATGTCTTTCTTCTTATTTTTAAATACAGAGAGGAAAAAGTGATGCTATTACAGCTGTATTTAAAGGACTTTTGGCATTTCCTTCATTGAAACTAACTATTAGGTATTTTAAAAAACTGACTGGAAAAAACATCACGGGTTGTAAAAGGTTCTAGTTAGGTATGTTGTGTTATGAAGCCTTGAAATACACCTGAAAACTTTTAACTTTGAGAAATGAGAAGTGCATAAGCATACATTTTGCCCCCTCCCGTGTTATCTCAGAAATTATATTCCCCACATTACTGCAAATATCAAAATACATCTTTAGTAAAAGCCAGCTTTTGAAAACATCTTAGGTCTTAAATTTAAGGAGTGAATACTATCTGCTCTTACTGATCTAGCTGGGAGACCAAGGCCTTAATTTCTAAGAATCAACTAAATAATTTTTGCACACACAGAGGAAAATACGATCTCCAGTTGTGACCACAGGCAGAGTCTTCAAAGTGCTCACAGGATCTGTGCAGTCATGGTGGGGTCTGAACACAACCCTAGGAAGGATGAGGAAATCCATCCTAAAAGGATGAGCTAAGTATTTTTCTGAATTTTCCACAGTATTTCTGGGGCTTTTTTCTGCCCATCTTGATTTCTTGCAGTTTACATTTCTTTGAAAAAGTTGAATATCAGCCTTTGCAAGTCTTGAATTGAAACAAGAAGTTCAGGAAAGTTAATGCTGAGGTTAAATCAAATTTGACTGGCCTTCAGCACTGAAAGGTAGCAAAGACAAAGCTCTTCCTGGAGGTCCACACCTATTAAACGCATGAATTATCTGACTTCCATCTTAACTGAAGCTGTAAGCAAGTGTGTTGTCTAATGGCATGCTCAGCCCATGGATATCTCCGAAAGCAGAAGTACATTCCCCAGAGATATGGCACATTACAAGCCTCCAGACCCACCTCTCCTCTTCTGCTCTAGCCTCCCAAAAAATGCTGAACCAAACTCTTCCATCACCTGAACTCAGCATTTCTGCCCCAGACACTCCCAGCAGTCAGTCATGACTTTCAGCCCTTCTCCCAAACACCTTGAACTACAGGATAAAAATCATGTTCAAAAACCTTTTGCTCCTCTGGCATAACTGAAGTATTTATACCTGTGAATTTTGTTTTTCCAGGCACCTAAACATCCTTGGGAGCTTTCCTGAGAAGTAAGGACCACCATAAAATTGTGGAGCTAAGCCAAGGGCGCATTGCCTTTGTCCAGCCTTCCCCTCCAGCATGGAGGCATGGCCACATAGGGACTTCCAGTGCATCTCCAGCACTCCCCCTCCTTCAAAACCCAAACTCCTGGTCAAAACACACACTTTGCTACCAACACACTTTCCCTGACTCAGACCATGAAGAATCAAATGCACACACAGGGAATATGTTGGGCATGTTACTCACTGCACAACCTCAGGGTATTCAGATACAGCTATCGGGACCTCTGGTGAGACCCACTATATTTAGAGTATGACTACTTTCTAAAAATGAATTATCTAGACAAAACAGTTGAGTATCTTAGGGATGCAAGTTCTGGTTTTCCAAATATTTCTGATATTTACTCTGACATTTCCTCTGAGTGCGCGTGGTGTTTTGAAAGGAAGAGAGTTTTCTGTTGCTTAAGGCCAGTCCTTCCTGTTTGTTAGTTTATACCAACTCTAAGTTTTGACATGAATAAAACTGTTGCTTTAAGTCTGATTTCAAACATGTGGTAAAGGCAAATCTAACAATTTTATGAGATATAGTTACTTTTGTAGAGCCTGAGTCTGCCCTGGGGAATTTTCCCTGACTAGATTTATCACAAGTTTTTTGAACCAGATAATTTTGTTTGATAGCACATCTGGCAGCATCATAAAATCTTGACGTCCCAAGCTATTACACAGGAATTACTTTTGTAAATCATTTATGAATATTACTGATGTAGGCCTATTCTGGGCAGTAGGAAAGGAAACAGAGCGCTGAAGGACAAAGGAAGGGAAAAAGGATTCCCTGCCCTTTTGGGGCTCATCAGATAGGGTGGGTATTTATCATTTTAAATGGGAAACATGTTGTCATTAATACAGCTGAAAAGTCCACTTAACACAATTTGTTCCCCATATTCCCTAAATGGGCAAAAAGGGGAGATATTCTTCTGCCTGAGGAAAACCATTTATTGATCTTTCCTGAAAAAAAAATCTGTCCCTGTCGGAATCTTAAATAAGACTTCCCAATTAAACACCACATATTGCTAAAACCACAGTAAACACAAACTCACAACTAAAGTAGACTAAAGGAGGAAAGGCCAGGACTGAGGGAAAATAAAAAGCCTATTTTAGCTCATAAAAAAAGGTATTTACAAAATCCTCCCAATCCACACAGTGACCTGCCTTTTGAATATGGCAACATGAATGAATGAAAGCTCTCCACATATCTAAAATGACATGATTAGCTGCTAAACATACTCCTTCAGACAGAAAGCTGGCAAATCAAAAGCCTATGTTCACTTTTAGTATCATAAACTATCACACTATTAGCAATTGCAGAAGATTGCACCTATCGATTTGGATCAGAAACACATCAGTTATTTCAGTTATTGAAATAACTTCGGGTGCTGCCACCTTGCCAAACCCAAAGCCTTGCTTTATATTCCTTTTGAACATGTAGTGGGATAGAGGAACTGACATGAAACACACCACTGGGTGGAGGAGTCACCCCGAATGAGCCAAAGCTGGGAGACTACAACAAGCCCTCCCCTATTCATTCCTGAAGTCTCCAATACTGGGAGCTACTGGGTATTATTTTTGTTGAGCCAGAGCAGAGGAAAAGGTCATTTGCAATACTCTGCAGAAACGTATTTCTAGCCTTAGGTAAGAAGGTATCTTGTTGGGGAATTTCCTTGCTTTGGGGCCCATAAGGAGGGAAGGAGCAATTCTCTGACAGCTCCTATTTGACTTCCGAAGGCCAGGCTCCTTCAGACTAGAGCATGTCACAGAGCCATTATGGAGCACATGCCAGTATTGCACCACACGCTTTCCCTGCCAGAACAGAAAATTTCTAAATTGGCTTCCTCCCAGGAAGCAAATTCCTGTCCATACACACCCAGTCTGATTTCTCACAGATGAGCACGCTGCCCACTAAAATCTGAAGTGGGCTGCATACACAGGGTGCTGAGGACCCACCCCGGCCGGGCAGTGGTGTGGCAGGAGTCACCAGCTGCACTGAGTAGAGAGGAACCACTGGTTTATTTGAAAGTAGCAATACTGAAAAAGCTCTACCGTGAAAAAGCAAGCTAAAATTTTTTATAGTTTCAGATCAACTAGAATCTGAAAATGACAATGGAACACAGTTTTAAAAATTGAAGCATAGATGCTTTCAAGCTGCACAAAGAGCTCCACCAGGAAAAAAAACTACAACATGACAAAAGGGAAGAACTGAAAAGAAATGGTTGTTTCCAGGGTCATGAATGGTAGGTATCTGCAGGGTATCATCTGGACATGGCTCCTCAGACTCGACAGCATGAAGCAACGTTGGCTGTGGCTAAGAAATCTGAGATTCATGTTCTGTTTACTCCCCTCTTTCTGAATGCAAACACATGTTCTGTCTTTCCAATAAAGATGAACAACACATGCACTGAGTAGGTACATTGAAAGTCATCTGTTCATCGCAGATACACGTAAATGACCACACAGCAAGCTTTCCCAGGGAGACCAGACTGGGAAAAAGGGAGACAGCTACACTAAGATTAGAAGGTATAAAAAAAATCAAACAACAAAATCAAACAACATTGATTCATGTATTTTTTTCCTAATTCAATATAACTATTATAATACTATTTTAGACAAGTCCAGAGTGTCAAAGAGTGATGAGGTTCTTTTTTCTAGCCCATTACAGATAGCACTTGCCTCAGTAACTATGCCAATGGAAGAAAATCCATCATGTACTAACCATACTCCAATCTCCAACAGGAATATTCCCCATTTTGTGAAGTAAAGTGAGATGTGGGAGTCCTTGACCTTCTGAGTAATTAAGGGAAACAGAGACATTCTTGTTTTTATTAGAGACACACTAAACTATTTGAAAATAATTTGTATAGCTGGAGAATAAGTGTATTTGCCTGCTCATGAGTAGTGCAGATAGTTTAGAGTTCTCTTGGGGGCAACACATCGTAATGAATATCTGCTATTCATATTTAATGCAATCTGCCAAAGAATGCTTTTGGGAGGACTTTCTGTGTCAATATAATGATTAACAACAGGACTGGAAAAGTAAATGAATTCCTGCAACGGGTGGGGCTGGCAAAAATATCTTGCAGTACTATACCAGTTACACTGGATTTAACTGTACTTTTTTAATGATATCAGTGGAAAATCCTTTTCCTGGGGAGAGGGGAGAAAAAAAAGCAAGCAATCTTCAAGATGAAGTTCAAGTAGTAAATAATTGCATTAATGGAAGGAAAAACAATTCCAGCAGAAAACAATGCCCAAAACAATAATCTGCCTGTCCTGAGCATGTCTGAAAGCCCTGATATGTAATACTGACTACTAAATAAAATAATTTGTATTTACATAGAACAACCCAGGAATAAAGTTGTAGGTACTACCTTATCTACCTCTCAGAGTTCCTCAGAAGATCCTACTTTCCATATATTTTCTCATATTTCGAAGCCTTACATAAAACAGAACATAAAGTCCTTTATTCTTTACAGTACACTTTTAAAACACCCCAGACAGAAAAGAATGGAAAAGCTTGGCTAAAATACAATGAATGACCTTAATACAGAATTTCCTCCATGGCATCCCAACAGTCCTCTAAATAACACATTCAGACTACTTTTTTCCAAGCTATCTGGATGAAGCAACCTTATTAAGTTTATATAAATTCCAGGACATTCTTGTATCAGACTGACTGCTCTTCCCTGCCCCTTACCAAGATACTCCTCTTCCTCCTTTTCAATAAATGGAAGGGGGGATATCAAGGATTTGAAGGCTCAAATTGGCAGCCTGAGGACCAAAATGTGGGGCAGGGGTCAGAGGTAGAATATGGGGTTGCTCCCATCAAATGCCATGGGCTGCACAAATCACCTCGTTCAAGCAGATGCTCAATCCAAGCAGAAAGAAAACAACTGCCAAACAAAGTGTTTTATTATTCAGTGGTTCCCACTGTGGTTATTGTCCAGACCCTTTTTTAATTTGATCTAGGATACACTCAGGGATGCCTTTCATCACAGCATTAGCTCAGATTAAGCTTTTTTCTCCAGCTCACACTAACTGGCTTTGTTTTGTAGCGGTCTCTACCCATGTCAAACTAATTCTTAAAACTCATTCTGGTGAAGTAATGTTACAGGAACCAGTCTTGCAGAGATCCTCTACAAACAACCAGCAGGGCTTCATCTTCCCCATGCTGATATTTGCCTGTGAAACTGCAACATCGCTGTGTGCCTTGCAGTTCCATCAGCCATAACATAAATGCAGCACTTCCCTCACTAGTTTTCAGCTCTCCTGGGTCTAGGACAATGCTCTGTACAGTTTCTCAAATTTCAGGTGGTGATTCAACTTGGTTAGGGGTGTTTCTTGTAGTTTGGGGGTTTTCTAAGATGAATTTTTATAACTAATCTTTTTCTATAAATTAAAATGTGCCATTACAGCCACAACAGATGTTTTATAAAGAAGGCAAACTCTTCTAAAGCTGGTATCCTCACACTGTGACAGTTGCCTCATTGATCCCTTGCAGCAGCATTAGGTCTCATGACGGCCAGATGGGTCCCAGTCCTTCATCCAGGGCTGATGGAGCATGATGCCACTCAGATACCAGAATTGCCTGTGTGACTGCTAAGCACCTAAACCTAAGGTGATTTACTTTAAGAAAATGTCAAGTAACAATATTTGCCCATATCTATATATCCCGCCCCCAAATACTTCACACATATTCTGTGATTTTCCTACTGCAAACAAGTCAGGCTTTGCAGGGCTTTTGCCCACTTCCCACAGCCTATCCCAGTCTGGCAAAGAACTGAACCCTCTCGGTCTAGGACAGGCTAATGCATGGCCCAAAAAGCACAGGAATGCCCCCAGTTTTGCCTTCTCTCACCATTTCTAAACGAGCTAAGCAGTAACCTCCTAAAACCATCTCTGCTGTGTATAAGAAATTCCTCATTCATTAACATGGCCAGGGAAGCCTGCATGCCACCTGATGTCAGGAGAGAAGATGTCTGCTCTGTGCTCCACGGGGTAACACAGCAGTGGGTAAATCAGTCAGACTTCACAAAAGTAACGATCTTCTTGACCATGGTCTCGTTCGGTGCTAATGCATTGTTCACGTACCCATAAAAGTGGGTTTTTTCATCTTCTGACCTCTCTAGCACTGCGACCAGACCTCCAATTATTAAGTATTTTGCACTATGTATCTCAGTATAAAAACAGAAGCCAAGTCACAGGTCACAGAGGCAACAGCATTATTAACATCAATGAAACTAAATCACTCCATCCTGAGCGTTTATGGTGAGCCCCTTGTGCTCACACAATTAATGTGTCTAAGATGTACTGTTGTCTGTTTAATGGGACTCCAGATACTTACCCCAAGTGTAGATTAAGATAACTTAATGCAACTTAATATAAGGTTATTCTGCTATCATTAAAAGTCTAAAACCAAGACAGAACAAAATAAAACAAGACACTAATACAAAAGCTCAAATGGCGCTAACTTTGAACAAAAGCTGTTAAATGGCATTGTTTTAAAAAGATTAAAGAGATCTTTATAACATTCCTGTTATGTAAAATAATTTCTATTGGATTTTACATGAATGAAAAGAATTTGGAAGATAAATAGTACAATAGCTTCAAGCATTTTGTCTGGTTTGGCAAAATTTTAATTTTTTCACGTCTTTGAAAGAGAGTTCCATATTATTCTACTACACAGTATAAATTCTAACTTTAATAGAGACCATCAATCATACTGACTTTGGGCTATGGGTGGCTTCACCGCAAAAACAAACAAATAAACAAACAAAATCTACAACAGAGAACAGAACCCTGAAATACAACCCAAAGTTCAACCTGCATGCTTCCAACCAGCAATACAAACCTCAAGCTCCAGAATCAGAAGTCTACAGAGCGCTGGCATTACAGGTATAAAAACAGAGTAGAACAAACCAGAAGAGTCATCCTGCAGTGGACTGTATCTAAAAAAAAATTCTCATTCAAGTCATCCTCCTTCCTGTCTTGCCAATTTTAGATGGTATTTGCAAACACTATTGCCTTGAGCTATGCACAACAGCTGCCAGGCTTTTGTCACAGAGAACCAGTGCTGCAAAGCACCTCAACAAAAATACTGACCTGAAAATGCTGGGAGACAAGGGCATAAAGACACAAACTTCAAGATTCAGCAGTAGCCACTTATTCTGTGTATTGACAGAAATTCATACGAGGCACTACTTTTCTGAGAGGCCGAGCACTGACTGGTTTATTAATCATTAATAATGCATCAGCAACACAATCTTAATCCCACAGGAATAATTCATAGAAAAGAACAACTCTGTATCGTTGATCATATGATTTTGGTATTTACCAATGTATGCCTCAGGAAACATTCCCATTTACTAGTAAAACTATTTCTTCAACAGGTGAATATTCCTGAAGTAGTGTGGGATAAATTCAGGATGGTAATCTGATAATCAGTGAGGATAGTTTCTGATAGGATTGGAAAATTGACCTTCTGGCTATTTTGTTTTTCATCTCAAATAAACACCTTGTAATAGAATGGGGCAAATAAAAACCTGACCCGATTAAACTTCACTTATGTGACTGGATGAACACTTTCCACACAAATGGAAAAAAAATAAAATCCAAACAAAAAAAGAAACCGATTTACTTCAAGACTGTCCAGCATTCCAGTATGTGTATGTGAGACATGAAGCCAGAATTAGTATCAACCAGTACAAAACCTACAACTTTTCTCTTCAGAAGAATTGTCTTCACTGTGATTTCCCACCTAAGTTTGGAGCTGATTGTGAGATTTCTGTAGAAAGTTGTACCAGGAACATTGTTATAACAAGTCTCTGTTTCCTTTAGTAGAAAGTGCATTGTTCCACGCATGTGCTGTTTAGTCAAGACTTCTCATATCCCAACAGTAGCAGTAATGTATTTAGACAAGCACCTTCAACAACAAAGTGGTCTGCGAAGCTGTATACATCTGGATTTCCTGGGTGATAAATACATCAGTCACCCGCTGCAAAGACCTTCAGAGATGTATCTTGTCTAAGTGATCCTACTTAAGAAGTTTATACCTGGGAAAGCTTTGTTTGGAGCCACTTAAACATATTTAAAACTAAGACCAAGCAGAAAGCATGCTTTTCATAAGACAATGAAAAAGCCTTGCCCAGCTAACACACTCAACAGTGCTGCACGTAGAACTGTCCTCGTTTGAGCTGGGAGAGTTAATTTTCTTCCTAGAAGCCGGTTAAGTGCTGTGGTTTTGGGACTGAGTATGAGAATAATATTGATAGCAACAACTAAAGCATCACTGTGATAAGTAGTGTTTACTCTAAGTCAAGGGCTTTTCAGTTTTCATGCTCTGACAGTGAGGAGGTGCACAAGGAGCTGGGAGAGAGCATGGCCAGGACAGCTGACCTGAACTGGCCCAAGGGATAGTCCATGAGGTAAAATGCCATTCCCTTTATATAAAGCAGGGGCAGTTGACCAGGAGCTGCCGATGGCTGCTCATGGACAGGCTGGGCCAGTGGTCAGCCAGCGTTGAGCAACTGCAGTGTGCATCTCTTGTCTCTCCCAGGTTTTACTTCTCTCTCTCTTTTTGTTGCCTCCCTTTCAATTACAATTATTCTTATACTATGTTTTATTTCAATATTAACTTCTTCTTATCTCAACCATGAGTTTTACCTTTTTTCCCCTTGATACTCTTCCTCATCCCACTGTGGGGGAAATGAGATGTGAGCAAGCAGCTGTGTGATAGTTGCTTGCTATCTGGGGTTAAATCACAACCACAGACTCAAGGGCTCATTCTGCAGCCACAGGCAGCTCACAGCTACCAGCTGTCCACTGGGCTGCTCTTCAGAAGCTGCACATGAAGAAAGCAGTTACTTAAGGAAGAAAACTAAAGCAGTATTAATAACAGTGCAAGTTAAAAGAATTCTATACTGAGGAATTATGGCTATCCATGAATACAAAAAGGTCAATTTTTCTTTAAAAGCAAAACTGGATACTGTAACTAACATGATAACACAGGATATACCAAAATGCATAGCAGGTTTTGTCACTCTCTATTTCCATAGCTTTGGCATGCCATATAGTTGGTTGTTCATTTTTATAAAAACAGGAGGAAATGAAAATTATATTTCAAAACATATGCACGCTGTTTGCTCAAGTAAAATACATCACAGATGAACAACTGCAATTACTCTTGATATAATTTCAGAATGAACATGATCAGTCTTTATTAGAGGAAAGCTGGTCAATAAAAGGTATTAATACCAAGCACTTACTTGCAGGTGATGGGGTGCTGCATCCACTAGTTGGTGGGTGACTCTGGAGTCCATGGAGGGAAGGTAGTGACAGTCCACCAATGACTGGAGGAAAAAGTAAGGGATATGGTGCTGCTGGATAGTGAGTCATATGTCCATTGACGGCCGGTACAGGACATGTGCGGCTACTGGTTGTCATGTTGACACCTCACAGCAGACAGATGTTATGTTGCATCACTCTAGGCCAGCAAATCAGTTACCTCAAATTGTGAATGATGAGGGCTGTCAAGCCTGAAGGTACAGCTTGAGCTGGATTGTGTGATGATGAAAAGGTAATTCACTAGATCAGGTCCATCCTATATTTCATCACTGCTTCCCACTGTTTTCTCTTCTAGGACATTCTTGCTCTGCAGACTGTGCATAGAAAGTCCTCTTACTCTGGTATCAGGGTGCAGTTCAGTTGCTTCTGCAAATGTTTCTCTGGGAGCCCAGCTGCTCTCTACAGATGCATACTGACAGTCTGGGGGAAGAAAATAATATATTGATTATAATATACATATTTTTAAAATATGCACATAGAAAAACCTTTTTCCCCATTGTTACATTTGTTAAGTTACAACTTATTTATCAGTATCCCATGAGATCAGCTTGATATTTACCTAGGAGTAAAACTCTCACCCTACTACTGAAGCTAACAGCAGAACACCCATTAAGTTGATTTCCCTGGACAATGGGCTACACCAAAAGCTACTTCTGGTGTGACGCAGTCATGTTGTGAAAACTGGCAGATTTAAAACCAATGAATCAATAATTACCTGAAATATTGATGCTGGGGGAGGAAAACCACATCAACTTCTGAAAAATTTCCCTGTATATGAAAGCTTTCAGTGTCCCCCTAAAAGAACAAATGGCACTGAAGAGGCTCTCAACTTCCTTCAGTGCAGTGGGTCAAGCAGGGCACTGAGGCATGAGTCTGAGGGAGATTTTAGGTTGGGCTGTTAAAGCAGTAATTACTTTAACAGTGACTGTTTTCACAAAGAATAGGTAGTTTATTATCACTTAGGAGACACCTCACTGATTGTTCTCTCTTCTTTTCTTTTTCTTTTTTTGAGGGGTAGGGGGACCTGCCCAAACAAACAAGCATCCATTCTTTCATGATCTGGGTGAGTGGCGTGACTCAATACACTCCAACACACTGCCCCTGTGCTCTGCTAGGGAACTTGTTTGCTCTCAGGACCACCAGCTCCAAAGTCATCCAGAGCTACACACACCTCCTTCTGTGTTTCACCCAAACAGCTGCCACCTTTCAAGGGGTCCTCATTTTTTCAGGCTCTGTACCGAAAGCCTCAGGCTGAGGACAGGCCACTTCTTGTGATGTTCCCACCCATGAAATTTTCTCCCGCCACAGCAGCTCAAGTCTGCGCACAGCAAACGGCTGTTGGTCTCTGAATCAACCTGCTGGTGCAACACCAGTAAGTGCTACTGGTACCTTGAGAGATACTGTACTGGAAAGGCTGCAAATGCTCCATATGGCAAACACTGCTCCTGCAGGTACTCCAGGCAAAAGCCAGTGAGTGCTGCAGCCAGCTCCTGAGTATCACCCTACACGAGGAGTTTACTCATCTCCAACACATGCTGTAGAAGGAACGTAGTAGGAGCCACAGAGCAAACTCAGCCACCCAAAAGTAAGGCAGTCCATGGCTGCCCAAAGCTTTGTTTCCTGAGATACTGTACTACAGTCTTGCATCCGCCACAGTCACTGATCAGTAACCACATCCACTGCTATATAGCACTTTTATCTGTAATTCTTTGAAATTATAGCCTGAAACCAAAAGCAAGAGGATTTTTGGGTGGGAAAATAAAGGAGTGGTGAAATGATGTGTCAAGGTCACAAAGCAAAACTGATGCCAGAAGAGGAAAACTGTGACAACGCAACACTGACTATCACTACTGCTGCTCAGTGCAGTTGTCGATAAGAATTCAAATGAACAAGGAGAAAAAAGAAAAAAACCCAACTCGGATGCATATGTTTGCCTGTCAGAGAGCAGCAGAGTGTTTCTGCTCTGTGTGGAATACCAGTAAAGGTTACCAGCTGTGCACGTTTTCAGATAGCAGCTTCTGCCGAGTACAGTCTGCTCAGGGATAACTCAAATGTAGCTTGTAAGTATTTGATAACTGTGTAAATTATGCACAAAATGCCTTTAATGCTAATGGAGGCAAATGTATGCAGAGATGAGGCTGTAAGAGGGGGATATAGCAAGGTAAGGCACAGCTGCAGGCCAAGCTGAGCTCGAGGACCACATGCCTGGAGACCAGTGAAACCAGGCAGATCTTTTGAGGGAGACCCAGCAGCTAAAATACATCGACTCACTAACAACACAAAATGAGATGTACCCTTGCTGGTGCCTGTTTTACCTAGCTAAGGCGTTATGAAGCCTAAGAGACAAGGAAAGTCAAGTATCAAAGGAACACGCGAAGTTCTATAAAGCAATTCCACAAAAGCCGGCAAAAATACCACACTTCTAAGGGTTTGCAAAAAAAAAAGAACAGGAGAGGGATGCTGATGAATAGCAGCCCTAAAACTATGTGCATTAAATTAAACACAGAACAAGGTCATCTATTTTTAAATGATGTAGGGCTTTGGAAACAAAATTCATCTTATAAAACTATCTAATACCTTCAATGTTTCTATTAGTCAGAAAAATGCAGAGCTCATCATAACTTAAAAACATTCCCAGAACCACATCAGATATATTTGCATATTTAAGTGAAAAGTATTCAGAAAAAAAGCAACTCCTTCAGGACAGAGGGGATAAAAGGGACTTAGGAAAACTCTTTGGTCACATCCTCATTACTGAAGGAAAATGATCTATGATGGTGCCAGAGATGACAGAACATAGCAGTGTTATAGCTCCTCATTATACAAGTACATATATGTAACAGTGTCAAAACTAGGTTATAATCCCATAATTTTGTGTGCTTATAATTTTACGTGAGATATAATTATAAACTGAAATTACTACGTGAAAGTAAGAGTTTTTTTGCCTTACTCAAAAAATCACTTTCCTTTCAGCACTTGTGGCCAGAAATTTCCTGCCGATAGCTGTGCTGGAGATGAGCCTTCAGAATGTCCTCTTCAGAAATTTACTTTCCATAGGCAGAGAGAGAAGACAGTGTAAAAAGCATGATATTTTAAACAGTGTATCATTTTCCAAGCTGTATCCCTTGGGAGCACCAGGTTGTTCACACTGCTGAAGATCTATGCCATGGTCAAGGAGCAAATTGTAGGCAGACATCTACACATCGGCAACTCCAGCTTCTTGTGAAGAAGCAAATGCCACTCATGTTCTGTGGTTACCAAGGAACTTCAAGTCACCAGCTCTGCTAACAGAGATTACAGAGCCATCACCTTCATCACTGCACAGCAGAGGACATCCCAAAGCAGAAACTGCTGCAGAACAGGAAACCCAGCAACCAGTTGTTCCCGTTCAGACCAGTTCCAAGGCACAACTCCCATGACACGTTTCACTCATGTATCACCAGATGGACACATTCACATTCCTGAACTCACTGATGAGGACCTAGCACTGGACATCAGTGACAGATGTCTGTGCTGCACGTGGTTCCAAGGTGAAAACATCTCTTTTGCCTAACTAAACCTGTACCATAGCTGAAAACACTGTACGGATGTCAGCTTTGTGAAGGAGATTTTCCTTTGTTGTCACTTGCTGTGGTAAATACCCCACAGCTGATGAGCTTACCCTAAATGGGTCAGGAAAAGCCAGCCACCACAACTGAGGACTAACCAAGAAGGAGCAAGCCAAACTGACTGCAAAGTCACCTTTATGGTGGATGGCCACCCATTCATGTGATGCAACAGCATGGATTTCTTCCCTGGAGGCAGAAGGCAAAATTTTCAGAAAATGGCTGTCACCAAGGCACTTCAGAGGATCTCCTCAGCATATGATGAAAATCCTCTTCCATAGACTTCTCCTTAGTGACTGTTCATGAGTACAAGGCCCTTAGTACAAGCAGTATGGAAAAGGATCATACAGGAAAGTTTCTCTGAAGGTTCACCAAGAGATGATCACACTATGCACTGCTTTGCATTGAACAGCGGCCAATGACTCTTCTTTGACAGAACATATGCCTCCTTCTTTTTGGTTTTTACAGGCTTTTTATTGACTTGACTTCAGTGATAAAGCAGATGGCCACAGGGGAAGGAGGCTACAGTAGCTCTAGTGCAGAGCAGAATATTTATCAGCAGCAGTTAATGCAGCAGGTGTATCTGTCTCTTCCACATTGCTTCTCAGTGTTGTGCAGCTGAGCAGAAATTTAAAACTACAGATTTTCACATATAAGCTCCAAATTTTACTGGATAAACAGTAACCAAACTTTTCTTATTTTCTCTTAATTTCCCATGCATCTTGCACAGGCTTGACTACAGAAAATAGCTTTGCTCTTCAGACATCTGTCAGTTCTCCTAAAATACATCAAATGTATTGAGCCTCATTCATTCATTATATTGCTATTTAGCTTCCATTTGGTAACAATATTTGGAATTACTGTAACATAACTCATCCTTCTGAATTTTTCACTTGTATAAGATTTATTTGAATTCCTAAAATCCCTTGGCTGTTACAGGTGACTTTGATGCACATCAACAGCTGGACAGGCAAGAAGCCAAGGCAGGAGGCTTGGCCAGTTGTTCTGTGTCAGTAGGAGGGTTACACTCTGTCCTCCCTTTTGCCAACAACACCCCAATTCCACATTCCTCTTCCTCCCCTCTCACTATCCATAGAAGGGAATTAAGTTGTCAGCATTGCAAGTAAAGCAGGATTTTTGCAATTTTTTTTTCTTCCCTCACTTCTGAAAAGGTCAGAGGGGAGTTCTGATCTACCTACAGTAATGTTTGAAATTCAGCAGTCATTTTAAGATATCCGTGATGTAGCATCCAGAAAACTTCTAAGTTAAGTCTGCCATCCCTACACCCTTTTGCCATAGCAAACTGCTGTTGTTCTTCCTTTACAGCTGGGGAATGAAACCAGGAATGCAGGAGAGGCACCCCAGCACGAAGACATGTTCTGCACAGAGTCAGGCACTTGCAAATTTGCTTCTCCAAGCCCTCGGTCTGCAGCACTGCTGTCCCCGAAGTTTCCAGGGTCACAGAGGAAGTCTCTTCTAAGTTCATTTCCCATTTTCCTGCCAACTCCAAAGCCCCCACCCCTCCCTTAAATCTTAGGCTAAAACAGGAACCTCTGGACTGGGAGGGCAGCCTGGGCAGTAAGACAGAAGAGGCAAGCTGCTCTTCTCAGAGCAACAAAAACAATTTCAGAGAAATTTTGCATATAAAACCTTTCAACAATATATTACATGTTTTTCCCAAGGGACAGAGTTGGTGGAGTTCTTATTTATTAGGTGGCTTCAAGACATATTCTAATGCTGTTTTCAAAACAAGTCAAGTTTTGAGAACCCTTACTGTATTTAATGTATAGTTGGTATTGAAATCCCTGATTATGCACATGCTTTCTATTATGCTGGCTGATGGTGTTGCATTCAGCAGTACTGAATAATTCAGCAGATTTAGCACGACTCAAGTGTAAATCAGTCAGATCCAGTAACATGATAACCACACTGCCTTTAAACTCTTAAAAATGCATGGAAACTTTTATTTCATAAAGAGGCTGTATTCCATTCTGCACCAGTTCTCACTGACTGTGAGATGTTGCATTTTTGTTTTCATAGCTATCTAACAAGATTTAATTAAACAATAAACTAGTTACCGTGGCAGAAGTAAAAAAAAAAAAAAAAAAAAGCCTTTGGAGTGTTATGTTTCCTTTATTAGCATAGTGATGTGAAACTAAACAGAAAAAGCAATCTAATAACAAACATTCCTTTGAGAAGGGCTCTGGGAGCAAAAGGACATCCACTTATTGTTCAGCCCATCCCATTGGTCCATATACGGCAATAAAGGTACAATAGAAGGAAACAGGAAACAGACTGGCACATCTGCATTATCTTATTAGAGGCTAATGGATATCTGAGAGGAACATGCATCTGATGCTGAATAGTCTGTACCAATCTCCGAAGCAATTACTCTTAATTAGTGGATTCTGTTTATAGATGGAACTTAGTGTACCCTTTTGTATCAAAGAGATGCAGGCATCTGGAGAGAGATATGGTTTTCTTAAAGGGAAAGCACTGCAGCACAATGTGAGGGTTGGGCTGTTTTTTGGTTGGGGTTTTTTTTCAGTTGGGCTTTTTTTTTTTTTTTTGTTGGGGGTTTTTTTTTTTGTTTTTTTTTTTTTTTTTTTTTTTTTTTTTTTTTCAAATAAAAGCTCTCTGAAGCATAACATATTCTACTGTATTATTAATCAAAAGAGCATGCTGGTTTAAAAAAAAAGACCATACTCTTAATCTCAAACTCTGAAAGTAAACACAGAAAGCTAATGCTCGCATATGAATTATATGACAAAAACCACTTTGATGATAAGCAAATAAACAATTGAACCTAAAATTTCCAACCGCTGGCCAAAAAGCTTAAAATAGCAGCTTAAGTCAGAAGAACAACATCTGCATTTTGTATCTGCCAAGTCTGCAGCCAAAAAAAGTAAACCACTCTATATGACCAGATGCACGAATAAAAAAGAAAATGCATGAAACAGAACTTCAAAGTCAGTTTACTGAAAAGCAGATCTGTAGCTCTTACATCCCATAACCACAATTGTCATGTATTTTCAACTATAGGTGCAAGACTTATGGAAAGGGGGAAGACAAATTCTTGTAACAGAATTAAGACACTCTTACTATGACACTTTTCCAGCATCTTGGCATGCAAGATAGCTGTCTGCTGGGGGACTGTGAATTCCTTTTGGTCATAAAGCTGACACTTGCAAAATGGGTTTCTGTTTTATTTGGGGGTTTTTCCCCCCAACATTGTTAAGAGATAATTAATATAATTAATGCAATTGTTGTTTATTTGAAAATCCTATTGGGATGTATAAAAAGGAGGGGGGAAAAGCTACTTTCTCCCTAAGCAGCTAGGCTTCGAATTGCCTGCATTGCAAACACACACTGATATATGCCTGAAAAAGAGCAAATCTAAATCTGAAAGGGGAAAAGGGAAAAAAAAGTGAGACACAATGACACCCATTTATTTACACACCATACAACAGTACCCTGCTGTGCCAACTATTGATTTTAGTGGAACTGAGAGTCCATGTTGGAGAGCAGCAGCTGTGAGTACATAGCTTGAATCCTCATATGGGAACAATAGTCCATAAGCAGAGTAACCTATTTCAGCCAACCTTCATGTATAACAACTAATATTAAAAACACACAGAGCTTACATTTCAAAACTTGAAAGGCACTATGGTTATTTGTTCCGCAAAGGTTCAGGGGACTTATTAATTTACTTGTGCTAACACACCCAAGAGGTGTGAAGGATTGAAAATCCATGCTTCACATGTCTGTTATTCTACAGAGATGTTAATTCTATTCTATACTAACCATATTTAAGATCCTGCCACTGCATCAGGCAATTTCTTATCTTCTCCTGTTGGTTCCTGTTTTATAGGGTTGTTTGAAACTGAGGTGTGGGGTGGTTGGGTTTTTGG
>VZTR01026797.1:330612-353869 GCA_013400775.1 Chaetops frenatus | reverse complement strand
TTTTTTAACAGCTATCTGCATTCCATGTTTCTTTCATTACTCAGCAGTTGCCAAAACTATACTGAGAAGTAAAGATAAATGGTTAGGTCAGGTGACGGGGTTAACAATTTACTGTGTGTACTGCCCTGAGAGCCAGATATAGTAGAATTGGCTCATGTTTATGTACAGGATGAGAAGTTGATTTCCTGTGTAGTGGCTTTCAATCACCTCTGTAAGGGACTCTCTCGCAGTTTTCTGCAGAGAATTCAAAGGGTTCTGAATACATTTTGTGCTGGTATATAAGACACTCTGCTTTGTAACTAAATGCATTCCTTACTTACTCTGTCACATTCGAAAAATCCTGAGGGACAGTCAAGAAAAAAATTTCTCTTTCATCTATGGAAACCAACAGAAAGGTAACTGATCTTTCTGCCTCTGAATTTAAGTGAACTTGTACACTCATGATGGCCCCAAATTTAAAAGCTATTTCTTAATGCTTAAAATTGCTCTTTCAATTGAATCAATACTTCTGTTCTTGCATTGTCATCTCTGTTGTTCCTTATTAACGTTTCCAAGGATGTGAAACAGTAACTCCATACCGAGAATATCCTTCATGAGAGACTATCTCATGTGTGCTTGCAGGGCTTTTCTGCAGACCGAACCTGTTTCCTTATTTCTGCCCATCCACAAAACTCAAAAGGAAAAACACATCCCTTCTCTCAAACACAATTCAGATGATCCACAATTTAAACAGCACAGGGTAGATATCAAAAAACAGCTCTTAAAAAGCAGGTTGGCCCCTCAAGTCACACAGAATCAGAAAGTCAGTACAAAGCTTTTCCTTCTCGGGGTGCTGTGCCTATTGCTTTATTGTCCGACCACATTTTTTCAGCAGGTGTCCTGTGTTCCTGCCCAGTTTCTCCCTACAGTTCAGAAAGACAAGACTGGAGTTAGCAATCCAAATTATCCTTTACTGTCTCGTATGTCCAGTCAGAGTGGTTTTTTTGTAGCTGCTTCTGTGCAACCATGAAGATGAGATATGATCACTTACAGGACTACAGAACCTATCCCTTAGGCTCCCCCCTCATCACCAAGTCAAAGAAGGGGAAAAGAACCACAGGTAACAAAGGTAAGTTGCAACCAGCACCAACTTGCTTCTAGGATTTGGGAAGATTTACACAGGGCAACAGTAGCACCTTAAAGTGACAGCATACTCAACTTTCCATGATCCTTATCCATGAAGGAAAGGTAGCATCTCTGATTAAGTTCAGAATGGAACATGCTCCCTTGTCCAGCAAAAAAGAAAAACTTCTGCTGGAGTCTTCTCCTTAATGGGCAATTAATTGTTCTCTACCCTTGCCTACAAGGCACCACAAGATAGCATCACATGGATTTCCAGCCAAAGCAAGCTTTTGTGAGAAGAGCTCTTGGAAAGAGACAGGAGGCCAAGGGAAGGGAGACTGAGTAAGCAAGAAAAACCACATCCTGCTGCCTATGTTCAGTAATGTCATCCAATATTATGAGATGTGCAGACATTTACAAGTATGCCAATCGCTTCCCAAGCAGCATTACAGCGAGGAGGGGTGAGGAATCTATCTGAAGCCTCCCCAGCATGCTCTCAGAATGCTCATCCTTAACCTTCTAGCTGATGAGAAACATGTCATGGTGGCCAACAGCAAAACAGCACTTACCATCACTGCAACTACTAAAAAGGACTTATACTGGCTGTTTATAACTTTTAAGAGGCCTCCGAGATCAGTAAGAGGGGGTCAAGTGATGTTATTGTTCTGGTGACAGATGGAAGATCCCTAGTAAATGATCATGGTCTGGGAGTTATTAAAAGAGTGGAGTACTTCACTGGCTCAGAAGCTGAAGAGGAAAGTAGCTTTGGAGGGTGGTTCCTTGACAGAAAAGTACATTTCTTTGGGAGGCCAACACTCTACAGTCACAACTGTGGAAACAAGACGACAAGAGATACTTCCTTAAAGGAGTGCACAAAGACATGCAACACCAAATTTTACTGGTACTGGTCTCAAAATCCCAATCAATTAAGCCAGGAGTCAAGGAAAATTATTCATCAAGCACTCTTATGAGTGGCAGGTGCAGAAAACATTAGTTTTCTAATGTTTTAGAAATTTTTTTAGAATTTAGAAATTTTGTTTTAGAATTTTTTTTAATGTTTCACCTGAACATCCACATAGGTGACGTAAAGTCACCATAGGGTTATGCTGGGCAGGATCTGGGCAATTTAGACCTGCAGGCTTTGCTGTTCATTTTTTGAATTGCTAGAGATGACTGTCCCAGCACAGAAGCCTCTCTCTGTTCAGCCTTAGAGGTATATTCCTGAGAAGTCCTAGTCCTAGCAGAACCACCACAATAAAGCAAAGCACCACATCCTCTCCCTGCCTGAGGTCATTTGGGTAGTCTTCCTCTGCATGGGCTCATACAGGATATCTTTTGTGCCACTAAGGATGGAAACTAGTAGTCAGATTCATCATACCTGGATGTTTAGCCACAACTGCAAATATTGTCACTAGACTTGCTTTCATCACCAAATTAAGGTAGAAAACGCTCTACATCTTTAATTTCTTCTTTGTTCAGTACCTAGACAACCAGTAAATACAGATCCTTTTGTGCCCCACTATGGCACAAATATGCTGCCTGGAAATGTACTGATGGGTCAGTGCAGTATCACTGTGCAAAGAAGCAAACAGAATTCAACAGTCACAGAGATAAAAAAGGATGAAAATAAAATTCTGTTTAATTTGGAAAACATGCACTACAGCAGAAGGTTCTGCCACAGCTCAGCACACTTTATAACTTCACTTTATAAGCCCCACAGAGAAGGATCCTGCAAGAATCCACTTAACTGCAAAGAAACATTCTGCTATCTAAAGTAATCTAAACTCATTGTTAGGATAAGCATGTAGATTCACTCAAAAAATGAATAATGTTTATTTAGGAGGCTGTCTGAGAAACCTGAAAGAGGATTTTGTAGGAGTTGTCCCTGAATTGTGAAATAATTCCCAATCCCCCAAGAGCTGAGAGGCACGGCACTACGCTCAGGAGGTAGGTTCAATCTGTTAGCAGTCTAGTTTTTTGCACTACAAGGCTGGAAGTTGTACTTCCTCTGAGCTAGAGGAGTTTGCATCTCTGCTGCACCCATTTATCAAGTGAGGATGTTGATCCAAGTGGAACAGGGGGAAAAAGAAGGTTCAAGCACTCATTGTGAACTTTGTTTCTGAAGACTAGTCTGTCGGACTAGAGGTGCATCTATCATCTTAATATCATGGAGGTGTGGACGCTGTGCTAACACAAAATAACTTAACACACATAATTTATCACCTTTTGTTATATACGTCAGGTCTAGTAGTCTGTCTGCTGAAAGGTTCTGCAATTCCTCTGAGTTATTAGTCTTCTGTCCTACTTTACCCAGAAGACGACATTTCTGCTGTCTACGTCAGCCTCCTGAACCTTCACTTATTAGATATCACAAGTTTCAATATATTCCCTGTAAGACTCCCTGAGGGTCAGCAGAATATGCCAGAGGGCTGGTGGAGATTATGAACATCTATTTTAAAACCTCTGTTCTCTGTAGCTCCCTGTCACAGGAACAATAGGGTAGCAAAATTAGGAACAAGCACAGCCATTAACTAGGAGGGGACAAAGCCATAGCATGGATCACAGAACAAAAATAGCATTTTTATTGTCAATATTTTGCTTAACAGGGAGCCAATAAAGCAATTGCAAAATGCTAATAATACGCTGAGATAACACTGCACATGTAAGCACCTTCAGAGCCACCCTCTGAATCATCTGAAAATGTTGCAAAAACCTTATCAGTCAGGTCATAAGGACAGAGGTGCAATAATCAATCATGGTAGCCACAAAACCAGCACATCTTTTCCACATTCTAACATTCAGAAGATCTATATCCTAGAATTGTTTGCTAGGGGCACTGGACAGATGGATTACATTGTCAGAAAGACCAACATGAACTATGACCTTACATTTCACGTCCAAAAGCAGCTAAGAGGAGCCAAAGCACTGACAAAATTCAAGGAGACTCGTGTCATGCCCACCAGTCTGCAGGGCAGGACTTCTGATCCAACACAAAGGTATTCTTGCAGAGTAAGCAAGTGTGTGAATTAACTGCACAGCAGTCATTCCCAACAAGCCCTTTTCTGAAAGGATCTTTCCGCTGGTAAGTGCAAGACAACTTTCCCACCTCTGTGGGCAGAGAAACAAGCCTGAATTACTTCATGTTCACTGTGCAGAAAGAAGTTGCATGCAGACTCTTAGGGATGGAGACAGGTAATACACCACCATGCAGCAATTAGACCTGCCCAAACCTGCCATCATATTTAAGCATTTCAGCCATAACCCAGATCAAACACTTATCAGGGCAGCATTTAGCTTCTGAATGCATTGGGATCACAAATCTTTTAGCTTCACTGGCAATGTATTAAAATAATGAATTTTGAAAACATTTAAGAAAGTAACAGTGAGTGTTTTCATAATTAGGTCACGAGACATGGGTTAAGAGCAAAGCTCTCAAAAACATCTGGAATCCCCAGGAGATGCTAAACTTGGATAACAGGGCCAAAGATGGCTCCTCCTGTGGAAAGACAGTGTGGTTCAGGTAGGACTTCTTCTAACAAGCCTCCAACCAACTCTGAACCACTACAAGCAGAACAGCAAGGATACTCAGCCTTGGCAACAAGATGCTCATTTCTGCAACCTCCAACCCACACACGCCAATAAATGTAAGCCAGTAAGAGAAGCAATTCCCTCAAAGCTCCCAGCAGCACCTTTACCCTCATGACAGCAGTCAAGCCCAGTGTGCTGCTGAGTATAAGCCAGCACAGACCCATCTCCTGGTACCAACAGCACCATCTCTGCTGCAGTAACCCATCCTTCTTCTGTGCTTACCAGGCTGTGTAGTCTGAGTCACTTTGCCAAAAACTCTGCATTTATTATCAAAAAAAAATATATATCCAGAGGCAGACAGCTGGGCAGGTGTGTATTCCAAACCACTCATTATGTGTCTGGTAATGCTCTTCCCCACCGTAGCACAATGATCTTACCAAGGCTCTTCCTGCATGATTTTCAGGACAGCAGCACTTCACAAGTCAGGATCCAGCAGACCAATGCACTACAAAGAACACAAAGGAGGGAGAAGCCTGAAAGCCCAGCTGGGTGCCCAAGGCTGATAAGACAATCTGATTTAACCATGCAAATACCAGCAGCCAAGTAGAGCATATCTTCGAATTGGGAACGTCAAACCAGGCATGTCACAACAGAGAGTGCTTTTCTAACAGCACCTGAAGTTCCTTCAACAGATGCACATTAGGTGAGCAAATGATTTAATCTCCAAGGAAAAAAGAAAAAAAAAATCCCATACCAAAACATCAGTATCAGTGTATCAGTATAGGATCTCAGTTACTGTGATAAAGCCATTCAAAATCCACTAATGTCTTTAATCCACTAATGTCACTAATCAGGCCAAAAAAATAGTCCACTCAGAGATGGCTGAAAGATACATGTGGATTCAAGTGCATCCCTTAGTATTATCCCAACTGCATCCTCTTTCTAGCTTATGGTGCCTTTGCCAACTGAGGATCAGACAGTTGTCCATTATATGGGGTCTCACAGAGCACCATATGCTAAAGCAAATCCAAAGCAAGCAGGAAAAAAACAATTTGTTTCCTCAGAACGATGCATAAGCAAGAGAATGCAATAAAGATGCCAGCTGATGGAAATATCTCTCAAATTAAGTGACATCTGTAAAGGCTGTCACTTCCCTTACATAAGCCACAGTTCTTGAAGATATTCCACCCATATGGGTCTCCAATTCCCAGTGTGGAGTCCATCAGTACAGGGACTGTGAGGTGAAGAGAATCACATTACTCCACACTGCATATCCAAGTTTATGAGGGAGAGGGGAAGGAACCAGAAGTGGGAAGAAAAATGACCATGTTGGATACAGTCACTGCAGCTTAACTTGATGACAGATGTGAAGATTCCCCCTTTCACGAATGCCAAGCCTGTGTGCACTTGTCAGAGTTCCATGGTGACAACTGCCTGAAAAAAACCACCTCAGCCGATATATGGAATCATTTAAAGTGAAAAGTGACTAAATTGTGTGGAATACTTAGATATTCAGGGACATATTACAAGCAACATACCCAACTGAATGACACATGAAAGAATATTCCAAGAAAAATGATGCAGAGCTCTAGCATAGCAAGAGATGGAAGAGATATTGAAGATCATCAAGAAAAAGCATCCTTTAGAGCGTTGTTTTGTCTAAAACAGCTGCATTTACAACACGGACTAGGCCTCATATCCACGCAACCACTCTGCCCCTGTTTTTGCCAGATGAAAGCATGTGGGGATTTTTTAACAATATACATCAGAAATCAGGAGATATACTTCACAGTACTAATGGGAGTCCAGGTGTTAAAGAAAACCATAAGATCTCCTCCCTTCTAACACACTCTGTAACCACAATAATACACCTAGACTGCAGTTTTACCATGTGTGAGCTATGACAACTTTTTCCTGCGTGTGTTTGAACAGTAATGACGGGCCTTAAAAATAATAAAAAAAGAATCAGGTGTGTTGTCTTTATTATGAGAGTATAAGGGGTTTGAAACAGAAAGAAACATCTATTAGCTTGTACAAAGAGGAATGTAAAAATGTAGCCTCTGCATGTCAGATCTAAGCATCAAAGACTAAATGCTTAAAAGTAGAATAATATGAACATTTGAGAAATGCTATAGTGAGAACATAAATTCCACCTTCGCATTTGATTTAGTGATAATCCTCCAAAACCAGTTCTGCATCTGATAAATACAAGTTTAAGATCCAGTTGTTGACACATGGTAAGGAAATGAAACACATTCTGCCTATATGAAGTTCACATTTTTCTGGGTGAAACAAAGCAGCGTTGTACCTCGTGTCTCTAAGGCACCTTTTAAAGCAATAACGAGAACTGGAAGGCATCTACATGAAGCAGTTTTATCTGACGTGCTAAAAGGATCTGAGTTAAATAGCCTGACTGTCATATCCACTCCTAAGCCTTTGAAAAATAAGGAAATCCAATTTAAGATTTACGCAATGAACCGAAGGCACACAGTTCCTCGGCATGACAACTCTGCTTCGCATACCTCACTGCAGAGGTAGGTGGGTTGCTTACAGAACCTCTTCAGCTCAAGCAAAATAAAAAGACCTTTAACAAAAATGAGTGAAGGTGGAAATTTTGGTTCCCTAGAACATCACCAACCCTGATTAGTAACAGCTACAATAATAATAAACACTCCTTTAAGAAATTCTCCACTGTAAAAGAAGAAACAGAAACATTAACAGGTCTGATCAGTGGCAATGAAGGCACCCAGCTCATATTCTTCTGAATAGAACCCATCATTTAGCCATGTACCCGTCAACCAAGACTTTGCCCCACAATTTTTAAAAGCACATAATTCTAAATAATTATGTTGCTCAATGGTCCTGAATACAACTGAACAGAAAATGCATCAAATGGGAAGCTAAATTTTATAATTTAAAACATGCATACACATAAAAGAGGAGAGGGAGGGAAAAAAAGACAGTTTTTCAAAACAACATACAAAATTACATAGCAACACTGTAAAAGCTTCTGAACAATTTCCTTTCCCTTGCCTCCAATGGAGGGTTTATTCCAGAGAGACAACCCTCAGCAGACAAAGCCTGCTTTTAAACATAGGAACACAGGAATTGCTATACTGGGTCAGATTAATAGTACATTTAGTTCAGTAACCTCTTATTTGACAGCAGCCAGAATCAGATGCTTTAGGGAAAGGATGAAGAAATCTCTAGGAGAGCAATTACAGAAAAAACTTTTCCATAAAATTTCTTTCCAACTCACATCATCTACTAGATGGCTTATGCCCTGTAACAGGAGATTTTCTTCTGGTCTTTTTGTTTGTTTTTGCTAGCCTGAATAATACAAATAGCACTAAATAATACCCCAAGCACTGTGGATATCTTCTCTATCTATAGCCCATATGTTTTTAATCCTCAGAATTGTTGGCCCTAGCAGAATTGAGAGTCACACAGTTTCAACATCATCAGCTTGCTGTTTAAAATAATATTCTGCTCTGCTTTTAAATAACTCTCACATTTTCCCTGGATGATCCTGTGTAGTTACAGTACACCACAGTAAAAGAAAAGATAAGTGGATCTAACTCACCTTCTTCAAGAGTCCCTTCTGATCTGCTTTCTTCAAAACAGTTTACTGCAGTGACTCTTAAGAAAGCAGTCTGGAGAAGGCAGAAATGCCTCCAAAATTCCTTCCCCCACACCGAATGTTTCAAGTTTCCTTCAGGAAAAATATTAGTTCCTTTGTCAAATTTACTTGTTCATCTTAATTGCTAGTATACACTTCTTCAAATGTCACCCTTCTAGTTAACAACTTCCTTAGATTTCAGGGCAAATGCTTTTCAGGGCAGGAAAAAAAATCAATTCTTGAATAAGTCAAGAGTAGCAAGTCATTTTTCTAATTAAGGCATTGACTTTCTACTAAGATTGTACTAGCATTATCTGTATAGTCACTTCCACGTTAAAACCCTGGGTAAATATTAGTAAAGAAACAATTACATCAATTAATAATAGCAGCTGACAGATAAACACTACCAAGAGGACTCCATTCTCTCCTGAGGCAAACACAATGCCAGATTCCAAACGTAGGCAGAAGGGGAATAACATGGACCCAAGCTGTCCAAAACCTGTATTTGCATCTGCAAGTAAACACTTAAACTCTGTAAACACCAAGACATTACCAGTCTGCTTGCCATGCTCTCAGCTGGGCCACAGCAAACAGCTAATGGAGATGCTCCAGACCAGCAAGGACACTCTGGCTCTCTGGCAGCGTGCCCCATCCAGTGACCTCTGGTTGGCTTTAGGGTCACTTGGGATTCATTCATGCTGGCTGAAGTCTGCCGGCTGTCTCCAGGATTCCTGGAGAAGGTTGAACATTTGCAATTTTTCCTAATATATTCACATTGTCCATGTCCATATGTCTTCATCTGCAAGTCAGCTCAAGCATGGAAACGACTAGAGCATGAGCAAGTATTAGACTAAATTATTTCAGCAATCGCATTACTTTCAGTGGGCTGCCTTTTGCCAAACCAAAGCATCTGCAGCTCAGAAATATAATTTCTAAATTTAAAAACTTTGCAAAAAGTTTTTTGCAGCTCACAAATATCTGGACAGAATCCTACAAAAGTTATTGCTGCGCATAACACTAGCATAAGCAAATCAGCTCTCTGAAATCAGTTCTGACAGAATACCTGAACAAGGAAAGGCTACATGGGGTTATTTTTCTTAATTTTCATTTTTGGACAAGTTTTTAAACATTAATTTAAATAAAAATGAAAATAAACAAACATTCATAAGCAAAAATTTGCACACAGTGTGAGCATCATACTTCAAGGCTTCCCAATCTCATTTAAAATTACATGCTCTCATTCAGTTCCACCCCTCTCTAGTCAAAGGATGCAGCAGAAAAGCTAAGAGAGTCTGGTCACTGCTTGAGATCTGGGCTGAAAGAGGAATTGAATGCACAGAAACAGCCACTGATGGAAAGCTGGGAAGTCTCCCACTTGTATCCCCCTCATCTCTTACTGCAGGCCTTCCAAACAAATTCAATGAAGTGAAGCCATTGCAGGGGCAGATAAAGTTTGTATCCAGGGACCAGCTCATACTCTCATGTGATCTGCCCGGCACAACTCCTCACAAGTACAAAAAGCAAATACCATCACCTATCAGGGCAGAACAGGGGGAACAATGCTTCTGATCTCCACACAGCTGCTCAAAGTGTCTTACATACAAAGCAAGATGGAATAAAATGGGTGCATTTAGGATTTTACGACTGTCACTGTAATGTTTTTCTTTATTATTCACAGGACTTAGGAGACGCTTACCCCGCCATCAAGGAGAGTCAGAGGCTCAAAATAACAGTCTTGCACTATCATCAAAGTGCAAAAAAGAAACTATAAATCAACCAGCTTAACTGGTACGTCCCTAAAAGGGACAGCATGTAAGAAGTAAGTTCAAAAATATTAGAAACCACTTCTGAGCACTTTCAAGCTGACTGAAATCTTAAGAGTTTGGAAAAAAAAAAAAAAAAAAAAGGAAAGTGTTGTGACAAGTAATCTAAACAAATGTTAAAAGTAAAGTTTGACAAAGATGAAATATCTGCCAAACACCCAAAACATAAATGAAACTGCCATTCAGCCAGGGCCAAATAAAACAAGATGTAGCCAGGCAGTTTCTGACAGAACAGTAAGGGCATTGTTAGGTCTTCTTATAGACCTCCTTTCTTCATGCCAAAAAAAAAAAAAAAAAAAAAAAAAAACCAAGGGGGGNAAAAAGGCACACCATTATGTGGCAAAGTGTGCCTCCACTTCAATGCACACCTCAGGCTCTCTGTTTATCTGTGCAAGGAAGGGGATGGGGGGGGTTTAGCCGTGGTTTCTTCTGAGCACCGGGGTGCTGCACATGCTGGAGGTTTCCACGGACCAGAGCGGGAGATGTTGAAAGACAGCAGAGAAAGTCCAGCAGGAGGAAGGAGAGAGTTTGGGGGAGTGGTAAGCTTATCTGAAACACTTACCAAGATTTTACCTCTATTTGGTTTCAAAGGCTAATTAGCATTTTGAATAAAGCGCCTCTTCACTAAACACGTAAACACCTCATCCTTCCAGTGACTGCCAAAAATCAAAGGTTACCAAATGAACATATCTTTAAACTTGTAACGAAAAATAAAACTATTTCCCCATAAACTGCCAAATAAAGAAGCATAATACAGCATGGAGAGTACAATGCCAAAAAAAACCCAACCCAGAAAAACCCAACTCATAAACTACAGGTTTTCCGAACAGTATTTTGATCTTTCCAGACAGGAACAGTAAAAGCAGCATATTTCCCACTACAAGCTTCATTTTAGGATCAAAAGGATAGCAAAGTACATACGTTGAATTAGCAGGGAGAATACAAAAGCCCATTAATGGAAAACAAAACACATTCTGGAAACAAAAATACGCTATAAATGTTACAGACAGACACTGGTGTGTGTTCCTCTGTTCATGGCAACAGTTCAGGAGAAGTAACTTCTGAAAGCGGCAGACTGACTTCCAGCTCCCAGCTTTTCAGGATATTCACCCTTCTGTGACTGCTTAACATGATCTCCTCTATTTATAGCGACCTTCTTTGCAACTG
This sequence comes from Chaetops frenatus, assembly GCA_013400775.1. Lineage (NCBI taxonomy): Eukaryota > Metazoa > Chordata > Aves > Passeriformes > Picathartidae > Chaetops > Chaetops frenatus. Next base: position 342,631 of record VZTR01026797.1, on the reverse strand, counting down.
TTATCGGATGGTTATTAAAATGAACAGGCAGAGTCACAGAAACACCGCAGCAGCCAACGCCAGCGACTGAATAAAAGACGCTACTTCAGCACACGCTTTAGCTTGTAACTTGGGCAGCTCAGAGATTTTTGTTGGCAGCAGCTGCTGTGCAGGTTCGGAGAGCCCAGGAGCAATGCCGTAGTGTGGGCTGTGGCTGACCCAGGGCTGTCAGCCACAGTATGACCCCTACTTCAAGCAGCAGAGATGTTAGTGCAGAGCACACGCCTCACTCCTGACCACCCAAACCAGTGCAGTCACAGGGTGGTGAGCGCTCTCACAGAGCCAGCGCCGCTCCTGGCAACGCTGGAATTGTGCCCTCAAGAAGCGGGGTCCCTAGGATACACGGGAGCCTCCCTCCCCCAAAGCACCCACCCAGTCAGAGGAACTCTCCTGAGAAGCAGATCTCTCCTGGCTACCTCCTGTGTGAGCAGCCCTGCCAACCCATTCTGCCCGGCCACACTAACTACGGCCAAGATACAGCACCCAGACTGCCAAGATGATCTCTGAATGCACTTACATACGCAGCCATGCCGTTCTGTGAGAGGGTTTATGTCCTCACACACAAAGAATTTATCACTTTAGCCTCGGCCTGCACCACAGCTATTCCCTCACTGTGTCCCGTGTGTTTCAGTATAGGCTGGTCGTAGTTGCAATACATTTTCATTAATTGTACACATAAGAACGGGATTTTGTACAAACACATTTTTGCAGTTTCCAGTTCAGAACAGCCGTTAGTCAGACTTTAGAGGAAGTTCAGCCCTCTCCCACAAAAAATACAGGCCACATATACATACGTATAATAAATACAGGTAAACTGAGGAAAGCGGCTGTGTTTTCTGCTTTGTTCACAGGATGGAAATCCTTTTTACATTTCATTATGAAAAATATTATTATGGACAAAAAGTAATTCTTTTTTAAATTTAATTGTTGGTTAAAGCTCTATTTTAAATCTGCTAGCAAAACACCCCAGAAAAAACAACTTTTTTTACTTAATTAATTTTAAAATTAACCTTTAAAATCATCCTCTATCATCACCCATCACTAGTGTTACTATTTCTAAAACATTAATACATTGGGACTGCCATGGCCTGGAGTCTCAGACAGGAGGAGATGGCCAATGGGGTGAGCATACCTTCCTGCTGCTGCCATGCCATTCTGGTCCCAAGCAGCTGGTATGAAACTGGTGTGACCCACGGTTGTAAACACCAAGTGAAGTAATCCCTGCAACTACAGCTTCTAAAGGCTCAAGAAAGGAATCCTAAGAAAAACTGAAATTAAAAAAAATGTATCTACACTTCCCAACTTTAAGTTCTCCACACCTCCAGACCAGTTCTCATCAGAGGACTATCTATATTCTACTTGCATCTAACAGTCTCCAAGATTCAAGGGACAGAAATCCCAGCTGCAGACCATGCAATTCTTCATGCAGCTCCTTTCTTACCCTTGTAGCCAGAAAATGCCAGCTAAGAGGGGTTCACACAATGCTGGAAGCAAGCCTCTCTAGGCACTGAGGCACCATCCAGAGTGAGAGACCTGGGCACAATGAGACCACCACAGCTCATGGGGTCAGTCAGATGGAAACTCACAGAGACAGAAATGGGAGGGTCACAAACCATGAGTCCTCCAGAAAAGAACATTTAAAAAGCACTAGGAAACAACTCTTGGGTTTTTTTCAGGTGTTAGTGAGGAAGGAGATGAGCATACCACATCAGGGGTGCCCAAGGCTGCATCCCACCTCAATGAGACTTGAAAAGAAACACTGGCAAACCAACAAACTTCAAGGCTTACTATTCCCATTAGGATTTAAGGGCTTCCTGAAGGAGGAATTGCCACCTGGGGTTAGGCAAACATACGCCTCTCAATATCTTAAAGCTGGGACTGGATTACATCAATCTCAGAGAAGAAGCAGCTCAAAGGTCCAGATAAAAAGGTGCGAACGTACCTTTTTTTTTCTGCAATCTCAGCTTATTGCTTATAGTCTACATGGGAAAAATAAATCCAGAGACCATATTGCCTGTTTTGTATTTTAATTAAGTAAGTGCCTGGAAATAAGTTACAGGTTTTTTCCACTGCTTTCTCTTGCTAGCTGCCCAAACACAGGCTTTTCCATAAATCTTGTCATGGGTGAAGTTATTAATAAAATACAAACAAAAACTGTACTGGCACATAAGCTAATTAAAATGTCTACCAATTTCACCTTTGCTTCTCTTCTCGGAAATACATCCTGCTTTGACACAACCCCCTGTATTCTGTAATGCCAGTGTCTCTCCAGCTATCTGTGGTTATTTTGCCATTACAGCATATGGTGTTTCAGAGAGGCTTTGACAGTGCCATTTCCTTACCCCACTCCCAAAGATGCACAGACTGAGTTCCATTCATTGTGGGAAATTTGTTAATGTCCAATTTACCCAATGCTCTCTTCAATAACAATTTTGTATTATGAATGGCTATTGTTAGCCTGCTGCTCTTCATTCCTTAAAAAGGGGGGTTTTGGGGTGTTTGGTTTTTTTGTTGGTTGGTTTTTGTGGCTTTTTTTTTTCCAACAGTCTGCCAAAGTGAAATACTTTTTCAACCCTTCAGTGTTTTAAGTAAATGTTTAGTTGCTGTATTGGTCTTGCTAGTATAGTAGTCCATACAGTGCCATGCTTTGGATCTTTGGCTGGAACAGAGCTGATAACCCAGTGACATTTTTGTGATTGCTGAGCAGGGTTTGCACAGCAGCAAAACCTCCTCCTTGCTCTGCACCATCCCACTCCAGTGGGATAGGCTGGAAGAGGGCATGGGACTGGGAGGGGATGCAGCTGGGACAGCCAACCTGCACTGACCAAAAGGATACTCCAGACCACGTTATGTTGTGCTCAGCAGTGGTTGCTCAAGGAATAGAGGAGAAAGGGGGAATGTTCATGGTCACGGTGTTTGTCTTCCCAAGCAACTGCCATGTGTGCTGAGGCCACGCTTCCCAGGAAGCAGCTGGATGTCTGCCTGCTGACTTGAAGTAGTGAATGAATTACTCTTTTTGCTTTGCTTCCGTCTACAGCTCTTGCTGTCATGATTAAAATGTCATTATCTTGAGCCACAAATCTTCTCACCTTCCTTCTATTTTCTCTCCATCTCATGGGAGAATGCAGGAGTGAGCAGCCATGTGGGTAACTGGCTGTTAGCCAAGGCTAACCCAACACAAGGCTATAACTGCCAATAATTTTCTTCTTGACCTCCTTCTTTATCTCTAGTTATCTTCTGTTCAATTAATCTAATTAACCCATATTAATTTAGCAGATCAAATAAATTCTTGACATAACAGCTGACTCAGTTAGCATCACTGCATGCTTGGAATCACAACAGATTTGCACAAAGTCAATGGCTGAATTTGGATGTCCTCCTTAGGCCAACCTCACTCTCTCTAATCCACAAAATAAAAGCAATGTTTTAATTTCTAAGAATTATTTCAGGCAATCCTTAGGACATGGCAACAGAAAGAATATCAGAACTGCAAGATACCGATTGATCCACATGGTAGTAGCTCAATCAAGTTGTGTTGGATGTGTATGATGGACAGGGAGGGCACTGGCAGATGCCAGATGAATGACCCTGAAGAGCTGTAAAGTTGTCATATCTTTGTCAAATGAGCATAAAGGCATTAATGAACCAAAATTACTTACTCAGGCACTTCAGAGTTGTACATAACCACATAGGGCACAGGGGAGAGGGCAGCTGAATTGTATCTTCAGATCTGACAGTGATGTGCTAGTGACTTCAGGAAAGTCATTTGAACTCCATCTGACTCAATATTTCCATTTGTGAAATGGAAATCAACATGTACTTCCATTCTAAGATAAGTGAAATACTCAAGGCTGGCAACATCATTAACTCTAAGTAACTAATAGCTATTAGTACCTGGTGTACACAATTGCCCCTCGAAGCTGCTTTCCTGGGGGTATGGGGGAACATGACTTACAGCTCAGCACAGATAACAACTTCATTTCAATAGCCATTCTGAAAAGGGCAATGTACAGCCTCCTAAATGAATTCCACACCCCAAATCAATTCAGTGCCTAAGAAGAAGAAAAGTATCCACTGGAAAATAAGACAACATATTCCAAGAAGGCTGTTTTATCTATCTGATATGTTTCCTGCATCTCGTGGTGATTTACCGTAATAGGTAATAACTAGTGTACATTATATCTGGTTTTTAATAACCACACTTCCATTATATTTCATTTCCCAAAGGGACTATTTGTGTTTTTTCATATCTTTTAACTGTAAAACTGTAAACTGCTGTAATCAAGTACTGCTTTCTCTTGTATTCTGGACATCCTCAGTTGATTATAATCACTGCCTGCTGAACTTACCCTCAAAATGTTAATCAGGAATTGAAATAAAAATTGATATTATTACATTATGTACTGCCCCACTGTTCTCTTCTTAACACAGGAGACCCAGAATACAAAGAATTATAAAACAGAAAAGGAAGAAAAATATCATAAAAGTAAAAAAGTAAAACAAACACAAAAGTATTTAAAAAGGTACAGAAAATAAAGAAAAGAAGAAAATAAAAAACCAACTCCAAAAACTGGCTTTGCAGAAGATGAGAATTATAGAAAACATCTTAAAAAAAGTGAAAGCCCATGGTGTTGAACAAGAGATGTAGGTTCTGAAAGTATTTTTTGATGTACTTTTACAACATCCACTGTAACTCTGAATAAGATACATAAAAAAACCTCATTTTAAAATATATTTAAATGTAGCACATCTGTATATGGTACACAACATTTTAGGAACTAGTGACTTGGTCCTACAACCACCTACCAGGAAGACTACATGAGGAGAATGTATTTTAGAAGGTGTCAATAAGAACAAGCATGTAAGTGTGTAAATCAAGCTGTAAACTCAGGTGGATTTTCCAAAATGAATCCACATTTAGGGGAAGTGATAGGTTCAGAAGGATGCCATGACTGAAAGGGTCACTGGATACTACCTGATAACATCCACAGTGACATTTTCACCAGCCTCATACACAGCATTTCAGAGATTTCCGAGATTTCCAAGTTTCAGCACCAAAACGATGCCATGCTGGGAAGATCTAAAATCCTTGGTTTAACTTACACCCAAGCACAAAGGGTGTATGCATGCACACCCACACACATGGTGTTTGATTTTTCTCTGCTCTAACACACAAAGCTAATACCACAAACTAACAAAACAAACTCCAGTGCAGCCCATTACTTTATCTTGATCAGTACAACCTAAGGGCTGGCTGTAACTGCAACGAGAAGAGCAAGGCACAACCATCGCCTTCTTGAAAGTAAAGATCTCCTGAGGAAAGAGTTTTAGTGGAACACATACAATTTAACTCTCTCAAAAGCCTCTCTTTGCTTTAACTGGACACTGTCACCAGAAGTAACTAACATTTCTTAGCTTCCTCTCAGAAGAAGAAAGGGATGAGCATTTGCAAGGAAGATTTGGGACAACTGTACAAATGCAAAGTTGGACAGATAAATTCAGCCAGCGGGAAAATAAAATCAATGAGCTAAAAGCATTATTAATTGAGACAAGTGAATATGGGCAGAGTCAAAGCTACTGACAGAGCAGAGGAGATAAAGCAGACAAACCATTATTACCAAAAGTAAATAACATTGAATCAACTAGATATGATCAAAGGTGCATGCTCATAAGTACTGGTGATATTACTTCTGAATTTGATTTATTTTATCTTAAGTCATGGTGTATATCACTTAGGCAAGCCAGTTCCTTCCAGGTATCTTTCTAATATCCCTTAACAGAAACAAGACTGGATGCCCAGACAGTAATAGATTAAATGAAAAGGCAAAAAAACACCCTAACTACATAGGAAGGCATTATTAACTCAGCACAGCTAACAAATCTCCTATATACAGACATGGAAGAAGCCACTACAGTCATATAGCCTGGCCAATCACAAACACTTAGGCACGTATTTTCCCCCAGAACATGGATTGGCACCATTCCCTATGCATATAAAATAAAAGACTTCCAATGGTGGCATGTTCCTCAGTTCTCCCATTCAACTCTCTTCCCTTGTCCTCTCCCATTTATGGTTACAGTGTGCATGCTGAAGGAACAGCTGTAGAACTGATGCCCATGAAGGAGGGACCAGCCCCCAGGAAGCAGTACTGTCTGTCTGTGTAGCAGTATTGACTTTATCCTGGTTTGATGTGTCCAGTACACCTGGTTTAGATCTCTGCTTCGAAAAGAGAAGGTCTCTATGAAAATTTTATGTAATGGAAACAACAATAGCCATGATGTGGTAGCTAGTATCCTTCACTTTAAGTAAGTATCAATCCAGACACCTATTAGGGAGGACTATGGTTCTGATTTCAGGAAAACATGAGTTCCCAACAGCTGTTGAGGATTTATACTCAGTGCTATTCATCATCTGCAACTGGGTATCATACCCAAGGCTTTAGCCAAATTCCTCTTGTGGCAATAACAGTTTACAAAGTCCCTCTGCAATTGCAACTCCATGTCTTACTTGCACCTGTGTTTCCATCCCAGGCTGAAGTGTGCTTTGATAATTAGAACTGTGCAGAGCACATACAAATGGGACAAGGAGACTCCACATCAGGAGGACAACTATACACACCAAGTGTTCTATAGTCACAAAACAGAAAATGCAGGGAAGCATAAATGCACTTTTAATTGCAACTGATTTGATCACAGCTGAGTCCAGCTTGTCCTTTATGGACTGCACCCACATTTAATCTGTGCTCAGTAGCTGTCATGGAAAAACTAACATATCCCAAGCAGGCAGAATACATTCTCATCTGGCCTGTGTCAGTTAATACCCAACACTCCTCAACTGCACACTTGCAAAATACTCCTGGGTTACTGCTGTATTATAAATTCAGTTGTGACACTTCTACCAAAACTGACTGAAAGAAGCTCATTCACTGTCACCTTAATAGTTCTGAATAACCTACAGTATCAGAGGCAGTGTGCTCCCCAGCTGGGAAGTGGATGCACTCTACTGTAACACAATAATTTGTCTTTNGTATTCCTGTCAGAATTGAAATTCTTTGTAAAAATGCACAACATTCCACTAACATTTCTGCAAGTCTGAGACCACAACTGGCAAACAATCTGCCCTGGCTTTGTGGCTTTCCAAACCAAAAAAAAAAGATCATTAAAAAATGAGTGCTTCGAACTTCATAACTATGCTGTGTTTCTTGTCATGCTGGGATTAGTAATAGCAGTGCTATCAAATATTACTGTGCAATAAAACCTGTGGTTTGCATTTAGATTACATTTGATTTCTTCATGTGGAAAATGCATGCTCTAATTTTCCTCTTACAGTAAAATTGATAATACATAGAATACAGCATCACAGCAGATGACACAGTCTACAAGGTAGGCATGACTTGTTTTATAGTCATAAAGCTTGTACTTCTGGCTGTGATTTTATGAGCCAGGCATACAAAAAAAAGAACACAAAGAAGATATTTATAAATAAAGGCATACAACAGTAAATAGGAAAGGAGACGAAGTTACAGAACAGATTGAACTGGATATAATCAGAACCAAACAGCTTTCACAAAAACTGCAAACTTAGCACTTGTATACCTCACCAGTCAATAACGTAGGTACAGCAGCATCCTATAACAAAAGAAAGCAATTCTAGGCAGGAAGAAAAGGAATGCAAATAGGACAGGCAGCATCCTCACCAGGCCAAAAAAAATTTCTTTGAATATATTCTTTTAAACTCACAATATCGTAAGTTAGTCCCTCACCTCCTCCAAGCTCCCACAACGTTGAAATCATCTATCACTATTCTCTTTGTAATAAGTAATCTTGCAAAGTATTAATTTCAGTAGTATCCTTCACAATATACTTCAGAGAAGCTTCTATAGGCATCTAGGAACTGATCAGATAAAAAAAGGGAGGTGTAGGCCGCACACAGTCTCCATGGGGACATTGCACATGGCAGAAGCTGTGAACAGAGCTCTTCCATCAGAGAAAGGCAATGGGGAAGAGTTATACAATAACAAACAGAGAGCTCATTAGCATGTAAAAGCCATAGCCCTATATATGCTGTCATATTTTTGTACGTCACAGCATTAACAAATTGCTGTTTATTAGCCATGATTTACTGAGTCGAGCACAACAGAACTGGGCACTAGCTGAGGCAAAGCAGCTGGATGCAAAACTAATGCAAACAGCTTGGAGGAGAGTGATGTCTTAACTGCTTCTCTGCGTGGCTTGATCCACCAGCCAACAGATGAACTGATTGCACATTGTAGCAAAAATTACACCTTTTTCTACATTGCAATAATTCCTGATAAATACAAAACATGGTCAAGCTTGACAAACTGAAATATGAGGAGTTGCAAAATGATTCCTCACCTCCACTGAAGATGGTGCTGTCAGTATTTAGGGAAATTATCTTTTTACAATGCATTAGTGGTCTTGTAATCAGCCCAACCATGAAAAATCACGCACTGCAAACTTACTCATTTTTAAATGCTGACATCCACTTCAAAGTACATGTTTTTCTTACTACTACCACCATGTTCTCACCGCATTACCTTATTCTTCTGAACTCACAGCTCTTTCCATTGCAGTCTCACTGTGGATGGACAATCCGAAGAAACAAAACCCAGACTGCACAAAGCCAATGATAACGCTGTGCCCAAAGCTCAGGAGTTCAGTAGAAGCATAAATTCCCAACAGGGACCATCACCATTTAGTCTCCCCACGATGCTCAAGCCCAGACTTACGTATCCTTGCTTTGCATCTGGCTTAAGAAGTGCCAGTACCAGGAGGAACACACTTTAACTGCATGTTATAAACAACATGCATTAACGGCTTATGGACTGTTACACTTCTTTGCTTTTTCCTTTCTATATCAAAAGGATTTTGCTCAGAGAGAAAACGAAAAGAGGAATCAAAGATTTGGACTTGTTTTTTTCTTGGAAGAACCAAAACCTCACAAACTTACAGAAAAAAACTTCTGCAAAATGCAGCAGTTTCTAGAGACAGAAGCAGATTAAGCTTCTTTACTGTTCTAGTATATTTCTGAGCCCCTAAATTTCAAGTTCACATCAACCAAAATTAAAACTCACTGCAGATTATCAAGTTTCATGTATTTTTTCACTACCCTTATGCAAAATTTACTTTGGCACAGTACAGGAGTGCATTATTAATCAGCATAGGTTTGTTTGAAAAAGCAGACTCTATTTATTCAGAGGTAGGACTGACTCCAAATCCAGGCTTTCTTTTCCACATGAAATGCAAGTGTATCAGATATGGTATTTGATTTTTCAGCTCAGCTGTGAGGGACGAGCTGAACTTTGGAAAAAAACAGAGGTACTGTCTAGGTGGTAACAGAAAGAGAAACCACAGTATTTTACTTTTTTTTTGTGGTGGTTTCAGGTATCAAAGTGAAAATGTCAGATGTCTCTCTCACCACACCCATTACAGCAAAATCTCAAACCAGTTAAAGACAATGACGCTTTGCTATTGGCATTAAATGAATCCGGTCTCACCCACCCATGACCAAAAAAGACACAGCGTCATTTCAAAATCACAGCCACTTTCCTATCAACTTTTTGCAGCGTTTTCAGATTTATACATCCTCTTTTTATTCTCATATTGCAGTCAATTAGCAGCTATAACTAAGCAGATTTGTGTGGTTTTAGCATGAATTCTTTAAAATTACTGATCTTTACAAGCTACTTTGATGAAAAGAGAGAATATTTACCAGCAACTATTAAGCATGAAGTTTGAGGAAACAGAAGAAGCCTGTAGGAGGATTTGCTAATGTAGTTTATTGCTGTTACTTTTCATATCTGAAAAGATACTGCCTCTGAAGTCTCTGACGAAAACGCAAATAGATATTCTTGGGAGACAGTACAAGCCAAATGCAAGTTACAAAATCAGATAACTCGGTCTTAAAGATTTCATCACATAAATCCACTGATCTCTTAACAGTGTCACACTAACATACATGTAAAATCAGAATCCAAGTGTTCAGTGCTGCTGGAAAAAGACATGGTGGAGACACACAAGGATTTTCACTACAGAAGTCTTCCCCATAAATGTGTGCAGGAAACCAAGAGACGAAATCCCCCACAAGAAGACACAATACTACCTACCAGGCAGTGATAATCTCTCAGTGGTCACAACAGGCATGTTGTTGAAAAAACTAGATGGAAAAAAAAGGCATCCATGCTTGAGTGATTCTGCAGAGCAATGTGCCTACACCTAACACAATGGAAAACTTATTCAAGAATAGCTAATCTTGTGAAACTATGACTGCAGAATACTGTTAGAAGCATTGAAAACTGAAAATCCTCTGAATTAAGTGCTCACTGAGCAAGTTAAACCTTTAGGTAAGCATCTCTCAACCCATCCACCCACATACCTGAGGGTGGCATCCATGTGATAAATTGCATTTAACATGCACCTGCACTCAACCTACCAATCCATCCTCACCTTGGCTACTTCTGGCGTTACAAATCTCCAAGGTACTTTGAACAACTGCCTTCTGCAAGGAAGAATTGCTCCTCAAAAGGGTATTGTCAAGAAGCCAGGAAAGATTTAGGCTCAAGTATACTGCTGTTCAATGTGGATAGAAATAGGCTCTTTAAATTCTTAGGAAACTAGGTTTCTATGGGTTTTCAGGATTATTACTATTTCTAGGAGACAGAAATACAGGATTTCTAAAAGGAAAACTCATACTTCAGTCACTGAGCAGTAAACAGCTCAGAGATGCATATCCACAGCTGAGGATGGGGTCACAGGTGGTGAAGCCCTCTAGATACTGACAGAGAGATAACACATCCACAGCTACTCTTGGATCACCTACAGGCAAAACCATCATTCCTTAAGCCAGACAGATCCACCACATGCCTGTTCTCCTGAAAGCCAAGAGTCCGTACAACGCCAAACGGAGACCTCAACAAGGGGAACAGGCTCTTCCATTGTTGAGCTTCAAGAAAACCTACAGTGTTTTGAAGGTGCAAATTAGAGGTGCAATAAATGCACTGGGGAAACGTGCCATTCTCATGGCATGGCAACTTAGGGAGAAGCAAATATGCACTTCTTGTCTCCAAGCTGTGTGCTCTGGGGCAGCTTGAAGGTGTGCCTGGAGTAGTACCAGAGGTCCACAGAAACCTCCATCCGTGCCCACAGTACTCAGACTGCACCTCCCTCCACAGACAGGAAGAATCCCTGCCTCAATATGAGAGAAAGAAGGATGGAAGTGCAGAGGCCAGTTTATTATTATTTCAACTCTGGCTGGGCACCAGGACTGGACCCTGAATAAATTATGCCAGTATATATGCTCCAAGTTAGCTTCCCTTGCAGTTCTGCACAAACAGAAATCAGCAGGAGTCCAGCATGTAGAACGGCTTCCGAATCGCATCATTAATCTGTACAAGCAGAAAAACCTACCCAAAAAACACATTAGCAGCCACTGCACTCCAGTTTACAAGGCTGAACTATCATGCAAATTGATACACATCTCTTGCCTCCTCGAGCCACAGAAGAGGGCACAAGCATCCTACAGGGGAGAGAGCATAGAAACCTACAGATGTGTGCTCCTGGTGAGGAGCAATGGAACAGGACAGATTTATTCAGTGATGATGACATAGTATTATTTTTTTCTGCAACAACAATGCAAATTATTCAGAGATGGTCACATCCTGAAATGGCTTGGCTCTAGAAACACATTCGTTGCCACAAAAATCCCGCCACCGTGAGTGAGCACACAAAACCACAAGGGCAGAAGACAATTCAAGGTTTTAAATATACAGAGACACACAGATTAGTCACTAGCATTTTTTTTCCATCTACTTGTTTGATGATTTATCAATAAACTATGCAATCTCCACCTGCTGTCCAGTCAATAGCTGATTAGTCAGATGATTCCCTCCAAGTCCTTCAGGAGGACAGAGTCTTGAGGTCTTGCTTTCAAGGACAGACCAGCAGTTTTTTCATAGTTTTA
>VZTR01026797.1:232441-315381 GCA_013400775.1 Chaetops frenatus | reverse complement strand
TTTTTTTTTTTTTTTTTTAATATTATTTCTAAACAACAAAACAAGTTGGGTTGTAACCATTTGTAGGCACAACTGAGCATGCAAGGACGTATGGCATCCACACAACTGCTGGATACAGGGAGTACAGTGTAGCATATGGGCAGGCTAGTGAAGCAGAGGCACCTTGTACCATTCCCAATACCCATTCCAAGGGAGGGGAAGTAGAAAGCCAGCTTGTGTTTTCAGCCTTAGGTAACAAACATCCAAGACATTTAACTGCCAATCACAGGTTTATTTGTCTGATCCTATGAAAATATGAGCCCAACTCATTCCAGATGGGTGCATACCCAGGTGCCCAAATTTACATATGCAAGCACACAAACATGCTCCTGCACAGACCCATGCTGACCATCCAGCAAGGAGCAGAGCAGACCCTTAAAGTATCTTTTCCACTTCTGTCCCACCCCACACACTGTTAAAAAGTGCAATCTAATTTTAATTCATTGCATCTTGTTCTGTAGAATGGTTTATGGCAAATGAGAACTGCTAGATAAAAACATTTCTCCTGCACTACTTTTCAACAAGTTCCCATTTATATTCATCTCCTCTGGCCAGATGAAATGACACTGCAAGTCAGACACACCTGTTTGACAAAAAGTGAGGCCATCTGGGACATTAATTTGTCCTCTTACACAAGAAAAGCCTTAGTCACAGAATAGATGAAAATAAAAACAATAATACACTTCCATAAAGCAGTATGATAGCAGAATTGTTCAACAGTGGTGGTTACTTGTCTCCCATAGAAAACACAATATATTGAACATTTTAAAAATAAGTTTTAAGAAAAAAAAAAAAGTCAAAAAAATTTAAAAGCTTGAACAGCAAAGGGAGACAGACAGATGAAGGAAAAAAAACATCCTGACCACTATGACACCAGTCTCAACATCAGCAGTTGGTGTGGAATAGAATTTATTAAGGCAAAGTGAATCCTCAGGGTGAAAACAAGTTCGAAACACACTTCAACCTAAAGAAAACAGGATGCTTCTCAAGCAAGGAAAGCAGTTTATACTTCAGGGAACAAAAACAACTGTATTCATTTGTCTTACTTGCCAAGTGTCATAAATTGAGCCCCTCCAACTTTATTAGCAGTTAAAAACATTCTCATTTAAAATAGTTTTATTTCTACTTAATTAATTACTTGTCACCTTCGTTTTCTCCCTTATGAACCTGAAAAAAGCACTAATATGTTTTTCTTTGCTTAACAGAACGTAAGGAGAAATAGATGCTCAGAAAGTAGGTGTTTCCCCGTCGTCTCAGGCTTTTTATTCAGACTCACTGAAAGGGATTCTCTGCTATGGCTGAGGCCTTACCTTAAAAGACTTTAGAATTTGTATTGTACATCTTTACATGTACTATAACTAGCTAGTTAGCAAAAATATCGTGGTAACACTTCTCACAGGTACACACTATGTACATTTGAGGACTGGCTGGTGACACATTTGGACCAAGACAGAGTTAAATATTGGCTGGGGGGAGAATCTCTCCAGCACCACCACACTGTAGCCACTTTGTACATCATTAGAACATTCAGATGGGATGTTGCTTCTCCAGTATGTCCAAGAAGCACCTCCACCACCTTTTTTCCACGTGAGCACATCTGCAATGTTTTCTTTCCCACATAAACTCCACTGGGGCTGTTCCTCACCAGCAAGGTGCCAATTGCTGCAACACACCTGCACAGAGACAGCAGCCCCAAGAGCAGATGGCTTCTGCTTAGAGTGGGGTGGCTTGTGTGAAACGCCAGCGGTGTCGATGATCAATCTCTGCCAGCTGCCAGCGAATTTCCAAACAAAATGTCACGCTATTGGTCTACCTTGCCTGGTGCTGAGCAACTGCAGCACTCTCTCTCTCTATTTCCTTTTCTTCTCTTCCTCATGCTCTTACCACCCCTCTTGCCCTCCCCTGCAATCAGTCAGTAGTCCCAACCCAGAAGCCCCTTGCTGTGAACTGGATGGAGCTGCTGGTGGGGTGTGTTCTCCATCCAGAGACTCAACTTTGTAATTCCTTGGATGCTTTGGCTACTAAACTCCATTTGTGAGTACTCAAGCATGCTGCAAGGCCAGTCTCGCTTTCTACCCTGAAGACTGGGAACATTTCAAGCTCATTTATTTGCCACTGAATATCTGTCATAGAGAGATGAGCAATCTTTTCTATTCCACTGTTCTCTGCACTATGTATTAATTATAGGAAGAGCATCCAGAACATAGCTTAGGTCTTCTTAATGGCTTTTAGAAATCTAAACACATGAAAACAAACATTGGATTTTGTTCTGTACATAATCCTTACCAGCTGTGACTGAGCTTTATATAAACCAGGCTATTTGATCGACTTCCTTAATGAGAATTGCCTTGTAGTGTAAATCATCTGAGGAGGTAGGACAAAAAGCAAATTTTACCCACCCTTGTGCTGTAGTGTCATCACTCAGAAAAGGAATCAACGTGGCAATTAATTATTTTTACACACACACTCTCATCTGAAGGACTGGCATGATCTAGTACCAGACAGGTAACTGTACAAGTCTGGTAATCCACAGATGTGCAGCATATTTATGGAAACAATCCAAAGACATTTGGCTTGGGGGAGGTGGGAGAGGGAAGACCACCAAAACACTTTGGTCTTCTTTCTGAAGATTTGCTGTGTGCCCACCAGACCACATGTTAAAGCAGCATTTCTTTAATAAAAACAGAATCTTAACCCTGGAAAATTACAAGATTTGATAGGGAAAGCATCAGCTACAAAAGTTGCAGCTATGGACACCAAAAGCAAACAATAAATCAAAAGTAAAACACTCACTATGCCAGGAAACAATCTATCAGTGCGAGATGCCCAAAGACTGAAAGGCAGATCCTTTCTCATTAATATCAAAGCAATATTTACCACATCCTGATCCAACTCTAAAACCAAACATGAGGTGTTATACTCTGGAAACAAACCAGAGTTTCATTCTCCAAACATGAAGAATATCACCCATACCACTTTACTGACAAGGTCAGGAAGATGTTCTCTTGACCTAGTGGGCAGTGAGAGGCAGGGGCCATGGACAATCTACATTGACTGGACCAGTCTCTGCTCCTCGAGCAAGGAAGAACGTGGCTCTGCCTTGAGCCACTTCCCGGTGGGTACTATGGGTGTGTCACATGTGAGACTGAGCAAGCCTACAGAAGGGTCGGATCTGCAAGCAATGGCAGCGTGATGGAAGCAAAGTTATACCAGATAAGACCACCAGCAAAGGTGGGGGCAGTGTTGACTCTGAATGAAGAGTGATGGAGATTCATTTCCTTAACTGTCTAGAGGGAGGAGGAAAAAGCAAGGAAAACAAACCCCAAATCCCTCTATATACCTTCAAGTCCTAGAAAGTCAGGTGAAAAGGAAGTAAAATCAGTCTCTAGAAAATTCAGATGCATCTTTTCATGATTACTAAATGTGGAATGGTGAAAATTTTGGAAGATTATTTGTCTCTCTCACCAGCTGTTCTACCAATGGAAGATGGCAGGGGGATTGGAACTAGATTTTCTTTATGGTCTCTTTCAAACCAAACCATTCTACGATTCTATTTGACAAAGAAACAGGTGTTTTAAAAGTTATATTTTACTTAAACTTATTTAAAACAGACATCTAGAATCCCAAAATGAAAAGAAATCACTTTACCTAGCAGTAGCATCAGATGACTCCTTCTTCCATTACTAATGCCAACCACAACATGGAGGGCAAAAATGGCCAAGCCGTGAAAAACAGCTTATTTTTCCAGCCTGCCAATGGCTTTTGTGCCTTTTTCCACAGTGCAGAGGTTTGAACAGGCAAGACTCATTCTCAAAGTCCTTCTCAGCCATGCTACAGATGAAAAAAGATTTTCCAGTGGGTTATTTAATCCATGGCCCACCTATAATTACTCATGCACAGGAAGAGAAACTTCTAGTTTCAGGCTTCTGAAAGCAGATTAATGAAAGTGCCTTTGTTTGTGGGAAAAGAGGGAGCAGGGTAACTTGCTTAAAACGATACATTTTTGCCATATGTAGGTAGAAAATAAACCCATCCATCAAGGATATATTAAAAATAGATGAAAACTGGCTCCAGACATAAGATTACTTGGTGAAAATGCCAGAATAATGGACACAGACTTTTTATTCGATCAACTCTCAACAACAGGGGAGATTAGTTTATGCAAACTCCACAGAACAAGGCTTTATTTCAGAAAGTAATCCTTCAATTTAGCCAAGATTTTGTTTGCTCAGAGATACAATGAAACATAAAAAAAAAAAAAAGAAAATATCTGGCATACAGAAAGACAAGCCTGTGTGCTGCACTTAGAAACAATTAAAGATGTGCTTTGCACCAGAGAAAAGCTTTTAACTATCAGAATAGGCAGAGCCAAATCTCGTATTTTGTGCATACAGCTTAAACTGCCAAACAGGGTTTATGTACCGATTAGCAGAGATTATGTAGAGTGGTATAGCCATTTTTTAAAAATACAATATTATTACAAAGAACCCCCAGAGGTTCATATGAAGATGGTCTCTATTTCAAAGACAGTAAAATCACTGAGGCATATCATCACAGCAATGACTTACTACTCCTGAAGGAGCCAAGGGAGTCAAGCTCAGGGCTGTTAATGCGGGGAACAGCCCTCCCCTGCAACTGAACATGCAAAAACCAGTTTACAGCTCATATCAGGTTTTTACTGGACTTAACACGTCTGCATCGCTTGTCAGCTTCATCCAGCTTTTTCTAAGGAATTAGGACAAATTAAAAACCCCTAAAATATTTAATTTAGGAAGTCTCTACTTTTTGTCACTCTAGTAACACCACTGGTGGCTGTAAACCTTCGCCAGGCTTTTGAGAAAAGTCACTTTCATAACCCTACCACGTGCATGGGACAATATTACACACCGGATCATGCCCTTCTGACATTGAAGTTGGGATGTCTGAGGCCTTACTTCAGTGTATGTCCAGCGTGCTGATCAGCATAAGGCCACTTATCTTCACTACAAACACAAATACCTACATTACTTAACAGCTCTAAAAATGTTTTTATGGATAATCTTCATTTTGTAAAACACATTTAACATGATTAATAGCCATCAGCAGCACAAGAGCACGGTAATATAAATATAACTGGATTTTAGCAGTACATCTAAAGTGGCAAACACAGCAAGAAAAAGCTTACAAGAAAAACACGTTTTTCAGTAACAGCCGTCCTCTACAATTTGACACCAATAGGAAAAACTGACGTGTTTACTGTGGACATTAACACCAGCATTACCCATTACTTGGCCAAATACTGTCATACTTGGATGTTAGCTGATCATGTCCCACTTCACCTAAACCAGGCAGTCCACTGTTATGTGTACTCTGTGCAATATAAAGGCACAGGTACATGTACTAGTGATGACTATGTGCTGTGCACGCAGTATGCTCATCACTGCCTTGTCTTCTCCCATCCCTCCATGCACTCCAGGAATACTCCTTGGAATATCCTGCTCTCCTGCTTCTCACATCATCTTACTACCATCCACTTGCCGCCCAGGCAAATCTGCAAGGGAAGCAAGGCCAAACTGCATTTCATGAAAATACAGAGGAAGGCATACACTGCTCACACACACACAGGGCATCTGAGCCTCACAGAAGCAGGATCAGTACCCTCAGCTTGGCAGGTAATGCTTTCAGTTGGCACAACAGCTTAACTACACTGTGTTTAGGTACAAAACATACTTGTGTCTCTGTGTTCTAGCTCAAAGCTGAAATTTATCTTCAAGGAAAGTACACAATTTATGCAGCTGTGGTACAATGCACACCAAAGTCTTCACACGCATTCTCAAGGCAAGCGCCCTCTCTCCCCAGGAGATTGCACAGATTATAAATTAAAAACACAACCGTGGTTCTACCATTGCTGCTACCATCTTGCTGCCAAAGCAGAAAAGAAAGAAAAGGTTCACTTGGGAGGCGTATAACATACTGACAGGACAAGCTGAGACCTCAGGATCATTCCATACAAGACCAGTGATAGACTAAAGAAATTTCTCTAGACTACTGACTGAGAAAGCCTCCGTGAGTGAAGCAGCCCTGGGGAAAAAAAACATCCCTGAGCTAAGGGACAACAGGTAGAACTGAAAGATGCAACAAGCCAACAACAAAGATAAAACTAAAAAATGGTTTACCACTTACTACTCCTTTTTTTTAGAGCTGGCTGCAAAGAAAAGTGGCCCAAGCCAACCACACTGTCTTGGAAGAGATGTCTTTCCAGCCTAGGCACCAAGTTATAACAGAATTTTCAGTAACTACTTATTTCTTTGGTGCAACTAGAGGAGGACTAACAGGAAAATGTGCTTTCTGGTTTTCCCTCTCTTCTTCTCCAAATTAATAGTATTCTAATGTAGGGGACTTTACATCACTTTCAAAGAGAAAAATTCAATTATGTCTATTATTCTCATGACAGAAAAATATCGTGCTGAAGTTGCCAAGAAATAAAGTGCACAGTAAATCATCCTGAAGATAAGCAAATGTTTAAGCCCAGCCCTGTCCCAGAAGGAACAAACAGGAGAGCCCTGAGAGTTGCTGTCACCTTCCCTGTCCTGGCTGGCAGCACCACTGTCCAGGTGCCCACAGCATTTTCCACCAAGTAAGCTGGCCCTCCTCTAGCCACAATCAGCTCAATAACAGAAACAATTTCAAGCAAGATTTTTGTTACTCATAATTTTAGAAAAGCAATTTCCTAACCCAAAGGACTATGCTGTTTGAAACACACGTTTACGTCCATACCTTTTTTATAATAATGATTTCAAAGGGAACTAGAGCTCAAGCAACAAAATACTGGAGCACTTCAGACAGTGGAAAATGAAGAAAAATAGACATCACACGAAATAAACTGCTGGGCTCTGTGTTGCAGCAGACTATAAGGCAAGGAAGAGTAACGCTGTCAAGCTTGAAGGGAAAATGGCATTAGGCAGGTAATAGCACTGTTTACAGAAAAAAAAATCCATTTATGGAGATGCTAGCAAAAAAAGGGAGCCAGTGCCTAAAACAAACAGTCCTTTAATGACCTGAAGAAAAGCACGCTCACATCAGTGTCAGCCACCAAATGGACTGGCAAGGACTTTGTGTCAGGCCCTATTGAAGACTCCACCACAGAAGGAACAAGGAAAGGGGCTGCTCTTCTACTTCAGCTGAAGTCTTTTCCCTGGTCACAGCAACACCCAGATTTATCCAGTCTGCAGATCAAAAATTTGCTAAATAATGTTAATCGAAAAACTAAAATATGCAACTATATAGCCCAAAAACCTTATAGGACAAATACTGGGGGGCCTGAACACATGAATAACAAATTTCCCTGCAGATACATGAAGAACAGAAGAAGGTTCCGTTTCAAATTTCCAGCAGTTCTTTGTATGTGTTTAAGAAAATGCATAGAAAATAAAATGTAAATACTTTATGTATTGTTAGCAAAGGCAGTTGTGACTGGCATTACAACTGCTTAGCTTCTTACTCTGCCAAATATCTGAAATATTGCTTACCACCAAGTCACTGATCTACGGAAATATCAGAAGAAAGCATAGGCAGTGTTTTCAACTACAATTCAGAATTTGGATGATGAAATTAGAAATAGGTAAAATGCATGCCTCTTAAAAGTGAATTATATGGATTTATAGCTATTTCATCAGCCTGTTCAGAACTCTTCAATAGTTTGTCTCCAAGTTCTTTTCTTCCTAGATGCAGAAATAAACTTTTTTTTCCCCTTTCTATTCTGATTTCCAGCAATTGGATCTGCTTCACAAATCAATGTTAGCATTCCTGTGAAAAATTTTCCTGACTGACAAACCTGCTATGCGTAATACAGTGATGAGACAAATCCAGATTTCCCTCTTAGCAAAAAAGGTTTCAGGGCAACATTCCCATTAAACAATGATGAATTACAGTGAAACATTTTGTATGAACACTGGGATGAATATGAAATGAGATCAGCTTTGTTAAAGTCACCACAATAAATACAAGAGGAATCAATGAATACCAGGCAATTACTACTGAGGTTTTTAAAGTCGTCCCACTGCAAATGCACTGCAGGCACTAGAAAGATACCCAGACGTGCTATAGCCGCAAAAAACAGTGCCAATACTGACTGTAGAGTAAAATACTCTACCAGTCACCTACAACTTGGAAAGGGAAAGCAGTAGTGGTCACAAAAATGCTTAGGATAATGAAGGCACAGACACTACTCCATCACAGCAGTCATCATCCAGGCAGCAGAAATGGCATGGAGCTCCATTTCCCCAAAAAGTGAACTTGAAGAACAATTTCCTACTGAACTTATGGCTTGAGCTAGAGCCTATGCACAGGTCAAAAACAGAGAGATTGAGTCTTGGAGAGCATACTCATCACTAAAAAGAACATAAACCAAACTATCTTTCTTGAAGTTCAACCATGGAGGGAATCACCTTTGCTGCTCTCATCCCAAGAGGGTACTCTGCTCTTTTCAACATTTTGGTATGGCTAAAATGGGTTTCTTTTACCCTCAAAGACCCCTCTTGCCACATAAGTAGCTCACCACTTTCAACTCTGCAAAGAGAAGTTTTTTAGGCTATCACGATCCACTGAACGTGGAACCGTTCAGTCAGTTCAGTGCCATACCACAACACGTGAGGCATGCAGCAATAAGTTCATTCTGCTGAAATCTGCCCTAAGATGACAACCAGGCAGAAACAGAGAGCAACAAAATACCTAAGTAATATTTGACTGCTAGCAGAGAGAGAACCAAAAAAAAAAAAAAAAAGAAAGGGTTGTGGAAAACCAGATGAAAATCAACACTGCGAGCTACTGGCTTGAAAAATAAATCAGCTTTGCACTGCCAGCAGCAGCAGCGTACTTGCAAGTCACCGAGATCTCACAAAGGCTGAAGATTTGTTCCTTGCGGTGCTATGACCCATCATCCCATAGTTCACTGAGGAACCAAGGAGCTGGGTCATGCAATGGGCAGATGCAGGTGGGAGAGAAAGCCTCCGGCTGCTGGAGCTGCTCTGGCTCCCGGAGTCCCCTCTGTGACCAGTGAAGCACATCAGCTCTCCTGCCCCGAGCTTCTGCAGCCCAGGGAGCAGGGACAGGATGAAGCCTGGGCTGATAACCTCGTTTGGATGGATACCTGACACACTGAAAAAGTCAGGTCCTCCTTCTTTAAAATAAAACGAAAAAACACCCCTTTAAAATGTTGAATTTACACGCATACCACACAAACAATGCAGAGAGACAGAACAACATTCTTTCTCCTTTCAAACTAAATGCCACATAATTTGTTTTCTTAAAGCCATGCCCTAATTTGATAGATGTGGAAACTGACTCCCTCTGTCCTGTAAAAAAATGAAAAAGACAAAAAAGAGAAAGAAATTAATACTAATAATCCAGAGGATTAGGGCTCAGAGGTCAGTGCACAACCTTTTAATGAGCGAGGTATTTAAAGACTGATGACACAGTATATTTTTATTCTTCAGTAATTCAGTACAGAAGTTTACATTGATTGCTTAAAAGGCCATTCGATTTTATTTCCCATATTTAATTGTTCTTAGTGCCCAATAAATGGGTGGCTGAAGAAAGTAAAGGATTATTTTATTCTTCTTGTATCATCAAAAATACAGTCAGCCCAACTCACTCATTCACACGCCCTCTACATGCCCTTCATGTTTGCACAAAACCATGCATATTATCTGTTTTTCATTACCACCAAACCCGAAACCCCCACAGTGCTCAGGCTCTCTAACCTGAACTAAACCTCTCACAGGTGCATGAACAAAAAGGAGGTATTTTACCATTCCCAAGGAGAACTTTATTAATATGACAAAGAAAAACCATAGGGCTTGCATGACAGAATTTTGTTTTACCTTAGAATTTACATCTTCAATGAAAAAGGGCTGCCTGCTAAGTCCTTATGTCTTATCACAGCTTGGATCTCTTTAGATCCTGCTCACTGAGCAAGAGCTGCAGGTCCTCAGACCGGGAAAACATGCATTTAAACACATGGCTTAGTTACATGCCTAAAGTTCAGCATGTGCTTAAATTAGCTCATCATCTGCTCATCTTTCTCCTTGTCAACAGAGAACAAATGTGAAAGACATAGGAAGGGTTCTCTCGCCTATCCAGTATTTGTTGTATCTCACAACACAGTGAAATTATGCCACTCGGTGAACATCGTGACAACTTCCTAGGTACAAAGTTATTTTTGTGCTTTCCATGAATTATGGAGCTATCTGGACAACACTTACAATTCCTGGGTTGTTATTTATTCAATATCCAGACATTGCGGGTACTTTTTGAAGCCACGTACATACTTGCACAATTCCAAAATAACCAGAACCTTTCCCCCTCCCCCCCTCCCCCCCCCAAAAAAAAACCCTGTCATTTTTTAGTTTCTCTATGATGTAAGAAATTATTATCACCATTTTCCATCCAGGCAGCTGAGGTACAAAGAAATATGGTTTGGATTTGCAGAAGGTTCTGAGGAAGTTTAAAGCCCAGATCACCTTATCTTAATTCCTAACATGTTAGCCTTACTTTCAACAAACTCAGAAGGTGAAACTGTTAATGCCATTGAACTCAACAGGATATTTTACAATGATTTCAACAGTGTCAGGATTTAATCTAACGTCAGAAAGATTTTTATCTAAATAAAACCTGGGACTTTTCCTTTATAGCAATTCACAATATTTTATCACACACCACTGAATTACTGAAAAGTTAACTTGATTCACTACTTCATTTAAAGGGAATCTCCTTCAGTGGAAAATAAGGATTCCTAACAAAAAAAAAGAAGTATGTGGTTTACAAGTTTCATCAAAATATATACATGCATATAAAAGGCAATTTTAAAAAGTCATTTTCATGTACCACTCAGTACTGATGATCTCAAAGATCATCACTGTAGGAAGAAATATTGAAACACGAACAAAAAAGGAAACGGCATAAAATATCTTTTGAAAGGTAACCATGCAGGGTTTTTGAAATGCAATCGCAAAGCTGAACTAGTACAATTTTATATTGAATCTGTAATCTACTTAAGTATTTATTGATTGACATCCATGACAAAATAACTGTTGCCCTAATAGGATTCACATCCAACATTTTTTAGGTTTCCCAAATAGTTCACATGGTACATTTACATATAAATCAATTAATATTGACTGATTGATCAATATATGCACAGTATGAAAAAGAGTTTTGGCGGCTTTATGTTCTCCGCAGAGCAGCTTTACCTACTGATGATTAATTTTAATTTACTTTAAAGGATTCCATTGCACTGAAACTTTAATTAAAAACGAAATGAGAAAGTCTATAAAGTCTGCATAGCATCAATTACCTAGACTTGATATCCTGCACTTCGCCTACCCTCTGTACATATGGTTTCTGTTAAAATAATTGGAAAGCACTTCTGAACAATGTCACCCACACATCTATTCTAAGAGTGAGAGGATATATTACCATTAAACGTCACTAATATTAATAAAGAAACAATTAATTCTTCATTACCTATTTCTAAAATACACCATCAGACTCCTTCAGTTCAAACACAAATAAAATGTTACACATGCCTGTCAGTGAAATGGGCAATCATCATAGTTGCTGTAATTTATACTGCTTTCTGTTGTAAGTCTAATGCCTCATTTATTTATAAACCTTTTTGGCTGACATAAATAGCCTCTTTGAAATATTTTTAAAAAAAAATCTATCTTTTATTAGGCGAACTCACATACCTCCTGTCAACTCCTTCCTTATAAAATGTTGATTTTAATGTGCTTGACACCTTTTTTGGTGAACAAGCAACATTTATGTTTATAAATATTACTGTTTCATTAAAACACACAAAATAATACTTTCCATTGATTCGTGTATGTATATAAAAAATATGTGTTCAGCAGACTAATCTCAATCCCAAACTAAGAAAATCCATTCAGAAAATTATTTGAAAACTGCTGGTGAGCTTACACTAGGAGTAAGTCCGCTTAGCAGCAACATAGTGTCTGATTTAAAGATTGGCCCTTCCAATGCTGTTTTGGATCAGAGACAAGAACAGTTTAATGTTTTAATTATTAAAAAAGCATGGAGTTGTCATAGTCCTCATCCACTGCAGCCAGCATCAGGTTACAAGCCTCCGTGGTGTCTCTGGCACACTGCCTGGACTATTTACTGCTATTTGTAAATTAGACACTTGTGTAGGAATGTCAGTTTTAAATATCTTTGTTTAAATAAGCCTATAAGAGATGACCAGATATACATTTTATGTGACCACTAAATAATTGCATCACACGAAGCCAGCTTGTGAATTTTACAGGACAGCTAATAACAACCTACAAGGTAGCTTGCGAATTCAACATTGAAAAGAATAAAGCCATCAAAAACAATAAAAAGTGTTCTGTATAAAGCTGTAACAACAAAAACACCAAAAAAGTCGACTACAATCCATAATGAGAGCAATCTCTGAGCTCTCCATTTCTGAGAGTAATGGAGAGTCTAAGGTGCCCCTATTAATCCTCCTAATACAGCTCCAGCAATTATTTTCCATATTCTACATCAGTAAGTTAAAATATGTTTCCAATGCCTAACACAGCAGTCATTAAAGTTTCCCCTGGCTCAATCAGCATAACTAATGAGGCTGCATAATAACAGAAAGCAATCTCTAATGAAAAGCCCAACAAAGTCTCCCTGCTACAATACTGCTCGTGATTTAGTATTCTCAACTTGTCCATCCTCCATCTTTTACTCTGTGGATATTATCACCACTCAGAAAATTACATTTCAATGAACTTGTCAGGAAATAAGTAATAAATTAATCAGGCAGCATAAACCAATTACACTCATTTTCTGTGTGTTTTCTTCCAGGGCCCACGCACGAATGCAGTACTGGCCGCACTGGTTATTCCCGCTGACTGCTCAGAAAGGCTGCAGGCTGTGAGCAGGAATGCTGCTGGAAGGAGGGGGAAAGGCCTCTTTGCTCTGCTGAAGCCATCACAAGTACTGTTGATGCCAGAGGAGATCCAGCACCAAAACACTGCAATTTTTTAATTTCCTTTTTTTTTATTTTTAAAATATATACAAATTTCTATACAAAACTGAACCAGTATCACAAAATACCCAATGAAAACACTTCCAGCACCTCAGCAGGTTTCCAAGTGTAGCCCTATCTATTCCTAGTTGTCAATAGCGACAAAAAAAGGTGCCTACAAGACTTAAGTTGTTATGAGTATTACAATGTCACATTTGGGAGTACCCAAAGTAATTTATGCCAAATGTTTATGGTTAAACTGAGGGAACTGGGAAGGTATTCAATGGATACCAACACTATTTAGGCAACACCCAGGCAATTCCACTCTTCCCTCCAACTGCTAGAGAAACCCTTACTATTGGTGATGTTACTTCTAAACATAGGAAATAAGCAACAGTACCACGTGCAGTAGTAGTCAAGAGCTCCCATGCTAACAGGGACTGAACAATTCAAATTGGATGCTTCTCCCTCCAGGCTGTGTGAAAATTTGGGAAGAGCAGTGCACTGGTTTAACGCCTCTTAAGGCACAATGTCCATCTTCACAAGCAAGAGAACCAGAGAGATTTTTTTTTTTCCTTTTTCTTTTTTAGCAAATAAAGCTCAGAGGCTGAAGCGCAAGGCGCACCCTGTCATGGCACAAAATTTCACAGCAAATTATTCAGATGCAAAATCTGAACAACACAGACTTTTGGTACTATAAAAGTGAGCCCAGGTGACACACAGAATGGCACAGAAACTCCTTGCTTAACAAGGAATGCAAGTCCACTCATCTACTGCCTTCAAGGATTTAACCAGACTCTAAATAGGTGTACCTTCAAATAAAAAGTTTCTACCAACTGTTTTTGTTGATATATAATGAACACTGTCTTTCCATGTATGAAACACTTCAACGAACTCTTAAACTTACTCCTGCAAGAGTAATTATACAATCATCATGCACCTGCCAGACGCTAGACCCTCACAGAGACCAACATCCTTTTCGTGCATATTGTCTGTGTTCTGTCTTGGCTGGGAAAAGATCCAAGTGGGTTAAGCTCCGGGAGCTCATTGTCATTGCCACTTCTTCAAGGCTGAATATTGTTTAACCTTTCCCCTCCAGTCTGCAACAATTCCTGGAGGGCAGTTTGAGACTCATATGGACAAATTAAAAGTGGGATTTATTAAGACTGGAATAAAATTAATTGAAATATAATAAAATATGTCATGATACATGTAACCTCATATTTGGCATGAGGTAGGCCAGAAGTGCAATAAAAAATTAAGTTACAGCATTTAAATAAAAATTATCTACCAAGCACTTTTGCCACCAAGCTAGCTGCCAAAGTAATATCTCCCCTTTATGACTTTTACAATTCTTTTCTTTTCTTTATTTATCCTCACAGCAGACAGCTCCTACCAAGAAGTCAGGTGCTCTCACCGCCTTCCCTATATTCATTTCCAAATGCATTTATCTGCCTTAATAGTTTCAGACCCTCTTTTTCTTTTTTTTGCTTGCCCGTTTTATGTTATGATCCTAAATACTTTTTCAAAGGTAGAACCAATGAAGCTCATAATTTCACAGAACTGGTCAAGGACATGAGAAACGGAAACAGACATTGTACTCTTCATCTCCACTTCCAACAGCATGGAATAATGCTCACAAAACAGGATTATTTGAGCTTGTTCAGGTACTGATTTCAGTAAAAATGGAGCAATGCAGTCACTGGCTGGCTTGGAGATAGGTTCTCCTGTGTTCAAGTCTATGCCCGTGGCACACTTTCTCCATAGCTCAGGCAAACCAGACAGGCTAAAGGACATCCTTTGCTCACTTTTGTTGAATTCACATCTCTGACCACAGTACAGGTATCTCTGCAGACAGCAAATCTGACATGTGTATTGTGCTGCCAGAAAAACACCATGAAAAAAATGGAACAGGTAGTCCCATTCTGCTAACAGAAATGAAAATGGATCAGCAACACCCACACATCCCTACAAAGACTGGAGGAGACAACCTCACCAGTGAGACCCAATGTGCCGTGGTGACAGTGTCAGTGGCAGCATTTTCAGCCTTTTGCTGCCTTGCAGTAGGTTTTCCCAACATCTTCCAACAGCAGCCAGTCCCACAGCCCCAGCAGGATTTAGAGAAACTGTGCTGCTCAAATCTTTAACCTGGTTCTCTGCAACCACAAGCAGGAAAGCTTTAGGAAGCCAATGGGTCCACTGCAGAGATAAAAAGTGCTCACAAACCAGTACACTCTGCAGCACGAGTTCATTTTGCTATCCCTGCTTCATCTCCATGCCACAGTGCAACAGCCCTTTTAAGTAAACCTCTTTTCCAGCCAGCTTCCATTTTCATGTGTTTAAATTCCCTGTATTATCCCAGCTACATCACAGTGCTTTAGTCATACCAAATGATTTTTTTTCTTTTTTTGGTTCTGTACATTTTCATATACTCCAAAAACAGTGAGGTGGTTTTGTTCCCCATCCTTTCAGCCTCCACTAGCAAATATTTAAGTCTTTCAAATTTGTGCTTTGAGTCCATATTTCCAGCACCTCAAGCTTGTTTAGTTCACTGGCTTTCAGAGTGTAAGGATCCTGGTGACAAATGCCATTTCTTACTTTCCAAAGGAGAATATAACACCAGTTACACTCACTTCAGGGTTTTTCTATTCTGGGAAACAAAGCAAAACAAACAAAAACAAACAAATGCACTATTTTCCCCAGTTGCCCTTAATTTGACTTCACTATGGTCCACATTAACAGAAACAGCAGCTAAAGTGTCTTTGAAACTTTATTCACCATAGCCAGAAAAAAAGAAGGAAAAAAAGACTGGTGAAATGCCTTTAAAACATGCTTTAATCTAGCTGGAATGCCATAAATTGCTTCCAGATGTGCTCCATACAAAAGTCAATCATAGCTATTTATACTGACACTCTGCAGTCCAAACAATCTGAATCCAAATGCCATGTCTCTGCTACAATAAAGCTATAAATGTCAGTCTTGTTGAATCTGGAGAGGTGTTGAAGAGTTCATGCTAGTTTGCTTTCTGGGCTATTTGTTAGCCAGCAATTATTTCAAAAAAAAAAAAACAAGGAAAAAAAAGACGGGAAAAAAAAAGAAAGGAAACAAAAAGAAACTTTTAAAATAGGTCCTTTCCTTGCTGAGCTATTCTTAAAGCACACCTGACACCTTCCAATCGTGACCTTGAAAGTGCCACAGGTTACAAGTTGAAATTCATTTCATAAGTTAGAAAAATGTAGTGCTTAGGCTCTGAGCCAAGAATAACTGAAGGGCTTGGCAAGGCTCCCATGCCCTCCCCTAGAACGAACACACACGTAGTACACCTGGGACTAAATGAACTGAAGTACAGTAAAATGACACACTGACTGCAATAATACTTCTATTCAAAAATCTTCCAGGGCATTGGGGGGGAAAAAAAATAATTCTTGCTGTAGGGAAAAAAAAAAAAAAAAAAGATTGGAAACTGTACCCTCATCAGTTGTTTGGTATGCGACACACAGCCATTGGAATCAATGGAGTCTTCACCTGGGAAAGCTGAATAACCAGCATTTAGATGAAGAGATGACCTATGGAGTTATCCCACACTGTTTCAGGAAAACATATTATTTTTGTGCAGTCTCCACAGAATTTTCTCCTTCATTTTTATAGACTTCATTAAGATCCTTTCTCCTCCCCTGCAAAAGTGCACCTGCAGTTCAATTTATGTATAAATGTTCAGAGCCTTAATTCTGGATTTTTGTAAGTGAAAGACAACAGGGAGTTTTCTTATCATTACTTGCAGTTTGGGGGATTAAAACATTTCAGAAAAATCACAACATGTAATGACTTTAGTCTTCAGTTCCCTGCCTTTTTATTTCCCTTGATGCTTGCCTCCTTACTCCAAAGATTTCCTGTACCTTCCCTCAGTTCCTTACCTTTTTCCAAGTCCAGAAGATCATCCCTAAAATGGAGTCGAAGAACATTCTTCCCTCCCAAGTTAAGCTGTAGCATGGTCTATCATTTTTAACCACACAGGTTGAGAGAAAAAGGCAGAAAATTCACATCGAAGTGATTAAATTTTGGTCTAAAACTTTCAGAGAAGGGAAGAGAATTGTACAAGACAGAGTATTTCAAGATTCAAACTATATATATATATATCTACACAGAAAAAAAATTGAATGCTTTAGAACAAGATTTGTGCTCTCAGTTCAACTGGAAAATTTCAGTTTTTAATAAATCTCTTCAGTCAGAGGTTGTACAAATGACTACAGAAGCAGCAAACATAATACCTGTATTTAAGAACGGGGGAGGAACCTATCTAGTGAACTACTGAGCTATCAGTCTGGCCCAAACATTAAGCAAGGTTTTGTAACCTATTTTGAAGGAATGTAATTTCTGTGTAATTGCAGGGGGTTGGAGGAGAGATAAGCAACAGAGAGGCAGAGAAGCTGTTCAAGTCAAAAGGCAATTCTGGCACAAGAAGAAATGATTAAGACTTGGCCGCGAATCCACTGAGAATGGAATTCACAAGCATGTGCCCAACCGTGAGGAGGGCGAGATGCTCCAACCATTGTCCCATGGGAATGAGACAGAGGAAAACCCTACCACAAAGGAGGCTGAGAAATTCACATGACTTCAGTATCCTGCAACAGCCAGGGGATAAAATTTGGTGATGCACAAGCTGCCTTCCTCTCCTCTATCAGCCTATATCTGTGCATCTTTATTCCTAGCTCCTATCAGACAGTGAGGAGTTTTCATTGCATTGGTTCTCCAGATAAAGACATTTAACTCTTGCAAGAAAAGCCTATGGCCTGCTAAGGCCACAAATAGAGGGCACCAATACTGTTTTTCAGCAAGATCTATCAGTGTATTTCTTCCTTTTCTTCCACTCCAGCAGTGATACCAACCTTCAAAAACCTTCTCCCTCCACAAACTTCACTACACAATAACACCATGTTATTGTACATCCTCATACTCTCAAAATTTATACAGAAAGTCCTTCTCACATCCTACCTCACTGTAAAGACTTACCACACTGCCTCCAAACACGCCACACTCTCTCTGAAAAGCCAGCCCGCACATTTTTAACATTTAAAGACAAATGCACACCCGAAGGAAGCAACTAATTTACTCTGTGTCCATAATCCTTACTGTATTCTCTCCACCAAAGCACAGTGTTCTCCCCTCAAATGTGCATTAAGCTTTCCATTTAGAGACCAAACCTACTGAATCTAGAACTTAGAGTCTTCTCATGGAGCACCCGCTCCACTCTGGGATGCAATAAAGAAAAGTAACTATGACAGTAACTAACACTAATCACTATCACTGGCCTTAAATTCTATGTATCTATTCTGCTTTTGCAGCTGTGCTGCTTCTTCTGAGGCACCAATGGTGCTGCCAGCAGCCCAAATGTTAGTATTAATTCAACCCATCCTTCCCATCCAACAAAAAGTACCGTATCTCCAGATCTGCATAGCTTCTGCATTTGTGATGGCTGACTCCCAAAAAGAGATAGAAGGAGAACAAAAGCCACTAAAGTTACCAAAATATACAATATAGCTACTGTTTCAAACAAACAGGTTTGAGGCCAATATAATTTCTAACAGTATCGTCCAATGTTTTATTTGCTTTAGATTAGTCGTCCTTTATTGAAAATAACAAGCCTTCCAAAACAAAAACCAAAACAAACAAACAAAAAGAAAGAGAGAGAGAGAGAGAGAGAGAGAGAGAAAGAGAGAAATCCTCGCTTCGTGTCTAAAATTATTTACTATAGCTTTAAAAGTAACAAATGAAGCACTTGAGTCTCAGATGTGTAACCAGTAGGGAGTTGGCTCGATGCATCAGTTTTTACACCTCTTGCAGTTAAATCAGAGATCCAAATGCAAAATCTAGCACTCAGTGGTGAACTTATAACACTCCCTGGAGGAGTGTGTCCATAAACCATTCACTGGATTACACTCATCCATACAATACTTTATTTTATAAATCCACTTGCCACGAAAAAAAAAAAAAAAAGTAAAAAGGGAAGAAAGGGGGGAAAAAAAAGAAAAGCTTAACTAAGGTGAAGTTAAGGTTGCATAAACTATAGATCATTTTTGTCATCATATGTCTAAGTCCCTGCTTTCCTTTTTGAGATTTCATTAGTACAACTTTCCGGTGTTTTTATCTCAAAAGGATTTGTTTCTCCAAATTTGCGTCTTGGCCAGGAAAGGGATCCAAAAACACCCAATGACATATGTGGCATAGCCACGCGTGGCGCAGGAGCACTCCCAGGCCTTTGGAGTATGCTCAGCACAGCTAAAACACTTTCAAAAACTGCTGTGCTGACTTTTCTGTGGAATGTCCTCAGTGACAGTTTTTTGGGAGTTTCACATTACGCCTCATGTTCTTATGAGTCTTCCGGACATTAAGTCTTTCGCAATGTATTTCATAGAGTCATGGAATCATTAAGGTTGGAAAAGACCTCTAAGATCATCGCGTCCAACTATTAACCCAGCGATGCCAAGCCCACCACTAAATTGTGTCCCTAAGTGCCACATCTACACAGTTCTTAAATACCTCCAGGCTTAGAGACTCAGCCACCACTCTAGGCTGCCTGTTCCAATGCTTGACAACCCTTTCTGTACAGAATTTTTTTTTAATATCCAGTCTAAACCTCCCCTGGTGCAACTTGAGGCCACCTCCTCTCGTCCCATTGCTTGTTACTTAGGAGAAGACACCAATGACCACGTGGCTACAACCTCCTTCCAGGTAGTTATAGAGTGGTAAGGTCTCTCCTGAGCCTCTTTTTCTCCAAGCAAAACAACCCCTGTGCTCTTTCAGCTGCTTCTCATAGGACTTATGCTCTAGAGCCTTCATCAGCTTCCTTCTCTCCTCTGATCGTGGTCCAGCTCCTGGAGCACGTATGTAAACTAGAGCACACACTGTGTGTACATGCTCACAAGCATGTGCACGTGCATACACACACACAAACAAACACACACACAGCCTGGGGCCAAAACTAGAATGGATAAAGATCAGGGTAGCTTCACTGTATTCAAAGGAATCTCCATCAGATGAGAAAACCTGAGAACACTGAACCTGCCTGATGGCCTACTGACTATTTCAAGGTTCACGGAACATAATAAATGTGAAGATTTCCAAGGTCCTTCATGATTATGAAAAAGAAAGCACATGCACTAATAACAGAAAGAGTAGGAGTTTTGTTCCAGTGAATACCATTCTCTTCACTATCTAGCACACAGCTCACACTGTCAGCTCCTTCCATGTCTCGTTTTATTAAAATTGCAGAATGAGTGGCTTCTGAGGCTTAATAGTAGTGTTTGATTAGACAGTGTCTACTGACCATAACTTTTTTTTTTTTGTACTATGACAGTTGTCCAGATTTCAACATTTACTGTAATTCCTCAGCTATGCCTGCATGGATTTATCATGCTCCAGCAAGGCATCCACTGATTCTCTACCAGTTGTGCACCACAGTCGAAAAACAATCTTAAACACAGTTCTTAAAATGCGCATTAAGTTCTTGAGAATATTTTTAGTTGTCTTATAAAGTGACATTATTGAAAGAAATATTTTAAGCTTCCAAATTTTGAAAACTTGCCATAATGCTCACCTCCCCCAATTCAATTCAAACACAATTCAATTCTTCCAGTGGTTCAAGTTCATGAAAAATTTAGATAAACAAAAAACTCAATTCCACTACGGTCTCATTAAACTTTGATCAAGGCAGAGATCATTTTTCACACTATTATCTAACACTGCACTTGCAGTTTACCCTCAAGCCCCTTGTCTGCAGCCATGAAGATACACACCTAAAACACATTGGATTTGCCACTGAAATGTCCAGCTATGACAGAGCCGTTTCTTGCTGCAAAGGGGATGAGACCAGCAGCAAGATCAGCTCACCCCTGCAGCTTTGCCTTCTGCTCCAGCTTTGACCAGCTCCAAACAGTGGGTCAAACCAACTACCAATGTCAAGTCAGTCCACTGCATGACCCCACGCCAAGGAAAGATGAGCTCTGAGAATACACAAAACTGACTAACAACTCAATTAGTCAGTACACATAAATATGCTCTTACGAGTTAGGAAACTGAACAGCCTTTTTAGCTATAAAATACATTGGGAATCCTAGAGTTACGGTCAGTAAGACAACAGATTCTTAAACTGCATTTCATCTAGTCCTTGAATGCAGCTCTTCCCACTCCTGATGTAAGATTTTCATTAGCCATTATACAGCTGAATGTGAAAGCCAAGTCAGAGAACCAAACCCACTCAAAGACACAGCCACATTAATAAGTTGACAGCACATCCTATAAAATACAACTGTGGGCCTCTTACGTGAGTCGCAACCAATAACTTTTACAGCATGACAGTCAATAAAGAATAACCATCACCCCAAAAAATGAAGAGTGTCTTGGTGAGCAATAACAGGTCATAATGGTTTGTTCATCTGTTTACTGGCCAAGCTCTAGAGAATAATCTTCTCCAATTACACCATTCTCACACATCGTGCCATACTTCAGTGACCACATCTCCATGTCAATGTCTTTTAATTCTTTTATCTCCCCTAATCTTCTCCTTTAAAGAGCTACCCTAAGTCTTTGCTTACATCATTCTGCTGAATTTCCATTACCACAGAAAAACATCCGCCCCTATTAATTTTTTCAGTGTATTTTGTGGTATGTTATTGCTTTTTTTAAAATCAACTAATAAAATCATATCAGAGAGTTTTTCAGTGCAGCCTAAGCAAACACTGGTGTGTGAGTACAATGAGGTATAGTACAGTATGCAAGAGAAGTCAGAGGCTGAAATGAGTACAATTTCCCATGAGAGAGTTCTATGTTCAAGCCATTTAATTTTAAAACTAGTTCAATATTTGAACAAGACACTATTTTATTCCCATTCAAAGTTTAAACACAGATCACTTCGAAATCAATCACAAATTCAAACCTCTTTATTTAAGAAACCGTTGCAATATTTAAAAGCTTTTCTTCTCTCTTTAATGTAACTGCACCTTAAAGGCTGCAGAAGCAGAACTGACTTTGAGATCTTTAAGAGCAATGCTATTTTCCTGCCAACACATACAAAAGGCAGTTCTAGGAAAAAAGAAAAAACCCACAAAGGCGAGGCTGTACTTTGCTTCAGAGTTTAAGAACAAAGTCTGGACAAAGAACACTCAGCCTAGTCTTCAGCCCAAACTAAAGTAAATGAACTTGGTGTGGGTGCTTTTCAGGGCACACCACCATAATTCCTTGTTATTGCACTGCTTTTGACCTCACCTGGGTGTAAGGAAAAACCAGATGAGTGGGATCAGTGTAGACAAAAAACAACCCTCCTTTAGGACAGTGATTACAGAGTAAGAGATCAGCAATTCAGAAGGAGGATGTAGAGCCTGTTCAGGGCCCACATGTACTTGGGTCCCTATCCCCACCCAGCAGTGCTTGTCCCGCTGCCCCAGAGGCCTCACAGCCCTGCTGACAGAGCAGAAATGGACTGCTCCAGCTCTGCAACACAGGAAAAATCTCTCAGCCTGGTGAAATAGCAACATTTCACACCCATATTTCATTTCAGTGTGATGATCTTAAGAGTTTCTGAGGGTGGGTGTTCCATTTGCTTGTTTTTAAATCTTAAAACTCATTCTTCAGAAGGGCAACTTATCACAGAGAGTCAGTGATGGAGAGGTGAAATCAGGAGAATTCCTCAACTGTGTGAGTGCCAGCTCTTTGGCCCATGCCACTCTTATCCAACTAATTTCAATGTCAATTTGTTTCTAAAAATTATCTTTTGAGCCTTCATCTTTGAACAAAGCTCTTTTTCACAAGCCCAGAGCATACAGCTCAACGCAAATGTAACACTACAAAAATACTCACAACAAGTAGAAAAGACAAACCAATTGTTCTAAAGCAAACACTCTAATACTCTTATTAACCTCAGGGCTGCCCTGGTCTGGTTTCTGGCCAAATACAGTCTTCACGATCAAGTTAAAAGAGCCCCTTTAAAAAGGATTAAACATCTGTAATATTAAGAGACCACAGAATAGGAGAAAGAATCAGGTTGTGTCTTTGTGATATCAATGCACTTAACCACCTACGGCTTTGCATGAACCCAGGAAATACTATTTGGCTCTATTATATAGCAATATGATAAACCTGGCTGCATGGGTAGTCATGCTCCTGCACTAGCATCTGAATGTCACCTTTCCCAGGAGAGGGCAGCTGTCATTCATAACCATCTCTCCTTAATTGAAAAATGAGGGGTCCCTATTTTCGGGAAGCCATAGGCCAAGAGCACTAGGCAAGAAATGAGCTTTACTTTTTACGTACCACCAAATAAAAAGAAATCAGTTGTAATCAACACAGCATTAACATACTGTCTTGTAATATTTCACATAAAACATGTCACTGAAAACTCAGTATTGAGCAGGAAGGAATTTGATGAATCAAGTAGATGAAGCCAAGATGTAGTTATTAGATGCATTACATCTTTAGCACATCATCTGTAAAAATGTCCAGGGTAAACTAACGCTCCAGGGGAAACCTGACCTTTAAGAGGCTCCCTAACACTACATCTAAATTAATGTCAGTGACAGGCACTTCAATCTAAAATAGCAGGGTTCTTTCGTTCTATCTACACTATCTATTCATCCATTTATTTGTGTGTAAATGTGTGTGTGCATAAATGAATTTGTGTCATTCCGGCACTGGGGGAATGGGTGGGGGACAAAAAGAGCTCATCGATTTTTTATTTTTTTTTTTAATTTCTATTCCTTACTACTTCTATGCATATTGTTAGTTTTGCAGGATTCACTCAGAATCCTTTAAGCATAAAAAAAGGGTAGGAAAATAATTTTTTATTCTCCAAGGATATTCAAGGATATTTTATGCATTTTTACTTCTCCAAGGAGGTATCAACCTTGCAAAATAAACATGCTTGAACTAGAGCAGAATGGAACTCTTGCAGCAATCAATATAACAGGTAATTCTGAATTTGTTTTAAAGAGCTGGGCTGGGCTCTGACATGACTGGTGGTCAAGATAAAAATCATAATTGAGATCAGTTCTGCTGTTTCAAAACAAAGCACTGAAAATAAATTCAGTAGAAGATGCATTTCTGCCTTGGGGGAAAAGTAACAAATAAACAATACACTGCAGAATACTGATCATAGAATAATATCATAGCTGTTAGTCAAATCAGTGCTGTGATGGCCAAACCTTCACTCATTTCTGGTTTTCATTACATTTTGGAGGTTTTATGATGAAGAGATGAGGTAACCTCAAAGCAACCATTCTGATGACCTTCCTCCAGGCTTCTTATGGTGCTCTTCCTCCCTTGCCAACATCTCAGAGAGGACCAAATCCAACTAGACCTAGGGTCCTCTCTCCCTCCACTTCTCAGAGACAACTGCATAATGGTGTTTTCAAGAGATATGTCTTCATGCAATAGAAGCTGAAATCTGTTCCTTGATGC
Organism: Chaetops frenatus; assembly: GCA_013400775.1. NCBI lineage: Eukaryota > Metazoa > Chordata > Aves > Passeriformes > Picathartidae > Chaetops > Chaetops frenatus. The sequence goes on along the minus strand of VZTR01026797.1, from coordinate 290,879 downwards.
AAAGGATTTACACCAGGCTCTGAAATGAAGACAATCACATTAGCTAAATCATAGTGAACTAAATTGCTAAGTCCTTTCACATTTTGTTGATCAAGAACCCTTTTATTGGAACATTTTTCTTTTCAAACCTCAGTTCAGTAATAAACTATCCTCTAATTGGTCTTTATGCTATGAAGAGCTACCTTGCATTCTAGTTACTTTATGTGTGGTTATATTTTCTTACAAAGACACAATTGATCAGGAATTACCATAATCCCACAGAGAGAAGTAGTCTTAGAAGCACTGAGTGCATAAAACATTAATGTCAGTAATGCAGACATGACAAGTTTCAACTCTCCTTTCAGCTAAACAATCTGCCTCTTTCATACTAACATCACTGTTCAGCCATGGGCTACATAAACATTGTCAAACCTGGTTTCAATATAAAGTGAGCACGTTAATGTTCCCACTAATATACATTTCCCAGTAACCACTCTATTAGATTGCCTAGTTCAAACTGCATGACATATCCCATAACGTATTGGACAGTTCAGATTCACAAGCTCAGAAGAAATAGATATTCTAAATATTAAAAAAACCAAAAAAACACCAACACAAACTTTCTCGTGGGTGTACTCAAGAGCCCTGCTAATACAAAAACTCACAGGAGGCTCTCCAGAAAACATGCCTGTGTGGAACACAGCTCTCTTCTGTTCAGTGAGAGGTTTTTGTTTTTCGCTTTTTTTATTTTTGGATGATGGTATTTCACTTACTTCTTCACAGAGACTAAGTAAATGGACACAAAAATAAAGAGGTGCTGTTCAGAGCAGGTAATCCTTTCTGTAACCTCAGTTAATCTAAGACCAGGGGATCCAGTGATGGCTTTCTAACTTTTCCGAAAAGCAAGCCAGTTGAGAGGCTAAAAAGTTTAATGTACATGATGTAGAAATTCCCTGATTTAGTTACTACAGACTCCTTAATTATAAAGCAAGACCCTATTCCAGACACGTGAACTTTGCCTTTTCCCTCACACTTGGTAACAGCACAGCAGCCTCAGTCTCAGGGCTCAGATGGACATGAGAAGCCCCCCCACTGCAAAGTAACCTCATGTCAGCCTCCTTAACAAGCCCAGGGTCCCACAAAGCACAGAGCACATGCTGTACAAGCAGCGTGCTACAGACAACATCACTGTGGCCTCCCATGTCAGTCTGGGTTACAGGGTGGTTTATTATGGGCTGGGGACCAATATCCTAGGAGCTCACACTTCCAATTTTCATGTTCAGCAGCTGGGAAGGCAAATATCCTCAGCCAGAAAGTTCATTAACCTAGAGATTTTCCACAGCCAGACTTATTCAGTATTGCAGTAAGATGCAATTTTACATTTGGGTTATGGTATTTTGAAGTATTTAATGTAGCTGGAAGCCAACAAATACCAGCTAACCTTACCCCATAGCTTGATAGTGTGTTGTGCAAAATACAGCCAGTTTGAAATAACATGACTTAAAAGTGTTTATGCTTAACACGGTGAAATTAAACACACTGAGTCAGACATGATAACTTCTACATTGAGTAACACTTAATACCTTAAAGAAGTGAGAAACAGGAAAGAGACTTGGGGATTTAGAGAGCAGCAGGGAATTTCCATAAGGCCATCTATTTCTCAGAAGGAACAGAATGAAAGTTGAAAGCGAAATTGAATTAATCTTAGAAATATGTAATGCATGCCCCCCACTAATCAGACTATGGGGAGCACTCAGCATCGATAGAGGAAGGTCCAATCAACCTTTAAATGAAACAATACCCACTCTGAAGTCCTCTGACTCTTCCAGGTTTACTAAACTTGACCCAGAATACATAAGCCTGGACTGGCACTGATCTCATAGGGCACATCCTCAGAAGGTGTAAATCTGAGCAACTCCACTGACTTCAAAAGTCTGCTGAGCCTCTAGCTCCAGACATCTGTGTGCAGTCACAAATTCCTGATTTCAGAATACTTTAACACACCTAAAAGAGCAAAGGCTAAAGTTTTTGCACTTTTTGTTAAGTAAAAAATTACTTAATATATTAAATAGAATTAATAGCTGAAAATACAGTACATATTCTGATTAGCAGCTGAGATTTATTCCATACATTCAGGTTCAAGGTAATTTTGCTTTGGGCTTCAAAGCTCACTTTTAACTTCAGCCAGCTTCCACTGTCAAGATTCCAGGATAAAGTTCAGTAAGGTTTACTTTCTAGTAAGACTTAAGCCATTAACCTATACCACACACTTTTTCAGGTACAGCATGCCTACTGAAATGCAAGTCTTCAGAATACTGTATTATGTCAGTCAAAAGAAGATCTGGCACAAAAACCCCAGTCAGGGCTATTTCAACCATTCAACAGTCCAATTACTTATACTATGTTACACCTTCCAGCTCCATGGATGTAAAACTGTTTACACTCAGGCAGCCAGGGTTGCACTGATAGGGTTGTACATCGTGAATTATTTTGTCAAAATACAGTGTTTCAAATATAATTGCCAGAAGAGAAGTAACATGTAGGCTTGCAGCCTCAAGTGCAATTTCCTGGCAACAACAGTGGTGCAGGCAGTGGATTAACACACGAGCAATTCCAATTAAAAGTGATGCAAGTTCATTAACATTGGGTCTGAGTAATATCCTCTCATACATAGGATTCCCTGAAACCGAAAATAAAATAAACTAACATGGAATAAATTCACTTGCAACATTTAGCATACAAGTGAAGATGCTACCAATTAGCTGTCCATATAACTCATTTTGGAAGATGGTATCTACTTTTTCTTTTCTTCTAAGATTAGATAAATTAGCATGTCCTGCGAAGCCTTCCAAATATGCTGGAGAAGTATGTACTCTAAAAGATACCCAGAAATAGGATTCAAAGGTCCTTACCATGGCTCCACTCTTTCTGCAGAGTTGTGGAAAGAGAACACCAACATGAAGGAAAGGTGTGAAAAACTGTTCTTCCTACAAATTCCTGTGTCTCAAAGCATTTCAGGTGCTTTCTACCTGTATAATGAAGAATGAGTTCTCCATTGCCACCATCAATTGATTTTTCTGAAATTTGGGTTCAATCCACCTTGTATCGTACATACCTATTCTTTCAAGAATTGCAGCAGCATCCTGTGATAAAAATACAGAAAGAATTACATATACATGCCTCAACAACAGCCCAGCATATTTTATGTTCTAGCTGGTGAACCACATCAAGTTCTCACACAATTACCTCCAGGGTTGCGGCTCTCCTACTAACCATGTTCACAGTAAGCTAGTGGGGCCTCAAATCATCATGGACTTTGATGAAAAGAGAAAGCAAAGTGCTGGATATACTATTCTTCACAAAGTCAGGAAATAAGATTTATGCGAGAGGAAGAAAAATTAGATGCTACATCTTGACACCTCACTGAGTGGGATACAGAGTCAAATGCTGGGGAAGCTGGGAGGTCTTGCCCAAGAACTGTTGTGCTACATATCAGGAACCTGATTCTCCCAGCAGGCTAAAGACAGAAACTGAAACACACAAGTGTAAAGAGGTATGAGGATTCAAACCCTGCTACTTAGATGTGATCCACTAATAACTGAGCAATGCTATTGCCTTACTTCTTAATATTTTATTGGAGACCATTTCCTTGAAATGGTAGTGTTACAACCCAGCAATTCATTATTTCACCAGCCAGTTTTTAAAAGACACCTACTGTCATCTTTTCTCTGGTTTTGGCCATTTAAATCTAGCATTGTGGGTTTCCCTCCTACACATACTCTAAGCAGCATCATACAATCTTCTTCTGCCACACCGCTTGGAGACTTAGGGGATCCATAGGAAGGAGTAATCTAGCTTACCTAACCCATAGTGCAATTGATTCCACTTGGGTGGCTGACAGACAGCTCACTTTCAGTTTGCATCACGATTTCTTCCCTGCCAAAATGCCACTGCTGAGGTGCCACCAGCAAGGCGTGTTGTGTAATCGAGACCACCATGCTCAGGGCAGGCAGAAAACTGAAGGCTCCTCTGTGCCACGTAGACATGCCTACACTTGGAGAGGCAAAGCTGACTGTAAGCTGCTCCAGCCACTTCCCTGTGAATTATTTTTACTTCTGCGGCTTGACTTCTTAATTTCTTTTCCCTCTCTTTTCGAGGTGGTGCTGTAATACGGTCACACTGTAGAAATGTCGGTCGGCACAATATTCTGCAGAGCCACACAGCCCTCTGATATTTAGGAGACTGCTCCTGATTCATCAAGGCTTCCCTTGATGCCTTACAATGTCTTGGCGAGGTCACAGGGTGCAGGCTGCAATTTCCTTCTCGTTTTTATTTGTATTAATCAGGAGTTTGGGAACTGTGTATCCCCTGTGTTTCCTGGCCGGCGCCAGGCATCACTGCATCACAGCGGCACCTGGTGGGACAGGGCAGGGCTGGAACACGCCGCTGCCCACCCTGCAGCCCCCGCAGCGCCCAGGCATCCACAACAAAACCAAAATTAGCCTTGTTTAGCTCTGGCAGGTCTTTCTAACATCTGCTGCTGTGAAAAGTTCAAAATTAATACCGCTGAACCCTTCCCTGGTATTTGCTAAAGAGATGCAAAATGCTGGATGGGGAACAGACTGAGCAGCAAGCCACATCTTAGAAACAGCCTGCAACCCGAGGGATCCAGGAGATGCTGCACGCAGCACCAAAAGGAAAAAATAATCTGATAAATAACTCATCTCCAAGGCCTCTCAACTTTTGATTCATTAGCCATCATTAAAAATTTATAAAAGTATATTAGAAGTAAAGCTCAGTTCAACCAGCCACATGTATTCTAGCAACAGTGTGACACATTGAGCCCTTTTCTTTTGATTACTGCCTTCAATCTCATCATTTTTATTTTATGGGACGCAAAGCATCAAATTCAGCTTCAGAAATACAATGTTCAAAATATAGTGGCCAATAAATGTTTCATCTTTTTCACAAACTAGACCTTAAAGAGCTTCAGTTATTTATTTTTATAGCAGCAGCATACATAAGTGTATGACACAGTAAAGGATACTGATCTCTGAAGACCTCAGATTATCTTAAACTCCGGAAAATCAATATCAAATCCTGTGTTTACGGTACTTTTCATTATTTATTTTAGAGCCTAAGGAAGTGGACAGTGGAGGCTGCCAGTTTTGTAGAAAAAGAACCTAGGAAAGTTGCCGTCAGATTTATAGGTCAAACACTACATTACAAAAGAAACCATTTACCCCCAAGAGCCGAGATCGCTGCTGTTCACCATACACAGAGCACTTTTATTAAAAGTCCGCAGACTGTTGCTACACCTCCATCTAATTTACTTCAGTCCTTACACCCCAGCCAAGGCAGAGCCTGTGCAAGGCGTGTAAGGGCTCCCACACAGGTACAGCTGCCTTCCAGGGGCACTGGAATTTGCAGAGGGCAGCTGGAGCTGCGGGTGTTGCTGCGATCTCCAGATGCTCACACGCCGCAGCAACGATGCAAATGAGCACCAGGCATGTCAGGCTGTGCCCGCTGCTTTCAAGACTACCAGTTCTTGATTAATTTTTCAAAAGTGCAGAGGTTCATGGCACACATGAGAAGAGGAGGGGGAAAGGAAGGAAAAAGGAATGGAAGAAAAAGTTTAGAGAACTTTAATCCTTAAAAACACTTGCTTGGAGGGAACATCCAAAGACAGAAATAAGGATTTTTATCTCTTTAAAAAAAATCCTACCTTTGCCTTATGGTTGCTGAGCTAACTGAAGAAAAAACTGCTAAGTTAGATCTACATTAAGTATAACTTTAAATCCCAAATTAACTAAAGTAGGTTGATTAAGAACAAGAAGAAATAAAGGCTTAAGGAGTGCACAAATTAACCTATAGAAGTGCTAGTTTAAAATGCAAAAAAAGGCCATTAAAGTGAAAGGGGCTCTTAGTATCTCTGACTGTGCTCAACATACATTTAAAACTAATCTCTCACTGCTGTAATGATTCTGGCACCATTCTCATGTATCTCAAATTAAAAATGTAAAAGATATCCTGATTGTAAGCATCTCTCTTTTTCCCTTGATTCTTCATACCAACATTAAAGTGTTACAAAAAAATAGTGTTGCTACTATATAAAATAACTGCATACTCTTTATATTAAATACTGTGATCTGTTCTTGTGATAAGCAGAAGGTACAGACATGAGCAATTGTTAGAATAATTACAGGCACTGGAAGAGTCCTGCAGGGTAGGGACTAGAAACACTGATGGGAATCCTTTTAGCTTAAAGATGAGATATGTAACAGAAGGCATGTTTGAGGTTTGAGAAACAAGACAAGATACATTAGGCATTCCTATTTATAACATACAATTAATTTGTGGAATGCACTGCTACCACAGCACACTGACATCAAAAGCGCAGCAAAATTCAGATAAGGTTTAGATCGATAACATAAAAATTAAGTGTTGCACCAGAGCAGATTTAGGAAACATGAAGGATTTAAGCCTTTTTGCTACATAGCACAGACCAAAGCCTAACTGACAGGATTTTAAAAAAACCCCACAAAATAATGTGAAAGACATTTGAAAGTTTATTGCAGGGTTTTATGCACTTTTGTCTGAAACACCCAGCTCCAGCCTGTCTCAAGAGAAAGGACAGCTTCTTAGATGGACCACTGGTTTGATCTGCTATGGCAAGTCCTATATTCTTATGTTCCTACCAGATAATCTGCAGTAATTTGAGTGACAATGGATGGGTACCCATCCTAGGGAAAAAAATATTCTATCATTCTATTTCTCAGTGCACTGAACTGAATTATGTTAGGTTAAGTGTTGTCACACTGAATAATCTCAGGCTGTATCACATGTCCAAAGACACAACTCAGTGTAATGCGTAGGACAGTGCACTCAAATTTGCTACAGATGTGAACTTGGGGGGACTTGGGGCGGAATACAAGCTTGAAATCTAGTGAAACTTAAGCACCTACAACCATAGTAAAAACCATGTTAAAATATTTTAATTTAAAATGCTGTCGAACTCCAGAAACAGAAATTGCTAGAAGATATAAAACACTTGTCTTTCCTCTTTCCACATCTCCTTAGCCTATCTAACTTCATAAAATCACAAACTTTGTTTAATGTCATAGAAATTTAAAGGCATCTCTCATTAAAGCAGTTGGGAGGGTACAAGTAAGCTGAAGACCCCTTAGGTTGTTGGAAAAAAGTAATCATAATAGGTCAATATTAAAAGTTCATTAGACTGAATAAAAGTATATAATTTTATTTTGTCTATAAAACAGGAGAAGAAGCTCCCACAAGAGTCCAGAGTGAGAGTCTCAAGACTTTCCTATTCCTTGGAAGCTCAGGCTTGGTTTTTCTAACTTGGCCCTTTCCACAGAAAAGATGGGACAATCTGCCTCAGCTGTTTCTGAGATTACCATAATTTTTCATTGAATGCAAAACAGGTAGGAAAAGAGAAGACCCATGTGCCTACCCACATCACAATGCTCAAATGCTCATCCCTCTGCATGAATAATTCTGTATGCTGTTCTTACTCCTTGTTACTTATGGCTACTAATTACAATTTTGAATACTTTTCTAAAGCATGTTTTGCAAAACGCTCACCTTTGCAGAGCTTTCAATTTAAGTATGACAACTATAGGCAAAAAAAAACCCAAAACCACACATCAAAACCCCCCAAGCCCCACCCTCCGTTTAGACAATGTAGCATGTTTAGATGAACCCATTCGTGCCTAAATACCTGAAATCCTTGGACAGTGTTAATGGCTTTAATTGCACATATTTCCAAACAGAAGCTGTGCAGGACATGAGCAGAGGACACTTCTGCACTTGAAGGAACCCCTGTCTTGACCACTACCCAATGCAGACATCCCAACCACTGTCCCCTAGACAGGAGAGCCCTGACAACAGGTTGTCCCCAACATGATGGGTAAGTGGCCATGGATGCCAGAGAGGAGAAGCACTGTGCAAGCCACTGCCTGTCTTCCACCACCCTGCTTCCAGGGGATTATCTGCAGACAGCTCCTCATGTCTGGGAGATGGAAGAACTGAGACCCGAGTCTGTATTTTAGTGTTTGCTTTTCAAATCACGCATTTAAAACGAGAATTTGAGGACTCCATAAAAAAAAAGGCTTTTCACCAGCCCATACAGTCCCATAGTTACCAAGTCTCAGCAAGGTGATTTCTCATTTGGCTTTTCATATGTTTACACAGAGATTCTCCAAAAAACATCTTGAGATTTGATGTCTGACAGCTCTACTTGCTTTGAGAATCCTCATATCATGCAAAAGAGGGTTTGATCTTAAAACAATAGCTCCTTATCATCGCATTCTGGAAGATTTTATTGCAGAATTGATGATGTTTATGTGGCTCTTTCATTACCTTCTAAGAACAACAGGTCAGTAGTAGCTCATACAGGGAGTGCCAAGAACTCCTTTCAAGGTGTAATTCAGCAGCCACCATGACTCGTCCTGTTTCCTGCCCCAGTACTGCCATTTTGACCAGCCCTACTGCCTTTGCTCTGTAATGCTGCAAGCAGTTCACAAACAACAAAATGTTGCTGGCACCATCTGCTCCTTGGAAACCTGCCAATCAGCATCCAAACCACTGAGAGGAGCTTGTGTTGGGATTTACTTCATATCCATCCTTTCTGGAGTTTTTGGCTTTTGCTGCTGTCCCCAGTAGCCCCTACCAGCAGCTGTAGAAAGAGTTTTGATCCATTTGTGGGGAAAAAAATCTGCAATCTAGTAGCTATTCCCATCATACTCACTGAGATGACCTTGTCTCCTCAGTTTACAGCACATGTACATCTCTGGGTCTGCAATGACCCAAAGTCATACAACATTTCGTCCTCAGTAGTCACAGCTAACCTGAACATCGTGAAAACAAAGAACAAATCTAAAAGGTGTATTTTGCCAGTAACTGAAATTCAGCCACTTTTGAAAAGGGCAGAGCAGATCCTAAACACACAGCATCATTCATCAGTGTTTCAGAGATGCAGTGGGGGTATGACTTTCATAGTTGACAGTAAAGACACAGGAAGCTCCCAAGGACAATGTTACCAAATTAGGTCCACACACTAGAGCTAACAAACCTCCTTATAAAAATGTTACAGGATTCACACCTTAAGATTTCTCAATATTAGAGGGGAAAAAAAAAAAAAGGTAAAGAAAAGAGAAAGGGGGCAGTGCACTATAATGCTATCAGGAAAGAAAATCCTCCATAAATTCCCTACTGACACTGCTAACATTTATCTGAAATGCATTTTATTAATTTATCATAATCAATAATAACAGTTCACCTCATTTGTACTTACTTGTAATTAATGCACACAAAGCATCGTTTTGTTCTACTATTTTTCATACCACAGCTTGTTTGGGTTTTTTTACGACAATTGGTATTGCACTGTTAATGCTTCTGTGAGTCTCTGTTTACTGTAGCTCTTGGCTGCCTGTGTACAATGGCAGCAGCCACTGGCTTCAGTGCTGTGACATATCTATTTAATTAACCCAGCTGTTCTCTCTACAGTGTGAAGTACCAAGCAGTGGTGCCATACTGGAAAGCAGGACTCATAAAACCAAAAAAAATTACAGTGCCACTTGGAAAATGAAACACAAATAAAGTCTGCTTGAAAAAAAATACAGATAAACACATCCCTGTCTGCCTTGACAGGCCTCTACTATTCACTTAGACACTGCACAACATCATTGAAGACTTTTAGAAGTACCATTTCTTATTTTAAATCCACCTCCTTCATCTTGAATAAAACTAGCAATTTATCTGCATGTGAACAAAAATGGACTATTTTCTTAAAATAAAAAAATTCAACAGCAGGCCTTGCCTGGTGGCAGTGTTCTTTTACCTATGCTTCTACAGTGACCATTCTTAAAAGTGCTTCTGCATAAGACATAAAATAGGAACATCTCCGAATGCAAGCTGATACTGTCTTTTCCTTGAAAGCTCATAATATCAAAATCAAACAAATTAGTCTGTTTATCAAGCTGTCACTTCGCAGGACACTGAAGGCAAGGAGGAAAAATAAAGGATTCATTGAAGTTGAAGATTATGCAGCCATTGCACATGAACACTACAATAAATATAATTTAGAAAACATCTCCTGCCTATTGTGAGCTGGGCTTCAAAATGAATCAGTTGAACCAATAAAAAAAAAGAAACCAAAAAAGAACAGCACCATACCAAATTTCTTTGAGACATGCTGTCTACACAGACACACTTGATGTGAAAATTAGTTAATTGCTTTGAAAGAATAGCATCCACTGGAGCTACATGCATATTCAAGGATGCCTCCTCACCACGGCAGCTGGAACAAATGAGACATGGCAGCTTCAACCGGTCTCTCCAGTGCTTCACCAACCTAGAGAACCTCAGCTCACACCCAGATGGAAATTACCTCAGTTACATCAAGTGAGAGTCTGCTTGCTTTCCTTAAGTGCTGTCAGACTCCTTCTGCATTTTCAGCTGAGAACTCAGGAGGCTGTCAGTGGTTCCTGGACTGAGGGCATTTGTGTCACCCGTGCCAAGGTACTCAGCACACACCATGCAGGGTTTTTTCTTCACCCCACTGCTGAGGAGTGCAGAGGAGAGCCCTTTCAGTGATGTATCTACCTTGTGGGCACAACTCTGTCATGGAATGAAACCTGGACAGTTCATTTCAAAGCACTTCCAGCCAATAGTCCAGGGTAAGGCTACTATGAAAAAACTTCCCAAATGCTCTAGAATACAAGCAATTCAAACAGATATAGGTACAGTAATACATTCTGAATACAATCTATTGAAGTGTAAAAAATATCTATTTTATTTTTTGATGAAAAGATCTAAACCTTACAGAGTTGCTGTTCTCACAGTAATGACCAGTAACAACAGAAGAAAAAGCTGCCTAACCTCACCTGGCCTCTTATACTCTTGGCCACTGCAGCTCCAAGAATTCCCAAGATTTTAAGTAGAGCCCTGGTGTCTACTGTCATTAAAACCATGTAACACAAATATATATCTAGTGTAGTATCATATATGCACTCACATCTATAGCTAGACACACAGATAGGTACAAGGTAACTTGCCTGTAAACTGAGAGTCGAACCAAAATGGCAAATTTCTACCTACCACACAGTCTTGTTTCACCTACTAAAATCAAGATCCAGATGAAGAAGTCCTACACTAGTATTTTACTTTCAGAAGTATCTGAACAATGAAAGTTTCTTAAAATACTTCACCCAGGGTACCTATGCAGAAACCTGAAAATTAGGAGAGATGCACCTAAATCTATTTCTGGTGTAAGGTGGAACACGAACCTGGAAGCCAATTAACTGAAAGGAAAAACATTTCGATTGATGTCGACATTCAAGGCACTCAAGAGACTGCATTCCCTGCAAGTTAAGAGCAGAGAGAAACATACCAGCAGAAGAATTCTCTATTAGAAGACCATCCTACAAATGTAGACCTAGAAATGTACTGACCTTTCTTGTGATCCTTTTAGAAAAGTGATTTTTGTGAAATCTTTGGTTTTGTAAGCACGGCATTTTATCGTGTTTCTTAAACTCACTATGTGCTTTATAGCTCTTCCCTGAAACAAACCAATCTACACAAATATTTCAAGCTTATTTTTTCCAATTCTCACAGTTGTTCTTCACTACAGTTCACCTGTAGCAGTACCTTCTTGTAAGATAATGTTGCATACCCTGATAGCCCTCTCACCTTCTTTGGGACTACCACTACACAACACACGAGTCACTAAGTAATGCAATTCAGAATCTCCAGGAAAAGACATATTCAACTTTTATTTTAACCAAACTGACTAACTGGAGTAAAATCTCACTCAGCTATTCAGATTGGCACAGATGCTAACAATGGATATCCCAATGGTGAAATCCTTGAGCTCACCCAGTAAGAAAAGTCCTACTTCATCAGTAGGGTGAGGTAGGATCCTGTTCAACAACACTACTAATTGGTTGCTTTATTTCTACTATTTTGAGGATATAATGGTGATCCCCTAAACCAAGAAACTGGGCAAAAAGCAGCTCCTCAGAGCTTTCTTTTTAGCTTTACCAACTATTGTTTACCATTTTTCACAACTTGAGAACTTTCTCTTCACAATGGCAAAAAAAATACATTGTCCAAAGCTTCAACCCAGCTGCAAATGATTTGTTTACATAAAGAAACTAGAACACTTGATTTATATCAGCACCCAAAAAAACTACAGTCAAACCAAACTTCTGATTTGTGTCTGATATTCATCTGCCATTGCTGGGCTGAAAAAAACCAACAAAAGAACTTCTAAAAATTACATAACTATAGATTCTGTACAGGACCATCTGTGATACATTCTTCAGCATGAATCATGAAAAACAAAGATGAAAACAAAAATGGAAGCCAGGTTAACGAAACATTTTCATTACTATGACTAAAAACCTGAATCACTACTTATTTTTTTCCTAAAGCAGTTCACCCACTTTAGCTGAAAATGGAGAAGTCAAAAGAAAAAGAACTACTTCTGTAAATGCCAGAAAAAAACAAATGAAGAAGATATTCAAAAGCAAATAAATCAGAAAAGGAATATTGAAGATTCTTGCATGCATTCAGAAATCTGCAAGGACAAGCAAAACAGTAGCACTGAAGTGAAATATTCTAGCTTTCTTATAAAGGCATCCTTAACAAGTTGGCAACTAGTTAAAGATCAGTCGTTCATTCAAGATAAGCAACACCACTATCTCCAAATTAATTTCACCATAATTTTAGGTTTTCATCTCGCCACTTCCTTGCCTAGTTATTTCGAACATGTTTACCTTCTGCAGCACTGCAGGGAAGTAAAACTTTCCTTTCTTGTTATTTTTTGTAGTTGTCCTACTTAGCTGCAAACCAAGCACTTGAGATTCAACTCTACAGCAAACTGATCTTACTCTCAGCTCCCAGACCTCCCCATTCAAGCCAAACCAACAAGAGTATCCTGAATTTTTCTGCTGATGGAAGATTTCATCAGTGGAGAGCCAAGCACCGTAGACCATCACTTTTCCCCATGTGCTCCATACTTAACCACCCTGACAGAATCAGTAGCAAAAGGGAACTACCCGTGATCACAGTAACTCCTAAGTAGGTCATCAGCGCGTTTCAGAGGCAAGGGCAGCTTTACAGGACATAACTCCTCTGCATTCTGTAGTGGTAGGAAAAGGTACTTCCCTGAGCCCCAAGCCAGGCCAACTGGTTCATCCCATAATTACTGTATTGTTATGCAATAACCTACCCCAATTTCACTAGGGTGCCATAAATCAGGCCTCACATTCAGGGAGGCTGTAAAACCATCAGTGGCAGATAGCCTGTGTCCAGCTACGGTCTAGTGAGAGTGCTCTGAAAAAACTGACAGTAGGAAACTTTACTGCTGTCATCTGCTGCACAAGGTGAGCACAATGTTTGTGATACAAGGGGCTGATGTCTACCAGACACCCAGGAGAAAGCTGAGGTGCAACCTTTTGCTGCAAGAGGTCCCTCTTGGCATTCACTGTTATCAGCTCCAGTGCAATATTTTCAAAATCTCCCCCTGGGTGACGTCCTTCAAGCCTTTTCTAGGTATCCAGTCTCAAATTTGATTTTCGTCCTTTTATTCTCCCGATTCTTCAACGATCATTCCAGAAGCCTGATCTGATTAGAAGTCTCTTTTAACGTAAGCAATTCATCCTCACACACACGGAGCTGTTGATTCACCTTTTCTTTAATTTCATTTTGCCTGACTTTCATTTGAGCTATCTCAATTTTAACCTCTGTTAAAGCTCCATCTACCTTGTTTACTGTTTCTTTGATTTGAAAGATCTCTGCCATTAAGTCCTTAAGCAACAACTCCATGGCCATTTTTGGCTCCAGCTGTTTGTCAGCAGAGGTCAGCCACTGCCTCGGTCTTTTATTTGTCTGGAGCAACATTCAAATTGTTCTTACAGCAATTGTTTTCTTCTCATTTCCTGCCATCTCTATTTGAAAATAATAACGAATTACCTCAAGTCTAAGGAAGGTTTCATCCCTTTACTTCATTATCAAGAGCAGGGAGAAAGACTCTTTCAGAGGTTGGCACTCTGCACAAATTTCCTTGTCTTGCTTGAGGAATAATAGTGCAGGAACAGTTAAAAACTCATCTTCTACATATATACAGGATCCTGCAAGAGAGCACTTGAGGCTTCAGAAAATTCACCTTCTTAAAATCCTGCCAGGCAGGTAAAGTGTTAGATCTTCTGAACAAGACCGATTCTTTTGCCAATAGCAAAAATACTTCATTTAAAACCTGTGCACTNTTTTTCCTTTTTTTTTCCCCCCAGCTCTGGTTAGCAGGGTCAGTTCCTTAGCTGCACAGGAAGCCTGGGGCAGCTCTGGAAATAGGCTTCCTGCCTCGATACAGAGTTGCCAGACTATCTTTTCTCCTCTAAACACATACAAAATGTGCTCAAAGGAACACATCCAACACACAGAACTGATGAAAGCGTAGCTTTAGATCAGAAAATGGCCTTTCTCAAGCAAACCTTTATACTTTGGTCTATTATTTCATGTCAATAAGAAGATAAAGAGACTTAAGATGTGTATTTAAGTGAAGGGGTCGTTTGTTTTTACATGTATCTTTACTTTAAATCATATCTCAGCTGTTACTAAGCCCATCTGAGAATTAGCATGCTGTAGATTAATATTTCATATTAAAAATCAAGACATTTTTTCATTTTGAGCACACTGTTCCATTCCCCCTCATGTATACAAAAAATGTCACTCTGAGATTCATGCACTGCTGTACAAACACAAAAACACATTTTTTGTATGCCCTCCCAGGGGAAACACATCCCACCTTTAATAGACACTTCTCTTTAAATGATATGACTCCTTATCTATAGGAACCCTTCTCTTCCATGACTGAGCTGAAAGGCTGGATAACTGGCTCATATGTGATGCCCTATCTTTAATCTGAAGTGAAAATGAAGCTCACACTTGCACACTTTTTTCCAAGTGGATTCATTTTTAGTTTTAACATCAAATTTCTGCTCCATTAAGGAGCAAAGTTGTGTGTTTATTAGAAGCTGTTTTTCTAGCACTACAGAATCTTTACCATATCAAAGAAATGTTTCAGTATTACCCATAAACTATTTTTGAAATAATAGTGTTGTGACTTTCTTACACTATGCTTCTTACAAAACAGAAATGCAAAGTTAGATTCCTAACCTACTAAGAGACACCTAGCCATATAGACTTAAAAATACTTAAGTGATTTACAAAACTGCACAGAATTAACCTGACAGGCAGTTTAGATTTTTGACCTTTGACTTAATGGAGGCAAATATTTGCAGAGAGAAGATGGCTTATCAGATTGTTACATATACAAACTCAGGCCAGTTTCTTTATAATAATGAAACTCCGAATTTGTCTTTTTCCATCACAAATGAGCATTTTAACACCTCCTACCAGAAAGAATATCTTGATGTAAAGTCTTAATATATACTCTTAATCAGAATACTATAAAATCTTTCAGTAGTAATTACAAATCTCTAGAGTGGGGATGGAGTAGGGAGAAAAAAAAGGAACATCCGTGTACATTAAAAAGACTCACCACTTTTGCTTTAGAGATTTCACCTATAAACAAACAAGGAAATTTTAATGCTTTCTTCTTGCATTAAAGAATGAACACACAAATGTCATCTCTCCTGGTGCCATCTATTTGGTATGTCAAAAAACAGAAGACAAGCCAGCTGGGTCTTGAGTCCCATTCTCACTGGGGCCCCTTTTCATTGCCAGAACAGTGTAAAGCAGCCTCTGTGTCAAAGAAAGGGAGCCCAGATGAATGCACGGCCGAGCACAGTGACTCTATAGCTGTAGCTATTAGGAGAAATCCAGAACAGGATGTAGGAAAACTGTACAAGCTGAGTCTAAGGAGACAGAGGCCACATCTGGATAAAAGATTAAATGTAAGTGTGCTATACACATACGGGACTGAAAAATAAAATTACTTGGACCTAAACTGAGACCTATCACAGTGACGACACAAAGAATAAACAGCAGCACTATGAGCTATGTTTGCTTACCAGGCAAGGAATGAAACTTTATGAAAAACTATCATTTAAAATGAGCATAACGCTGGGATACAAAATCAGCACATTTGCAGACTGATATTTCTAATCTTTACTTAAGTCCATAGTAGTGATTGTATAAAATAAACCACTAAAAATTCCTAGCCAAGCAAAAAGCCTGATAATTTAACTTCCTGGCTTGGCTTCCAAAGACTAATGCAAAGTTTAGTAGCTGCACAGCNTTTTTTTTTTTTTGAGAAAATGGTAAATATGGTATTTTCCATATTATATACCAGAACTACAGTCACAATCCAAGAATGTAGATCTTTCAACCATTCATTACAGAAAATATTGCTTGAGGGAAACTGCTTTAAACTGATTTATGTGGTAGACACCCCAGTCAAATTGGACAATGTGGCAGATGGTAATGGATTTATGCATATTTATGTAGCATGTATTTACTTGTCGACTTTGTTATCCATCTTTTGCCCCTTCCAAAAGTAGATAGCAATTTATAACAACTGTGATGCTGTGACTGGCTGACACTCCCTTTGCAACCCTTTCCTCTGGACAGGCTAAAAAGCAGCATCCTTTGTGCAGCTATTTTAATTGTTTTACAGTTTTATTACAAAACATCCTGTCTGTTACACTTGCTTCCTGAGGCTATCATAACAATATTAGTTGCCACTGCTTAAATCTGCCTCAGGGTATCTGTTTTTACAGTTACAATTAAAGTCAGCAAGTAGTTCACCAACATGTTAACATTAATTTGTCTTTTAATTTATTTGACCTTTTAAACCAAGCAAGTAACTCACTGAGGTAAGGGATGCACAAAGATCAATTGGTATACATTTTTGCATTTAGGTTCTTTTCCACCAAAACATTCAAGTTTTCTGTTGCAAGTGCTCTTATTTATTCTAAAACTCTTCAGAAAAGGCAAAATATATTCACATTGCATTTAACATGCATGTGTTTTACATAGCACTAATGCACACACCACTAGCATCATATTTAAAGTTCATCACAGAGTAACTGAGCAATCTGAGAAGAGTTTCTAAAGCCTTGATGCACTAAAACAAATACAACCCTTAAAAATCCTTATATTACTAAAGATTGTTTACAGAACACATCAGAACTGATGTCAAAACAAAGAACACAAGGAACCAAATAATCAGAAAGCAACAAACTGCTTTGGTTTTGGTACCATTTTCTCCTGCAGACAAAAAAAAAAAGAAAGTGTTTTAAGCAACTCCTGATGCCCTTTGCACTTATTTAAAAATGCAGTCCTGTAACTGTGTACCTTATACTGGTCTCTAGAATCTGAAGTAAAAACAGCCAGGGACACATTTCAATATTTAAGATAATTTTTACAAACAAATACCTTTTAAAAAAGTTGCTATAAATAAATGCACTTTTATATTTATCACCTGTTAATCTAAAGTATACTTAAGTAAGTTTCCCAAGCTGCAGGAAGAATCCCAGACAAAATTTCAGGACTACTTTAGGCTAACTGTAAGCTGTGCTGGTGCAGCGTCCGCACGTTTTTGGTAACATGCCCTTTGCCTATGGGCATCATTATGAGCTGCTGAGTCTATCTAAAAGCCAGATAAGATGAGAGGGGTACCACCCACATCAAGAGATCTCCCTGGTAAATTGGGCGTGGGGGGATGGTGAAGAGAGACTCATCAAATGGTCATTTAGTGTCAGAGCCATTCAAGCTCAAGCAAGAGGCACTAGAGAGGGAGGGAAGATTGGGAAAAAAAGGCTAAAAAGGGGAAAAGATCAAATGAAAACAGCCACTACCATCTAATAAAAAATTAATCCTCATAAAAAAGATAAGAATTCATTCACTCCCTCCTGGTCGATCGAAGCATTTGACTCCTTTTCTCACAGACCTCCCCCATGACAACCAAAGCTTTAAATTGTTATTGCCATCTTCCTCCCCAAACCTCTCTCAGATGCAAAAGCCCTTACTCAGCTGTGCTTCTGAGCATCTACAACCTCCAGCCTTCATCTTTCTT
Source organism: Chaetops frenatus (assembly GCA_013400775.1). NCBI lineage: Eukaryota > Metazoa > Chordata > Aves > Passeriformes > Picathartidae > Chaetops > Chaetops frenatus. The sequence continues at coordinate 272,839 of VZTR01026797.1, read as the reverse complement.
ATCCAATCAGAAATCCTCACCAACTAACACAAATATCTGCACCTAAATGAAAACATAAAGCAAAAAAAAAGTTTATTTTTGGATGAGAAAAAAAAAAAGGGTGTATTAAAATACAAGGGATTTTGAAAATATTTAATTTTGGCATTAACATTAGGAATCTATTTTGCATCTATTTGGTTTGATTTTACCATCTGAATAGCGCATACTATTCTTAGAGATATACAATACAATTAAAACAAACACCCAAACTTAAAAAACAACCAACCAACCAAACCAACCCGGGGCCAGCTATGTATCTTTCTGTTTCCCCTGTGCTGCCAGCAGAACAACCAAGCTGCCATGGGATTTAGTGCAGCGAGCTGTGGAAATAAGAAATCAGGCTGCGCCTCACCTAAGCACTGAGGCCACACAATATGAAGAAAAATGCTACGGCTGGAAGTGGTTGTCGGTCAATTACTCACCCTTTAAAATCCTATTATCTTCCAATTCTGCTGAGGAAAAAAAGGCACTGCTGAACACAGAAAGGCAGAACAAACACTATCTTTTTAACCAAATGTGTCCGAAAGAGTTTGTCTCTCCATATGCTGCCAGTCACCCAGCTGAAAAGCTTGGTTCTGACTGGGTGGCTCACAGCACCAAGCCAAGTTAATGGCATTTTAAGAAGAGAGGTGTATGTGGCAATATTTGACTTAAGGCTGTTTAGCACACCGTGGCTACAGAGTAAGCAACAGAGATGAATTCTAGATAAAGCAGATAAAAGGAATGCAAAACCTAGCCAAAAGAAAGACTAATGCCTGCCAGGTAAAACGCAAAACTATGTGTCAAGAAGAATATTCAGTAATGAGGCAGTGAGACAGATTCAAAATATATTTCGAGCAGAGTGGAGGATCCTTGCTTTTGCTGTTACAGAAACCCGCTTGAGTGCCCCCACATTGGTGTACCCCCTTCACACTGCTAAAGGCATAAATTGCAATACAGTGAGATTTATCAGATGCCACTCTGTGCCGCAACAGGATGAAAAGAAAAAAGCTCTGCTCTGGTTTAAAATGTGACAGACTTTTTTTTTGAGTTGACCACCAACAGGATATTTATCTCAGTCTAAACTCCAAAAATATTCATAGCACCCCTCCTTGTCCTCATACTTGTATCTTGACAACAAAAACATCTAACATAATTTAAATGGGGCCACTGCAGAGGGACTGAGTTTTCCCCTGCCCTATGGAGATGAGACCGCATCATGTATAACCTGAAGGGAAGCAAAGGACATTACAGGATCCTCCACAGCTCCCAGGTCCACAGGACCATGGCAGAAGGAAAAGCACTGTGGAAAGGTGAGTGTTTAAAGCTCTTCTTCTCTGGCAATAACGGTGTGAGGGATTATTTTCCAGGGACAGAAGCCCTCTGCTGGTCAATGCTTTTTGTAAGATGATTTACAGCAACTAAATGCATGCAGGTTTTAATTTGTCCCTGGTTTTCCTACAAAAGTAGAGCTGTGAATGAGAAATGCAAGAACACATTTCACTTTCCTTTTGAGAAAAATCGACTAACCAGAGTACAGCAATCAAATCATTTTTATTCTTATTAACTGGATAACTTCTGTTATTTCAAAAAATGCTGTCCACCCTACAGTTAAATAAATATGCAATCAGTTTCAAAATGCCCTCATGACTTAAATAGTGCTGACATCACATATACACTCGACACCTCTTTCACTGTTCACACAAAAACGACAAGAACTATTCAAATAAAACATGTTACTGACATAAGTACTCAGCCCTGCAATTTGTTCTCCAGCACACGTATTTAATATTTAAATGCATTAAATTTTTCAAAATTTTAAATATTTAATATTGCTATTACACATCTGAATTGTATTTTAGGTTTCCAAAATTACATATAAGCATAAAAAAACGCATTACCTCACCTTCCCACGAAACAAGAACATTGGTCCTTTAAGCAAATCAAGTCTAGTTTTGGTTTTGACTGTGAGCAGGCCTCCTAGCTGCAGTATTGAAATTGGTTAATTATATTTTTGGGGCTAATTGTATTTTCAGTACCTGTTCAAAAGTGGAATTATTTTCCTGGAAGGGCTAGGTAAGTAATCTTCTCAGACGCATCCCTCAAAGTTCAACAGAAAGAATTAATTCTTGATTTCTTCAAAATAGCAAAGGCTTGTTCCAGCCAAAAAAAGAGCCTTTCTAGACAAGTCAATCTTCGAATTCACAGACTTTATCATGCAAACAAATACACAAACACACACAAGATTCCTTGTCTCAACACCATCCTACAGCTCTTATTATTTATTTATTGTTATTACTGATTCAGTCAAGAATCAGACTTTACAGTCTAGTGCTTTACTCATGCATCAAGAGTAAAGGTTGATCCTGAATCTGTATCTTTCTCATTGCTAGTCCAGCATCTAGCATGTAACAAAACTCTAAAAAAAAAAAAATCTAATTATCATCTTCACACTCCTTAGTCCAAAGCTCTTAATCTACAATTTTGCAGTTCAGTGCATTTATGCTTGGCATCTTTAAATCCATCCAGAATAAAGAAATCAAGGAAAATATATAAATAAAAGACATCAAATCAGGTGTAGTCCTACAGATGCAAATTTTGTTATGTGGTAGAAGCAGTATATTTCTAAATCTATATCAACAGCCAAACAGTAAATCAAAGCAATACAGCCCATCTACAATAGATACCTGCTACTAAGACATTCCTAAAAAATTATTTTAAAATCCAGTACAGCAGGATTCTTAAAAATTAAGCTAATGCTATTATAGATTATTACAGGGAAATCCTTATGTCAAAAAAGGTAGTGACCAGCATGGCAGAGCATACTTTTCCACCTGTGTAACCCTAACCAGCTGGTCAATACCAGACCAGTCACTGCTTGGCTGACAATGTATATTTTTTATGCCAGTCAAAAACTCATATTACCTACTGTGAGTCAGCAAAATGGAATGTTTATCCAACTAGCTCAAAAATTCCAGCTCACAGGTACCAAAATTTGTTCATGTACCCAAGTTAAGCTAGCAGCTGAATCATTTTTCCACTGAAGACACATGTGAATGAAAACACAACAGGGTTCATCTACAGAAGATGCAGCCGTCTGCCCTCAAGATCTGAATGACCTACAATAAAACACCCAGTTCATCACTCTTCTTAACAAATTATTACAGCTGCAGCCTATAGCCTTATTCACGTGCACTGAATGCATTCAAGCTGCTGATATCTTAAATCTGTTATTTTCTTATTTCTTAGCATCTAACTCTATAACCCCAGGCAACAATGCTTTCCTATGTGTTTCCTGAGAGATTTTCTAGAATTTTTTTCAATGATAAAGAGAATTTCTAATTAATTATATTATACTGACAACTACTCAGGTCCAGAGCAGGACTGATTCTTCAGGCTCAACACCCAGCCTTGTAAGAGGTGGTCACAGGGAGCAAACACCACATCGCTGTCCTCCAGACCCCAATCAGAAGAGGAGGAAACTGCTCTGTCTCCACAGGACAGAAAGAAAAGTTATGGGTGCCAGCCTAAGATCCAGGCAGGAATTTGCTCCAGTAGACACAAACTCTTTCTGCCAACTCTGTTCAGTCCAAGCTTCCTGCTCCTCCTTTCCCTCAATGCCCTTGGGTGCTACTGTCCTCCATGTTCCAGAGAAGGAAAAGGGCATAGAAGGCCTGTTAAATAAAAGCATCGCACCCCCACAGGGTGTGGTTTCACAGAAAAGGGCATTCTCAGACAATCTGCAAAAGGACATAATGTTAAAATATCATTTTTGAAGGGGAAAAAAGATAATAATAATCATAGGACAAATCACATCCTGTGGAAAGTAATTTGTACCACACCATGTTCTCTCAAGAATACTCTACGTACCTAACAAAGGAGCTTAAAACTCTAACTGCAATTACAACAACATGTTAATACTTAAAACTCTTTTAACATAGCTCATCATTTGATATTTCTGACAAAATACTTTCTGGATGTATTACAAACATCCTGTGCTGGCTTACAAAAAGCGAAGCACCACCTCAAAGATTCAAGTTTATGAAAAACAACAGATAACATTTATACTTAATTTTGAAGATTTAAGGCAAGACTGATGTTTCCACTTATATTAAAACCACTATTACGGGAACAAAATGTAGATTTTAAAGCCTGGAGAAGACTGGACATCAGTAAGCCAAGCTCTTGGCAGGACAGTTACCAAGGGTGGAAGTTATTAAAAATAAATTACTGTAAGCCTTCATAATGTATTATGAAGCAATTGTACAGAGTTTAACCCATATTTCAGAAAAGCACATCTCCCTGAACTATGGAAGCTGAGAGCAGCATGCCAAACGTGTAGCATTAAGCCAACCAACCCTAGGACAGGTTCTGCAGCCCAACTTGCTCCTCGTGGAGTTGCATTAACTTCAAGAAGACTTTTAAAGGAGTGAGATGTCCTTCCAAGTCAGTATGGGTGGCACAATCTGTCCCTGCAAAGCACTGGCCCAAAGCCCCGCGGTGCTAAAGGATGTGTGATATATTAACAATATTAAATAGTCATGGTATTAACATTCAACTATGTTTAAGCAGTAAATGTCAAAGAGAATGCATCAGCACTAGGGAACGTGGAGGAAGGCATGATTTGTGGTGACCCTGTAGAGCTGCAGTGAGAGCACTAAACCATGGGGACCAGGCTCAACCACAGTGAGCTTCACAACAGGCACTGAGGGTGAGGCCGGGGAAAGCCAACACATACGTGCACAGACACAGGAGGAAATAAAAGATCTCACTAAATGGAGTGACTCACATTGAACGGACTAAATACAGGAGGACAAATTATGCATAGATCCATTCTGAAACAAATCAACCAAATTGAACATTATTCTCCATAGTGCAGAATACGTGCCCCCCGAATAAAACAAAATACAAATATCTATTAACAAAAAGGGAAGTTTAGTCAAAAAGATAATCATGCCAAGCATCATAAATCAGTGCAATCAACAGCATAAGACAGTATCTCTAATTGCAGTAATTAAATCAACTATAACTGTAGAAGCCCAGGTACACCACAGCACCTGTGGCACAGGTGAGGCAGGGTGCCTCACTAGGGGCTGTGCCAAAACACAGCCGAGCCTTGCCCTGCACCAATACCACCCACGTGTGCACCTCAAACATGGACCTCAGGCTCAGGTTACAACTGCTCCTAGCTCATTCATGCTGCCAAGGAGCATAGAGAGTCTTCATGTTAAATAGGAATAAAATTCATAACTATTAATGAGGCTAGCAGGCCTTAACACTGCCAGAGCAACATAGGTTTCCTACTGTTCCACCAAAGTCATTAAGTAATGAGAATTTCTGATCACTTTAAGGCTCCCATATATCTGATAGACCATTATACAGTCTGAGAGTATCTTGAAATCCACACTACTGCATCCAGAGTAACCGGAGGGCAAGTCACATGGATCAAAAAAGAGAAACTAACTGCAATTCTAAAATTAAAAAATGACACCTTGGAGTCATACCTCCAATGTAGCACTGGGAAATTGGGTTTTTATTTGTAGCAAAACTAATGATAAACAAACACATGAACAGGGATAATATTGTATTTTATCTGTTTTTGTGCCACAACTTAGCAATGTGCTGCACTGTATTTATTCCTCTGGAGTCTGGCTCTGTCCCCTACAAATTTCAGTTTAGCTCAGGTGGTGAAGGTCAATGCTTGCTTGTGACAATATTTCAAAGCCTGACATTGATTCCACAGGAATGGTGAAAAGGTTTAAAAAAAAGGTGAATTGAGAATTGTGTGTGGCAACTCAATTATGGGGCTATCATGCATCAGGTTTCTCTTTATTTGCACATGGATATTTGATGCAGGTAAAAAAAAAATGAGGCGTGCTCCATTGAGGCTCCAGTGATGCTTTAACTTAGCATAAAGTTGAAAGATAGTAATGAAATAATTAAATCTATGTGAGCACATCTCCTTAGTAAGTTAAGTAAATGTATATAAATGAGTCAACTTGAAGCTGCTGAGACATCTCTGAGCTGCACCACTCAGTCCTGTCATGGTGTCACTCTAGCAAACTATTTTTTCAGAACAGGCGAAAGGAGAAGAGGAGAAAAGGAGAAAGAAAACTCTGAAGACAAGCATGCCATTGTTAAGGGGGCAATATGTTTAGATGCCTGATTTGACTCATTTTGTTTTCTATTCTGATAATTCTCCTTTCTTTGTTTCCTTTAGTCTTCTTTAAGACCATATGCATTCATTTTCTCCCCCTACTTCCTCAACTCTGCCTGCATATCCATCAATATCTCTTACTTCTCCACTGAGGTTTCTCTTCTATTCCCTCTCTTTGTGAATTTTTCTAGGTCAGTGGCCTTTTTTTATTTTTCTTTTAAAAATTAGATCTTCATTTCATGGTTGCTCTCTCTACCCCCCCAAAAAAACCCCATCTGAATACATTCAATAAATTTCTGTACTAAAGCAAATATTTCCTTCATGCAAGAAACAGCTTTGAGGGCACCAGCAGTCCTGTTGGAGACAGGACAGCAGTATTACAGCACAGCTAATTAAGTACCTTTTCCTTCAAATTCCATATGGACTCTGCTTTTGCCATGGTTAAGACTCATCACAGCAATTATCCTCTGGACTATGAACAATATTGAAGTGTAGCACATAATATTTATATAAAAGCACATTACAAATTGATCCTGAGGGCGGGAGCAGTAATTTTGCTGTCTACACAAACTATTTTAAGTGCAGTTAAGAAATCATTTCACAGGCTCAAACTATATAATAAAATGAAGGTAATAAGCATGACTGAGGCACAGAGGGAAAAAAAATTATCTTCTGGCAATATACCCTACAATTGTGACTAGATAAAACTGTTAATCTGCAGCTGAGCAGAAAATGTATAATCTGAAGGGATTTCTTCATTTAAAATAAAGCAATCTGCTATCCTTTGATAAAACAGTAAGAACTTTCAGTATTACACAAATTACAGTAAACAGTACAATAGGACACACATCCAACAGGAAAAGAAGTTAAAAAGAAGTTACTCAGTATCTCCAGCATTAAAAAGTTCCTTTAGTTGACTAGAGAATACAAGCTAATAAACACCTGGTGTCATGAAGATTCCTCCTCTATTCACACATACCTTTCTGCTGATAAAAGAATCCAGAGCTTTTTTCCTATTGCTCCCTCCCCTCTTACTGGTACTAACCATCTGAGCTGTTACATTGAATTAACGTAAAACCAAAATAATATTTCATATGAAACAGTTACTCAAACTTCACTTACAAACCACTGGTGCTTTTCCACGTGAAGTTAAATGATACTCATCTTTCACAGACAAAGCATCTGAGATTTAACTATGCACAGTAATCTTTCAACACAATTATTACTAATTGCCAGTTGTGATTCCATTTTGCAAACATCTTCTGACAATACAGAAAGTAGTGTAGGTGAAGTCTTACAAGTGAAAGCCAAAAGTAATATTATAATTTAAAAACTAATTCAATATATTAAATTAGAAAAACCTTTCTGTGCTTAAGTAGACAAGCAACGCGAAACAATTCAGTTTGTGCTGAAGAAGATCTCTGCACACAAGAGGGAAACAGAGTATATGTTTCCAGCATAGAAATTACAGACACAGCCATTAAAACTGTAAATTTCTCCATTCACAGTCCCACAGGGACACCCTCCACAGAAACACCCCTTTAAAAGCAGAGGGGATTTTCTGGTTTTCCCCCGGACTAGATGAACCTGCTACTCGCAGATGCGGACGCTGCACTTCACAGGCAGAAGCACAAACATCAAACCGGGCTGCTGCAGACTCCAGGCGCTGACTTCAGTGGAAGACAGCCACATCTTGCTGTGGGGAAAACAGGCCAAGCAATTAAATATGCATCAGCATTAAAGCTAAATACACAGAAATAGCTTACAGACATAATTCTGGCTTACCAGCTCGGCATGCATAACCTGCATACATATTTCATTTTTAACTATGAAGACGAAACTTTTGTACAATATACTTTCTGTGACGCTATCTTTACCATTCTATGCATCACTGAGACTTGGAGCAATAAAAAATAATATGACAGCATTAGTAGAAACTAGGTTTTTTTCTTTTTACTGAAAACTTTTTCAAGGCACAATTGACTTTGGAGATAATACCTGTCCAAGTAACATTAAGGACAAGTATCTCATAAAATTCCTTCCTTAGTCCTTAAGCCTCCAGTGTGCAGCTCTGACCTTCCAACTCTTTTTTTCCTTTACCTTTTTCCTTTCACAGTAATTCCCAATAATATAATCCATAATAACAGGAATTCATAATAAAAAGCAGGCCTGTGAGCCATTCTGCCTCAGAGCAACATCCACAGCACACACACAAAAAAAAAAAAAAAAAAAAAAAGAAAAGGGCAGAAACAGTCAGCTACAGCCACACATTTAATGCTTACTTCCAACAGCAAAACGAGGCTATCTGCATCCCACATTTCATATGACTTAACATATAATGAATCTCTGGCACATCCATAGGTACAAAAAGGAAATTCTTTCTTTCCTGCACTATGGCAGCTGAGAATCATCTGCCAAACCCTTCAAAGTGTCAGCAATCTCTTATAGAGAGATAAAGACAATGGATAGCCCTACCAAGCTGCAAACATCTGCTCAAAACCTGCAGCTTCTCTTTTCTTCTTCCAGCACTTATCCAAGCTAGCATGCAGTTGCATAAGTCTTTAAAGCGCTGAACATTTAAGCATGTCACAATTCTATGATGTCTCATTTATATAATTAGTTCTAACATATGGCACACAATCAGTGTGGGAAATCTAAAATATTCTTTGGGAAGCTGTCAAACCTAAAGGGATATATTTTTCACTAAGTGAAAAGAATTAAATATGCAAATTCTGCTTACAATAGGGATAGGGAGGAAATAGAAATCCAGCCCAAAAGGCATGCTTGCTCATTACATCAAACACGGGTTATTATGCTCTGTACCTGTCAGTGCCAGTTCAAATCAGAATATACAGTGACATGCAGAGAAGCTCTGCAGCCACCAGGATTTTAGCAGTGCTGTGGAAAAGCATACAGTAGATAAAACCAAAACCCACTGTGAAAATGCCAGCTATAATTAACACACTGGGTTGAATATGGATTCAAGGCAGATTGTATTAATCCATATCCTTTTCAGAACTTCAGCTGTCCCCTGGACAGGGACACCTCAGTAACATCTGTAGCACAAGTAACACACCATGTGCTACCAGGGACCACTTTCATGCAAGCTCACCCCAATTCTCCCTTCAGAAACAAAAGCCCAACAACCCTGAAAACCTCTGGACTAAGATTTAATTGTCTTTCACTTGTTTCCAGCTAGGAAAGCTGTTTCAAACTTGGCACCCCTGTGAGCAGTGGCAGTAGGCATCCCCCTCCCACCATTGGGAATGACCAACTTGGAGAGAACCAGAGCCAGCATCCATGTCCTGGTTCTCTCACTTCTCCGAGATCCCTTCAGGATCAACAGCTGCACCAGTTACTTATCAATGAATTGTTAATTAATCAGTTGTACGGACCTAGGAGAGGCACTCCTGAAAATGCACAGAAGAGCTCCCAGTGTCAACAACAAACTGAGCACCAGGAGAGCTTCCACAGCATCCAACTTCCCTGGGAAGTTTAACTGGCTTTCCCACAAATCAAAGGAAGTGGAATAAACTGCAGCAAAAATAGACAGCCTGTATGTGCAACTAATAACTTTCCTCTTCAGTACAACATTATTTAGGGTGGAAAAAGAAAAATCCAAAATCATTAATGATCCCACAGTAAGGAAATAACATGATCCAAAATAATCTCATCATCATTCGCTTTCAGAATAAGCATTGAAATATGGAACCAGCTATATACATTTCTCAAAACAGTTGTTAGGAAAAGTCAAATCTCTTCAGTAAAACCCTTTCCTACAGGCAACTTCAGCAATGTAAAAGCTCAGTAATTTGTCTGAATAAAATCCTGCACCCTGTGGTTAAGAACCTGCCAAGCAAACCAAATACACTAAACAAGCAGAGCTGGCATTTGACGTGTCTCTCAAGAGTGAGCTGTGACAAGTTACTAATGATCTCAGTTAGAAAGCAACTAACAGTGTGCTGTAAAAAGTATAAAGACATGCAGAAACCTGGTAATAAGGATCAAATGCTGACTTGAGACAAACAGCTAAAACCATTTTCAGTGAATGACACTGCTCAGTTCAGCTCTAAATGAGTCCCTCCAAACATTCTGTACCTTTTGTAGGTGGATTCACCCCTAACAACACTGTAGCCTAAAACGTGCTCTAAATGTGTGAACAGCAGTATGTTGACATAAATTAAATCTTAGAGTGAGCCCCAAATGTGCCACATTTGCCTACAGTAAGAGCTTCACAAAGCTGGAAAACTGGCAGTTGTGAAAAGGAATTAGAAGTGTTAACAGGTACAGAAGAAAAAAGCCTTAACCACTGCACTCCATGTAAGGCCAAAAAAAAGCCCCTGAGAAAGATCACCGAGGGAGGAACCACTTGGACTGGAGACAAGTTTGTAAAGCCATCATTAGTGAGTTCCATTGGTGAGTGGAGGCATTTCCACTGTCTGGGAAAGAAAAACCCAACCCAAACAAACAGAAATAAGCCATCAAGTGATGACAAAAAAAGACCCATGCAATACAAACAGTTATCCTCCTTGCAGCAAGAAAGTATATGGGGCCTTCCTTATTATTTTAACTACATTCAAGTTACTATTTTTATTTAAATTATCCTTGCAGCTTGTTGCAAATGCTGTCTGAACCATCTCACCCAATTTTCACAGGTGGAAGGAGAAATGTTCTAAGCTGATGTCTTGTTCAGAGAACTCAATTTTTCTAAAACTACTACCACTTTCAGTTATCTAAGTGTTATACAACAACCAAAGATGGAAGCTGGTTTGCTGTGACAGGAAATGAAACAGACCCAGAGTGTTCATATTAGCACTAAATTACTGAATGAGAGCAACTGCATGGTAAGGTGATGCAGCCTGACTCATTACTTTCAGCCTTACATTTTCCTGGTGTGCGCCTGTCAGAAATGTTTGTTTCCTTCTCAGTCCCTTCCCTCCCCCAGTTTCAGTTCTTGACTTTTATGTCTTAGGTTGCTGGGCATTAATTATCATTATTAAAAGGAAGAGTACATAAGGAGCCAAACATACAAGGTATCATATTTTTGAGACCTATTTCAGTTTTATCAGGCATTTTTGCCAGTATCCATGCAGCAAAGACTGCCTTTGCTAGAAGATGAGAATTAATGGACAATCAGGAAGGCATGGTGAACCAAGGTCACAGAATTAAATATTATTTAAGAGCACAATATGCAGTGACACAAATGACATTTTTGCAGGGAAACGGCAATATTAGCCTCCAAGCAAATGAATGATGTGCATCCTTCCCACTGTTAAACTGTTCTTTAATAGAGACAAAGCATGAAAAAGGATGCAAATTCTTTTAAACACAAAGGAGATTACAACCTAAAACCTTAAGCCAAATCTTTACTTGTAAAGGCTGCTTTACATCACTGCAGTGAAAGAAAGGGATCCCTAAGACCTTTACACTGTCAAGGCATCAAGAGTAGAAAAAAATACCTTTAACATAAATGAAGACCTAGCAAGATTAAAATCTAGGGCAAATAACATACATTGTTTACATAGTACTATATTACGTATTATTATATTAACCAACGTGTTATAGATATTTTATTTAGAATTAGGGCATGCAGGTAATTACTCTCTTGGTTCCTCCCCTAACACATGAAGAGGAAACAATTTTTTCAGATTTCTCTAAAATCTGAAGGCCGGAACTACCAGTAGCCAGGTGTTTTGATGCCTTAAGCAACTTAAGAGAAACACATAAAATTAAGTTCCTGTGATTTCAAATATAGCACTAAAAGCTAAAGGAGCTTGTGCAGTTGAGTTTGCTAGTTCCTTCCAATTGAAGCAGCCTTTCAATTCCTTGCATTGATCATTATTTTCCAGGTAAAGAGCATTCATACATTTGACATGCAAGTTTCAAGTCGTTTTGGCATGGTCTGGCCAGCACAACTAATATTTAACCAGCTGTGTTACTCTTATTTCAAAACGCACAAGGTAACTCCTCCAATCACATAAATTGTTATACAAGTTCTTTCCATTTAGAGAAGCACAAACTACCCCAAAGAAATCTTAACATTTTACTTGAGAAAAATCTCACTAAATATCACAAAGATAAGTTCCCATTAATAGTTACAAATAATTGTAATAATAGTTACAGGTAACTGTAGTGAGATTATGATAATTCAAAGCTACCAGTCAGTGTAACAGAAGTGTGATTTTACCACTAGCAACAGAAGAAAAAAAATTTTTCAATGACAAACATTAATGTTGACATTCTCAGGAAACTTTGGGCATTCCTTGTAACTGATAATAATTTTGGACCCTCATTTCCAGACATGTACTTCATTCCTACAGCATTACAAAGGCCTACAAAACTTGATCTTACATTGATAACTTCAGGTATCTGGACAAAAAACTGAAGCCAAATGAAAATGTGCTTGAAAATAACCAAACGGTTTTGTGGCCAAAATCAAATTGCTTTTTGTAAGGTCTTCCATTTTCAGCAAGGTAAGTTGTTAACAACAAGAAAGAAAGAAAATTCTGTGTACATTTTATGCATCATAAAGTTTCCAATGAGTAGAAGCAGATCTCCAAACATAACATCAGTAAAAAAATATGCAACAGAAATATTCATGGGCTCCTCCCCCCCAAAAAAGCAAACCTCCCACAACTATCACTTTGTCTTCAGATGGGCACTTTCCTCCCGTTCTTCATACTTCCATTGGGCTCTAGTCAGAGAAGCTGTATTAAGCAGGCTGACTTTTTAGTCTTGGATTACGCTATCATAAAAAAATCACTTTAATATGGCCAGAACCAGTAGAGCACTTTAACAGTCTTAGCTAAGTCCTTGATTAGTTCTGTTAAAACAAATGAGGAATGAATGAGCTTAAAATTAGTTTCCTGTGTACATGCTCTGAAACACGGTTGCAATTTCATTTCTTTTCAGTTTATCAGACAATTCCTGCTTCTGGCATAAGATACATTGTTTGCTGAAGGAATCAGGTAAGTAGTTACATCTTTTACTGTAATTTACTCAAAAGAGAGGGAAAAAGCATTCTCCCCCATCTCTTCAGTTGTTTTACCTTCGAGAAAAACTGAAGTTGTTGAAGAGCAAATTTTCACCAATTTGCCTGACTTTCTTTAAAAAAAAATTATATGCCAATAAAAACCAGTTATTTAAAATTAAATTCTGTCTGTTCAGAAAAAAATAAGTATTTTCAAAGAGTATTAAATACCTGGAGCTTTTTGTAATAGTTTTGTAGAAAAAAAAAACCTCATTACAATTCAAGGACAAAACAGAATCATACAGATCTGCCACAGCACTTTCAGTAAATGCACAGTAAGCAAAAGTGATTATAATCCTCACACACAGTCTGAAGATGAGGGAGGAGTTACTGCACTTATCAGGAAGACATGTCAAGTATCCTTTCACGCCCTGCTATATTTGCAATACCTCTGAAGCCAAATCATCACTATTCTTCCAGTTTGGCAGCTGGAAGGGCAGGTCAGAGTAACAAATGCTGGAGAACTACCCAGCTAAAGCATCTAATGCTTGAGCCTGTAAAGAACCAGCCCAACACATGATTTTTCTCAGAGTTACTGGCCCATCTAATCAAACACAGCTGAATTTCATAAGCCTCACTGGATGCAGCGGTACAAAACAGTATGCCTTGGAAATACAATGATCGAAGCAGTAAGATTATTTATCATTGTGCTTTACAAAAGGAAGTTTTTTGGGAAGCAGCAGGAGGTGTTCTACATTAAAAAAAAATCTCTTGATTGGCTCTTTGATATTAACAAAGGGCTGTATTTCATCCTCAGTGTGAGCACCTAGCTTCCCTTTAAGCTAAAAGAAGTTATGCATGCACACAGGAGAATTTACAGCATCACCTCTTGCAATAGCATCCTTCAATTTTCACAGCACTCCACCTATGTTCACATGCAGAAGGGAAAAACACCTGATATTCTGAAGGCAAAGGCAGACACTGTATTATCTGAAGGACGGAAAATCATGAATCTGCTAAAGCTGATCAGTCCCAGGGTCTGGGTCCAAACCCTCTCTGCACTAAGACACATTCTCTATTTATTCATAAACACATGCAAAGGAAATAAGAGCTTGTAACCAGAGTCAGACTTCTGTTTCATACATGAGCTGAAAACCCAGTCCTTGCACTGAATAAGCAGAGGAATTCAGTATCAGCTAATTGATACTGATTTTCAAGATGAAAATAGTACATGTGTTTAAGTAGGGCTAGCTGTGCAGCAATAGTTTCACCTTGTACAAATGTGAGATCCTCCAACACTAGAAAAGCTACAACCATGCTACAGTGATAAAAATCTATGAAGGAATCGTGGGGAACATTATGCTCAGGGAGGCCATACACCTCCACTTCCATCCTGCACAAATTTCCAAGTCAGTTTTAGTCAGTTTTAGTATAATCATGTGTTTGTGACTCCACTGCTTTTCCCTCACAAAAAAAGCAAAAAAAAAAAATCACATGCTTCTGTACCGGGATTGCATTTCCAAATAAAGTGAGTTGTGGCTGAAATGCTGATTACCCAGAAGAAATCCTAACAAAAGCAAATGCCATAAACTATAACTATACACTACACAATATATGCAGTTTCTTTGCAAATGCAGGCCTGGCCACGAGAACAGGAATGTCTTTGGAGTCCCATTACATATAGGAAGAATAAGATATTTATGAATGGGCAGTAGCTGCTTGTGCTCACTGTCCTGGGAGAAGCATATATATTCATAACAGCTAGTGGACTTGAATAAGTTCCACATATTTATTTTGTTTCAGAAGCACACATAAGCTACACCACAATCCAGGATTTAAGGCTCATCCAAATCACTGTCAGTTTTCATGTGAAAGAAAAAAATAATCCACAGTCAGTTAATACATAAAAGTACACACTCCATCCTGGAACACACTTTTGACAACTGTGTAGTGAATCCTTGATTGAACATACTATTTGGTATGACTCAAAATCTGTTTTTCTTGAGGGTACTTCCATGAATACACTCTCAATTACATAAATAATGTATCACTGGATATCTGGGAGACTTTCATTATTCAGAAATAAGTCTTCTTCTGTGAATAAGCACTTCAAAAAAATAACCTTTTTTTTTTGCCATTTCTTCCCTTTTGAATTACTAGAAGCTTGAGACTTCAGTATTCACAGAAGAGTTACATACCTTTTCTGCACTGCAGTTGCATAAAAACTAAGAACTCTAAAAAAGAAAGAAAGGAAAAAAACAACTGAAAACAATCAAAATGGAAAGTCAGACTCAGGAGAGCTGTGGTCTAACGTAACCTTTGGCCCTAACAGTCCCTACAGTAGCACAGAAAAGAAGGGTATACTATAAGGCACAAGTACAGAATAACTTGCTCATAGTACACTTGAGCTTTTTTTCCATATAATTATGCCTTAAATCACTGTGGTGGGATATTCACCCTAACTTCTGTTACTGCATCTATTCTAATTAGCCATGTAAATGTCAGTTTTTCTTTTTGAACTCATGCATTTAGACCAAAATATCTAGTTTGCCACAACTTCCCAAAGTTAATTATGCATTGTATAAAAAAAAACGCCCACTCTGTTTAAATCAGTTATCTCCATTTACTGCCTTTTAATGTAGTTCTTTGTTCTTGCTGTAAGTTAAAAGTGCATGATTTATTTATATACACACCCTCCACTGACTGCTCATCCTCTTAACTATGCTGGTTTTATTTCTTCCAGTACTTTGACCCAAGAAATTCCTTCCAATGCCACAAAGCACTTCTGCCCATCCTGTAGTCCCTCTGTCTTTCTTTATTTTTATTTTATTTTCTTAAGAGTGATTCACAACAACACAAATAATTCTTGTTATAAAGCAACACGTTACAAACACTCAGTAGCTACTAACTAGAAAATACGGTCCTTGTTTTATAAAATTTTTTGTTAATTTCACCTTCTTTTTGTTTGTTTGTTTTTTTTTTCTAGAGAAACAGACAAAAGCCTAACTTGCCAGCTTCTCGATTGCAGCAATGCAGTTACTTTAATATTCAGCAACATGCAATTGGGTCAAATTATGTATTCAGAAGTTTTTACTCAGATTTGTTAGCTGCAAAATTTCATCTGCCATCACAGTCCTTGTTGCCTAAGATTTGCTAGATAACCCCTAGTGTTCCTCACCCTTCCTTCAACTCATTTTCTATCACCCACAAATTATACCATGCCTTTATTCATCTTTTGAATTGCTACATAAAAGCAGCAGTAGTAACATTCACCCTACTACTCATATTTCTACATCTTCCAATTAATCTTCAATGATGTCCAAGTTCTAAGTGTCCACATGGACTCTGAGCATGGCACACACCCTAGAAGACAGTAAAACTTTTCAACTGCACTGTGCCACAACTCCTGCAGGAGGAAGAGTTCCAGTAAGTGTGCCTCATGCTTCTCCATTCCATATTCTGAAATATTTCTTACAGGACAGCACTTTTGGGTAAGAACTTTTTCAAAGTCTAGAGGAAAAAAAAAAATATACCTTTTAATGTCTTCTGACACAGAATAATAGTCTGGGTTAGCTTTAGCTGTCCCTGTACCTACTTCATTAGACCTAGTTGTAGAAACTCTCATAACAATCTATTATAGTCTATCATGTTATGTACCTTTCTTTCCCATTCCTCCCAGGAGAATTCTACTGGGAGCTGAGAATCGGGCCACAGACATCCTGTGATGCAACAAACCCTTTCAATAGGCAGCAATACCACCAAGGAAAGGAGAGGTTATGCTTTGATATGAAACATCAAATTCTTACAATATTTTACTAAGCCTGTCTGGATGCTACTTCCACCACCAACTGATATATTTTCTTTCTTCTCAGTCCTCAGTTGGGCAATCCAAAAGTGGGGCAATAAGACAGCTTGAAATACTACATACAAATGAAGTTCACTCCTTTTGTTGAAAAGCCATTTGTCCCAAAAGGCACTCTTCTAACCTCAACAGCCTGCAAATAGCAATGCTTCTGAGAGCTCACCTGCATCCTGCACAAACCTGTATCCCTTTAAATGTCAGCTCATAAATGCACCTAAGATGTATAAAGAAAGCACTTCCATTCCTGGGATTTCAGCAGGTTCTTTGCTAGGCTAAGTTGTAGTCAGCCTACAGTCAGATATTGCTCCATTGGGTCAGACACAATTTTATAGCAGCAAGTGCTACATTTAGACTCCACTCTCACTGCTTTTCTTTGTCTCTTTTTGAGGAGGGAATTTCTTCCATGTTTTTACAGTTTGTCCTTGGTTGTTCTAGCTACTGTGTTTCCACCTAAAATCATCAGAATCAATGATTCAGAAATACTCCTATAGGAATCTTTTTCTTGTAACACACAGTATCATACACTCATTTCTGTCTTACAGCCTTCTAAATCTAAAATAGCTTTAAGCTACAAGCACAGCTATAAGCCCAGCATCTGAATACATCCAAGGAGGTAATACATTTCACCTTTCTAGTACTTATTATCAGCAAAAGCTTTAAAGCATCACAAGTGTAGGCAGCAAACCACAAACATTTCTGAAACTGGGAAGCAAAGCCATCCAGTAACTTAAAATGCAGACTGTGCAATCATAAAATGCTTAAGAGAAGCAATTCTGAATTGAATATTTTAGATAAAGAATAGTACATTATTTCATTTCTAGAATGGATCAATATAGTAAAAACTGGATGTAAAAGTCAGATTGGCTGCAAATATGTAGCTTCCTTTCTACTTTGAACTGTCACTTTGCAACCATAGATTGGTCCTTCAGACTTCATTTAGTGAAATGCCAACTTCCTGCCAATCTCATTCTACAGTTTTTATTGTACTGCTACAACTTAACACTGACATCTTTAAATATTAAGATTCTCAGCCCTGTGACTGCAAAGTAAAAGTCTAAAATGCACGACCTTTATGAACTAATAAAAATAAGAAAACAAATAACAGAATAAATAGAGCCTTTTAATTAATCTCAACTTAAAAGTACTTGGAGCTCAAAAGAACTGTATTTTTAATTTTCTGGAGAGAATAAGGAAGTCTTTGTGCATTCAATTCTTGAACATTATTGTTAGAATTTCTGCAGAAAAATAATGGTTCCTTTTTCCTGCTATTACAAAATGTGAATTATCTAAGCAGATGTGAATCTTCTGAAAGATGGACCTTAACCAAAAGTCTTCCTAAGTCTTCTTAATAACACTAAATGAAAAATCACTCACAAGGATGTGGATCAGGCTTTCCAGCTGCCCTCCCAGGAAGCTGTTGTATCACGGGTTTGAAACTGTTCAGAACAGAGATACTGATTCTTTACAGTCAGTTTTCTGAGGACCTACTGTAATACAGTTCTGATCAGATGGAGACAAGCAAACAGTTCCTGTTCCTTCAGCAATAACAGAGGTTAAAAACTCAGTCCCAAGTTCTCTGAAGAGCGTACAATAAGGCATTGAACAGATCTTTTCATTCTTCATTACTCAAAGGCATTTCAGCATGAACCCATTCCTAATCATGGAAAGCCTCAACTAAATAACACATTCAGTCCCACTGACATGAGCTGAGGCTTGGATCTCACCACCAACCACACACATTAAGTTCCCCCACTGAACACACGCTTCCTGAATGAGGCTTCAGTCCATCCACACATCAAGATGCTGGAAACAGAAGGGCACATTTGCTACACGACTGATGAGATAATGAAGATGCTGAAACATTACAAAATACCGTAAGCAGAGTTTATGTCCTGAAGCAGGGGATGGTCAATGTCCCAGCACAGGTTCTGCTGCACACCTCCTGGGACTCCTCCAGGTAAAACCACCTCCTGCAAGACCAAGCTCTTGGCTTGGTAGAAGGTCTCGTTCCTGTGCAAGCAACACCAACTACAGAATAAAGAACTGGCAATAGATCGGGTGAATTATATTGATCAAATTTTCAGCCATCCTGACCATAATTTCCCAGATAACAAAAATGGCAACTTGTTAGCATAGGTTTTCTTTCTTACACTTTAAAAACAAAACACTCCCACCACACCTAATTTTCAGCTAAAGCCTAATATTACAGATGAACTTCCTATCTCAACGAAAGGTCCTGACACTTAACTCCAGGCTCCTTTAATGAAACAAACAGCAACAAAAGGATACAGTGTTTCAAATTTTCCATTTAAAAATAAATAAATAAATAAATAAAGCTGATTTCACCGGCAGGGAGTCAGCTACACTAATTCAAAGTACCTAAAGATTAACTGGGTCCATAGTCCTATATATCAGGTTTAAGGAAAAGAGACAAGTGAAAAAGCAACCACTGAAGTGTTTGTAAAAAAGTTTGGATCATACTGCTGAGGAACATCAGTTTCACCAAAAAGTGAAAGATTATTCGAAAAGGAGAGGTTTTGTTAAACACTTTTGCATATGTGATACACAAATTTTTAATAGGCCCAGTGTGATCCAAAACTTAAGGGTTTCCTCTGTCTTATGTTTTATAAAATTAAGGTTAGTTTTACTTATTTCTTGTCTCTAGTGCAGAAGAATACTTCACAACCAGAACAGGTCTTTGGTCAAGGCCATTTTCACATCTTAGGACAGTGACTTTGGTCTAATCAAAAGGAAATTATACTTTCTAACATGACGAATAATCTTTTTTGACATAACAGACAGGACTGCTGCTTCTCTCTGAGCTCAGTCTCTATTTTATAATCCCTTTTATCAGATCAGTGCTGGTGACAATAGATCAAATGCTTAGAATCTCAATTAAATTGTCATTACAAAGGCTTTCATGGGTCTGCAAATTTTCTCTGGGCACAGAGTGAGACATGCAGCAGTCTGTCCCACATTCCCTGCTCTCCCGATTGCCCAGTGGTGATCAGAGCAGGCTCGATGCTTGCTGTCTCATCCTTGGTACCACCCAGGGTATTTGGTATTTGTATTTGGTATTGGTGTCACCCAGTGGATGGCTTCATATTTTGTAGCGATTCAGAAAGGTCGACGGCCAGTTAGCAGCTATGAGTTGATAATAAAACTATACATACACACATACATGCTTCAACCATCTATGAAGTGTTTCCATGTTAGTCATGGTTATATAAAATATGTATTAGTTATATAAATAATCTATGTTTATAACAAAAGTACATCCAAAAATACATGTAAAGACACAAACAAAACATACAATAAAATTAACAGTATTTTCTTACTACATGTAATCACACTGATAGTCAAAAGAAGCCAAAAATTGAAAAGCTACATACTAGGTGTTTGATCCTTTAAAAATTACATCTTGATGGTGCCTCCAGTAATTCCCTACATAACTTTACCCATTTTTCTTCTTCTCAAAAAGACCTTCCTCTCTTCCTTTAACATAATATTATAGTTTATCCAGTTTCAGTACCTGGTACCAGCGAGCTGACTTTGCAGGAGTGCCTTACAGATAGCTCATCTCCTACACACGTGTACTGTTCTGCAAAGAAATAGAGCCAGATGATGCTGAACCCGGTTCCTGAAGCTACCATTTTAGAAACACTATGAACAACTAATAAAAATATGGCTGCATAATTTTTAACAAAACAATATGGAACCTGATCCGATGCATTAACGGTCCATAATGTTATTGAACAAGACTACAAGAGAGACACTTTACTTGCAGTTGCTTGTCAGACAATTACTCTCTGCTACTGTAATACTTCATGTGCATACTTCCAAGGAAGACTCATGAACACACAGGTTCATTAAGGGAATGAGAGAATCGATTGTAAAATGGAAAAGGCCGAGTGAGGTCATATTTCAAAGAGATGAATATGGTACACTCCATTATGTTGTAATCAGCCTCTCTCTTTCATCCTAAGAATTGTAATAGTCTATCCTAATTTTCAAGGAGAAAAAAATATTCTCACTGCCTGCATCGTACCTTCATCCCAAATACAGTGAGGAATTCAAATGTGCTGCAGGCAGTTTCCATTTACCATGGTCTTTGGAGCAGACGGTATTGATGTTGCTGACCATTTTTCTCCTTAATAAGAAAAACATTCAAATGCTACTAATATTGCTGCCTTGGCAAACCACATTTTATAGATGGGACTTGCCCTGTACATGACACATAGAATATCAATCAAGGCTGAATTTTATTTCAATTTATTATGGTTGCTGTCTAAATGAAAAAATGCTTATATCGTTAAAATGTCTTACAATATAAATGTGCTAATGATGTAATCACCCATTTTGTAAGAAAATTCTGATTTTGATTAAAAATATCTACAGTTGAACTTCTAAATATTTAATAAATGTGAAACAAAAAAAAACACAAGCACATTAAGAAACCACAGTAATTGATATCTGGTGTAACATCATGGTTTTATGCTTGATAGCTTTTATCTTTAGAAGATGAGTTTATAAGGTATTCTTTTAAAATGGTAAGAGCTGCCTTTTTGTTCAAATCATCGAGAATAAATTACTTCAATATTGACTTCATTCAAGACCTCACACACATGGTTTTTTCAAGTTACCATTTATCACAGTTCTTTGCTTGCTATAGCCAGCTGTCTCCAGACTGAACCTGCAAGCCTTCCCATATACTTAACTCTGGACACCACACAATTACCAAGGGGCAGAAAGCAGCACGTTATAAGCAGAGAGACAGTACTCAATTGTGTCATTGACTGGAATTCACAGAGCTGTCCCAGCTACTGAGATAGAATTTAATGCTTGGCAGAGTCCCACTGGCACAAACCATATCTGACATCCCCAGCAGCTGGCTGGGATGCTGGCTCTCCCAGCTGCTGCCTCCAGCATGGCACAAAGCAACACATCCAACATCATGTCCCTGCTGCAGAGAGCACTGCAGATCATCAGGTCAACCCAATGGCACTGAAAACTCATTAAACTCTCATATTCTCTCTGTATTATTAGCATAGAGCTATTATATAAATACAATACTTCCCCACTTATGAACAGCCAGCTCTTTCTGCCGTGTTTATTTGACAATACTCCAAAGCCCAGAGCCTAAATGTACTGAAATGCATCAAAGAATGACTAATTGTTACTGAAGTTCACAAGCACATAGCAGACCAGAAACGAAATCGAAACAGTTTCTACTAGGACAGGAGTGTTAACACAGATTGGCAAGCAACTGATTTCTCCCCTTCTATTCTGACCCCATCTGGAATACTGTGAGCAGCTCCAGGGCCCCCAGCAGAAGGAGGAGGATAAGAGGGCTGGAGCACCTCTCCTGTAATGACAGGCTAAGACAGTTGAAGGTGCTCAGCCTGGAGAAGATGAGGCTCCACAGAGACCTCAAAGCACCTTCCAGTACATAAAGGGGGCCTGTAAGAGAGATGGAGAGGAACTTTTTGCAGGGACAGGTGGCAGGACAAAGGCTGATGACTTTAAACTGAAAGAAGGCAGATTTAGATTAGAGGAAGAAATTCTTTTCTGTGAGGCTGGTGAGGCACTGGAACAGGTTGCCCAGAGAGCTTTTTGGATGCCCCATCCCTGGCAGTGGAAGGCCAGGCTGGATAGGGCTTTGAGCAGTGTGATCTAGTGGAACGCATCTCTACCCATGGCAGGGGAGTTGGGACCAAATGATCTGCCAGGTCCCTCCTAATCCAAACCATCCTATGAGTCCATGTTTTCCCTGCTTGGACAAAAAGTACCCAAACCAGAGTTTGGATCCAATGAGCAAAAGACTGAACTGCAAAAGCAGTGGTTTAGCGCGTACTGAAGATGTGATGAATAAATGTACCTGTTTAAATGTACAGCTACACACCTGTGCCCTTTGCCAGGTATTCACTGCTCATGCACAAGTCCCAGCATCCTTCATGAGAGGGAAACTTCTTGAAGGTTTTTGCCTTGCACTGAATTTTATCATAGACAAGAACTGAGGAGCAATTTCAATTTGGTCTTCAAAGGGAAAAAAAAAAAAAAGAAAGAAAAAGGATAAATAACTCTAAATTAAGGAAGCGCATAAAAGCTACATGACAGATCAGTGGACTTTTATAACACTGCAAATTGCAAAGCTTGCCAGAGTGTATTGAAAGAAGTGTCCTGGTTAAATCACATCCTGCTGCAGCTGCCCAACTTCATAGCTAAAATATTCATATTAATTCCATTAAAGTATTACAAAAGGAAATCCAAAATATTATTAAAAGTATGTTGGCTTTGTGCTATCTTTTTTCCAAATTTAATAATAGATAAAATACTCTCATCTTCAAAGAGTGATTTTTTGTGTGTGTGTATTCACACCCTGGAGGCCACAAAGCAGTTGTCCTATGGAAATCCTACAAAACCTAAACTTTACTATACATTTCTGACAGACATTTTAGACAAGAAAGGAAGGATATTTTAGCATTTATGGAGCTGGCCTGACATTTAGCAGAATCTCAATTTAATTTCCTTGTCTGCCAGACTTCATAATATTGGACAAAGTAAATCATTTTCCTTTCCCTAGTTTCTCATCTTCAAAATGAAGATGATCATTAAGGTGCTTGAATCATGCAAGTTTTGAAAGACAAAAAAAAACCCCTTTTTCTTCTCCATTTTTAACATGGTTAGGAATTTATCCAAAAGCTCAGCGTTTTGAAGGCTTTAACTGTATGCTATGCTGTTCTTGAAATCAACAAGACATGCTATTTGTAACACACTTTGCATGTTGCAGATCTTTGTCACTGGAGAGTCTTCCATTTTAAAATGCCTGCTCTGTGATAAGAAAAGATATTGAAGAATGAGCACTGGGAAAGTTAATAAACAAAATGCATTCATGGCCCATTACTTCAAATAACTTTACTATATAAATAGTCCACTCATCAAATAATGGCCTCAATTAACATTTAATTCTCAGACAATGCATTTGTAATGTACTGCAAGGATTAAAAGTTCTGCATGAATATCACTATTCTAGAAGTGCCACTACTTACAAGAGAAGCACTGACATGTTTTACTTGATTAAAAACTGTTTCTAGTCTTTCCTCACCCCGATTCTCTACTAGGCCTCCTTGTCCTAGAAGCATCAAAAGAAAAGATACTCTGCCATATGTAGGAGCTCCCCACATGGTGGCTGATGATGACCATCAGCCTTGCTTTCAAAATCCATAAGCACACTAGAGCAGCATTACTACAGAGGAGAAAGCTAAGCAGTCCCTGTGATTCTGTTGAGAAAACAAGTGATGGGAATTCCCTCATGTAAGCCCACGCTTTAATCCTTTCTGCAACAAGGTAGAACAAAGCAAGTTTTTCACAGAATCACAGAATATTCTCAGTTGGAAGGGACCCACAGGGATCGAGTCCAACTCCTGGCCCAGCACAGGACACCCCAAGAGTCACACAATGTGCTTGAGAGCATGGTCCAAACCCTTCTTGAACTCTGTCAGGCTGGTGCTGTGACCTGGGGAGCCTGTTCCAGTGCCCAACCATCCTCTGGGTGAAAAGCTTTTTTCTAATATCCAAGCTAAACCTCCCAGGTCTGGTCCCACAGGCCCGGTCACTGGTCACCACAGAGAAGAGATCAGTGTCAAAATAACCTTAAATAAGCTAGAAAAAAAAAAAAAAAAAAGAAACAAATAGCACTGCCACTGCCAGAGACAAACAGGAGGACAAGACCAAGGCAACAATGGAAAGGTCTGGCATCATGTGGACTTTGCGACAGTGACAAGCACTACAAGAACTGCTGAGATGTTGTGATGCGTGCTACTTAGTATATCTAAATGTGAAAGACCTCCCCTCACTCAGCCATCTTGCAGTAAAACGGTGAAAGAGAGTATCTTTGTAATATGTGGTTGCTTTTATCCTGCAACGCAATGACTGAGCATTGATGAGATGATAACTAAGTCAATTACTCAAACACCAACAAAACACATTCTAACAATGACTGCCCCATTCATGGTGTTGTTTTAGAAACTGACTCCACCACATTCAGATTTTTTTTGTGTGTTCTGTGAGTTTGACCTGAATCCTAATGAAATTAGCCGCTAGAAGAAACCAAGCCAGTATGAGCTACCAGCTTTCAAGGCATGATGCAAAATCTGCTGAAAAACTCAACAGATGCTTCTCCTAGAAGCCAGAAAGGAGGAAGGCTAGAAAGCTTCTGGAAATCTAAAATGGACCTCATTGTGCTTTGATAGTGAAGTGACAGAATAAACAAAAAAAATATTAAAAGTTAACATAAGACAGAGATCTAAATATAAAATCATGCCAAGACCCATTATTCTCAAAACATGTTTTAGGTCATGTTAGGACTTCTGCCTGTGGGTTCATGTAAGGCATGAAAAAACATAAATGAATGAAAATGAAATNCAAAAAAAAAAAACACAACAACAACAACCTGCTTCTCAGCTATCATTTTCCTCACAAGTATTGTCTTATTTGAAATTTATTGCTAATACAGTATGTTAGCAGTTGTCCTTAATAAGCTCTGCATACACCCAAGAAAACTGCATATACTGACAAAGATGCTTCTAGTTTTGCACAACACATGGCTTTTTTTACACGGTGTGTTCTCTCTTGAAAACTACTCCCTCACAAAATCAAAATTCAGCAGAAACTCTAATAGCTTTCATATTTCAGTCTAATAGGTAGCATGGCATTGCACTGCCACCCACCTTTGCTACAATATTGCACAGCACATTTAACAGACATTTGCTTCCTTCGCTCAGTCCTTACGTGCAGCTTCTGCAGGACCTTAGTATTAACATTTAACAGAGTCTATGAGCATAAAGCACATTTATGAACACCTGCTAGAACATTTTATTTGCCTTAAGAGCTTTATTGTAACTGTTAAATTTTCTTGCTATGCTTTATGGGCCAAATCCTGGTCCAGTTTTAGCCTCAACTTCCATTGTCTTCAACAGCAAGCAGATTTGATTGTATGTGAGTTTCCATACCAATTCAATACAGCTTTAAAGAAAATGGGGTGGCTGGTAAGCACAATACTGGATAGAAAAAGCCAGCACTTAGCAGCTCTAAATATCCACTGAACACAGCCTTCAAATGCAATTAAAACAAATAAACAAATCACACTCACAAGTCTGTAACCTCCACACTGCATTACAAAACCCAACTGACCCTGAGGCCAGAAGTACAAGGTATGCAGGTATCCCATCCACAAATGGCTTGGTGGGATGTACTACCACCAACTACTCCCTCTCAAATACTCACTGATGCTCCTGTCACCAAAATTTGCTTCTCTGTATTAAAGCCATCAAAGGCCAGAACTTCTTCTGACACATGCAGACAGTGACAGCCCTCTTCAACAACACAAGACAGGCTGGAACAAACCATGCAGAGCCAGAAGTTGTAGCTGATGAACAACAGTCCAAGGAAGATGTTGCAGAGGAAACCATGCCAGGAGTCTGACTGTTCTGAAGATGTTCTCTAAAACTGTTCTTCTTTGACAGTTTTACCATCTTACTGGAGATGTTCATAACTCCTCTGTGAGGCTGAACGTGACTATATAGAAGCAACACAGCTCCTCATAGCTCAGAGAGAGAAAACAATGGAGGACTCCAGGGAAGTCCACGTGGAACTCCTCTAAGAAAATTTAACCTCATTTGTAATTACATAAGAGTTTACTTTGCCCATTGCTATTAAAAGTCTAAAAATAGTACGACAAACAGCTAGCAAAGAACAGACAATTCGGCAATGCCACATCTGTTTCACAAAAGCTTGACAGTAAATGCTTGATTCAAAGCATACTATTAAGCCCCCCAAAATTCAAGCAATTATAAAAATGAAATTATAGACACAATGATGAATGACGACAAATGAAATGTTAACAGATCTAGCACCATACAAAAAAAATATTGATTTTCTCTGATTACTACTTAGGTGATCAGAGTGTATGAGGTCCTAGTTGCCTGCTTGCTCTAGATTTTATTAATGCTCCAATATCAGACACCCAATTTGGAAATCAATGCTTACTTCATCATTTTTCTCTGAAGGATCCTATTATTCACAATTGATTTAACAGAAATGAAAGGCTTACCATTAACAAGACCCAGCTGCTGACACTTCTTAGATGAATTATTGAACTTCTAAAAGTGAATTAACTTAACCATCACCAAGACTTATTGTCTGATGTTTCTCATACCAAAGTCAGTGTATTTATAATTACAGAACCAAGTAGCAGAAAGTAGCTCCTTTGCTGCCTCCTCCAACACCATATATACCAAGTAAAAATTAAGCTTTGTAAAGATAAAAATATGAGTTATGCATCAAATTCAGTCAGTTGGAGCTTAGTCTCTAGCTGCCTTTTGACACCCTGAATCTTCATTTATTTCTAAAACTCATAGGTCATTTCGAGGTTCAGAAAGAGGAAATCCAATTTATGGCAAGTTACATCTTCTGTCAATGAGATTACTACAGTCAAAGATCCCTAGGGCTGACCATGCCTTGCCAGAAAGCTTACAGAAGACTATTATTAATTCCCTTTAGGCACAAAATGAAGATCCACCTTATGAATTGGGATAAAAGTAACAAATATTACACTACTGCACGTAGAAGCAGTACTCCAAGTCCATCACAATAGCAGTGTAAATGTACAAAGCAAAAGGCCTATGTTTAAAACTTGCTATCTGAGCAAAGGGGCTATATCTGCTCAGAACATAAATTCATCGTGCCCATTTTCCAATCTAAGAACGACTACGCATCACCCAAGGTGAATTCACTTCCTCAAATAAGAGCTTTTGCTCTGCAGGATCAAAAATTCAGTACCAAAAAAGAGCAGGTTTGGAAGGGCAGACGATCCCACCGGTCCCTACTGTAATCCTATGAATGACTATGTAATCCTATTCAATTCCCAAGCAGGTACACTGCTAACAACGCTCTTCACGAGTCATCCTGGAGAAGTGGCAATAAAAACGCTGAGTGCCAGTACACTGCCCAGCTGCACTGATCTACAGACACATTAATGCCAAGAGCACAGAGCTGTGCTAGGCAACGTGCTATCCTTCAGCCACGGACAGTAGGACCACAGCTGCCCAGTGATGCAGCCAGGACAACTGCTCAGCTGTCAAAACTAGTGAACGTTTCAGGTCTTAGTAGACTTTTGGCTAATCTGTGCTACCTGGCTGAATATGCCTTCAAAATGCTAGAATGGTGACTGCTTTCTCCTTTAGCACTCGTCATACTTGCAGAGGTCAGCTTGATTATACTTACCCCTGCAACTGCTCTGAAGACTTCAGCACAAGACTGTGTTTAGACTCCAGATGCAACACATTCAGGAAGTCTTCTGCACTAATAACAGAATTTTTTGCTTCCTTTTTATTGTGGAATGGTGAGATAACAGACCTGTTCTATGCTTTTCATACAAGCTGAAAGTCAACAACTGTCCAAAATCACTAGAGCCTCTTCTCAAAGCCCTCAATGGATTTGAGTGCTTTCACACCGCTGGAGGCAAAACACCTGGGCCTTTTTTACCGGGGTTAGTATCTGAGGAAGATACTCTTGGAGCAAACCAACCACTTCTTGAATACTGTATTTCCCCTTCCCAACCCCCTCCATCTGTTTTAACCCCTAACTTACTGGAACTCACCTTAAAATTCTGCTTTGGACATTGGGCAAACACTTTAAAAATTAAGAAAAACAGGAAGGAAAGAAGCCTGACAGATAGAGCCTCCAAGCTTGTACATCTAACAACATTAGGGAAACAGGCCAAAATCATGAAATTATGATTCTGTTTTAAATATTTAGGTACCAAAAATTTTCAATCTGCCTCTTCTCTATAGAATAACACTTTTGAAATGGAGGCTGGCTGGCCATAACTGAAATCTGCTTAAATTTGATATCTGCATGAAACATCTCAGCAAGTAGGTTGTAACAACTTTTTTTAAAAAGACATGGACCTTGGCAGATTTTCTGCTTTTCTTACACTCATTTCTTCCAGTACTTCCCACATTGTGAAATAACTCTTAATGCTATAAAGACAGTGCAGACTGCAAAATTTGGTCCTAGTGGTTCCAATGGGAGTAACGTGGTCAGAATTTGGCATTCAACAAAGTTTCCATTTCTACATAGGTTTCATTTATTTTTCAGTTTAAAAATAAGACCATATTTTGGCATGTAACTAGAGCTGCTCCTGCAACTGAAACGAAATAACACTGCTGGCAAGCCTCAAAGCTGTTCCAAGACAAAAAACTGTGTTGGCAGAACTTTTTCTTAAAGTTCTTTTTGACTAGAGGCAGAATTCAACACCAGCATAAATGGAGAAACTTCAGTGAAAACGGTTATGTTACACATTAAGTTTATATAATGCAAATATATTTAGCTGACATGGAATTTAAATTCTGTTGAACCAATTCTGTTTATCTTCTACATGTACATAATAACTTAGCACCAAATTCTAAAATCATTCTTCTGTGAATACTGTTTTTCCTCCTACATAAATGGTACTGTGCTATATTCAAAGTACCACAACCGTGCCACGCATTTTTTTTAACGTAAGAGTTATCCAATTAGGATGTGGTGAAATTAAAGCTGCAAGATCTATATTCCTGCATCAATTACAGGCACAGAAGAAAATAACATAAATCTGACATTTCACAACTTCTGAGGGTTTGATTTTGCAACCTACTTTCTAAAATACCTTTTTTGCACGTCATACTCAAGGGTTTTTTTAGAGCATGAATTCAGTTAACCAATGTGCAGCGGTGCTTCATCAACACAGATCACAGCAAGATTTGACTCCCAACTCCACTCTAGCACAGACAACAATGAAAGCATTCAAGTACCTAGACAAAGATGCCCATGGCCTTGGATATTTAGGATATAGCTGGGTGATGGATGGGACTTACAAGGAAACCTGCACTGTTTTAGATTAGCTGTTGAAAAAAACTGAAAGGAGTTGTTCTTGCCACAAAGAAGGAGAAAGTTACATGACAGTGGTATCAGGCTGCTTAAATCCTCTTGAAGAAAAAGCAATACAAAGCTTAAATATGTAGGTATTTCTAAAGCCAAGTTATAAGCACAGCTTGCTTATCCTACCCTAAGACAGTTGACTTAACTCTAAATACAGTTGAGTATTGCATTGAAAATCTTCAGTGTTTTGCCTCTTTCTGTCAAACTGTAATTTCTTTTACATTTTGTTACACTGTCATTGAAGTAAAAAATTACAAAGAAATGTAGATTGAAT
The DNA here is from genome assembly GCA_013400775.1 of Chaetops frenatus. Classification (NCBI taxonomy): domain Eukaryota; kingdom Metazoa; phylum Chordata; class Aves; order Passeriformes; family Picathartidae; genus Chaetops; species Chaetops frenatus. The sequence goes on along the minus strand of VZTR01026797.1, from coordinate 242,577 downwards.
TTATTTACCTTCAGATTCTTAAGAATTCGTATCCAGTGTGCCACAATTCATGAACTGCTTCAAATAATTCAAATAAGCACATGGAGTAGAGGACCTTTAAAGGTCCCTTCCAACCCAAACTATCCTATGATTTGCAAGACTCAATTGTAAGTCCGTCTGCCTACATGTAAGGTATCTTTGCAATAAAATACACCACTTCAGATGTCTATTGACTTAAAACAACTCAACAAATAAAAAGAAAGGTCAGAGGTGATGCTTATGTTCAGACCACAAATTAACGCAGTGAATTTGACCACCAATATAACTAATATGATGACCAAATAAGTAGTTAGAACTCCAAATAAACTTAATATGCTTTATATATAAACTAAATAGAATCTGAACTAAACTTTACATCTGAAATTCCAACCACCAATCTAATTGTGAATAAATTAGACAAAATTTTCAGCTTAGTGTACCTAAGAATTGGTGTCACAAAAATCAGATCTTCAGAAATTTAAGGCCAAATTTCCACCAAGCATAGGAAAACACATTAATCATCTTTTTATTTCCACTGTAGAAATAATGTACTACAGGTGCTTCAGAAAGACTTTGACTTTCAAAAATGAGTGGTCTCTGTCTTTCCATACATTACCAAGTCCAACAGAGGCACATTTTTATTTAGGCTAAATCATGCCTTATGGGACACACTTAGGAGGAGGAAAGGAGGACATGCAACTGGCATTTGAGACATATTGCCAGTGCAAAGCTGCCAAAAGCACACAGCAGGGAGCATGTTTTGGCTATCATGAGCAGAATAAGCATGCACTCCTTAACCACTGCCAGCTGGCATTTGTTTCCAAATACAGAATGCTCACTAGGCAGTTTGGAGACTGGACATACTCCTAACCTTAACTGTACTCCCATAAAAACGCGATGCTGAGATACCTCATTAACCATGCCTGTCTCTTAGCTGACTGCCAAATGAGAAAGACTGAATGACACACAAAAAGGATACATTTCTCCCTACACACAAAAAAAAGTACTTATAGTATATCCTAACATACTCTAGTGCTCACAGCAAAAGAGAGATTTCAAGAGTGTCGGGAGAAAATTCTGCCAGAATCTCAAAAAGCAGAAACACTGTCGCTCTCTATTGTACATAGATAGAAAAGAAGTGAAATCTGGAGACACAGAGTATCAAGGAAACATAGAAATGTATAGAAAGAGTGGCTGGCACTGTGATTATAAACTGTACTATCATGTTTAACACAACCTCTAGCACTCCTGACAACAGACGCTCCCTGCTTTATGTGCTGGGGCAGATTTGTGGGTAGAAGATTAATGTCCCCCCTCCATCTGTTAATGACTATATGGGTCCCCTGGGCCACACCCTGGGTACCAAGGGTACTTTGCCCTTAGGATGAAACAAGAAATGGGAATTTGTGTTTGTTACAACACGTGCTTACTATTTCCAGCAACACTACCAATTGCTAGATGTATATTATTTCAACTTTATCTACCAAAAACATATTTTATCATGTTAGTTCAACTGAGATTCCAAGTAGATTTTCAAAGAGATCAGTTAAAAGGAGAACAAACCAACAGGGGGGCACTTTTCACTTTCAAAGTGCTTTCCTCACACACACACACAGAGCCTGCACTGGTATTTGCCCTGTAAGTGCTCTATTCATTAACTTTTCACTATAGGTTCAAAGTGAGTCCACTTTTCAGATTTCCCTCTCTCTGCAACTTGGAAGGAAGAAATGTACCAGAGACTGCCATGCAAAGGAGAGGGCACTAATTAAAGTCTTCACCTCCTTCAGGGGGTTCTGTGAGCAGATTTTAACTTACTCCTGTTAACTGTACCTTTGCTCCTGAGACCTGGAGGCAAGTCAGAGGGAGCTTGACACCAGCATAGTCTTCATGGACCTAAGCCAGTTCGATATCCTGGAAGAACACAGGGAAAGAACAGTTACAAAATGAAGTTCTGAAAGAATGAGGCAAACATAGTCATCACCAGAACAATGTTACTCAGGGCAAAATCGAGAAGATCTTAGTGGTATCTCCAACATCCACAAATGTGAAATTCAAACCAGAGCGTTGCTTCACTAAAGTCTCCAAATGTGGTGTCTCAGGTTCGTTTCATGCTTCCTTTCTTCCTTTTCCCACCCCTATCAATTGCAACACTGACCTCAGTTCCATCTCAAGGAAGAAGTAGTTGTCCCTGCCAAAATTCCCAGTGAGCACCAAAGGGAATTCCAGGGACAATCAACCATGTTTACATGAACACCAAGCATATGTAATTAACTTCCCCCAGTTTACTCAGCTTAACTTTGGAAAAAGCTGGAACACCTTTGCAACTGAACCATCAACACAGGAAAATTCTACCCTCTTTTTTAAAAAGGGAAACGTGATTTCAGTACATGACCTCTACCAATCCTTTTGATCCAACCAGGCACTTTCTCTCAAACCATTCCTGCCCAGCAAGAAAAGCAGGGGAGGAGGGGGGAAAAGTCAAGAGGGGAAAAGAAGGAAAAATGAAAGAGGCATTGCTTTGTACTGTCCTTCATCTTCAGTAGAGAATTTCCTGGTCTCAAATGCTACCAGAGTGGAGAAATTACAGCCACAAAAGACAATTTTTTCTGTCTATATCAGCAGCAGTACAAAACAATGAGTTTTGAACTAACAAAGTGCTCTGCCTGTCTAGGCCTTAGTGCTCATGATATTACTCTGAAAACACTTCTTTACTGGCTTCCCAAATAAGGAAATACTCTAAAACAAAGATACACACTTAACATTGTTAAAATTAATTGTAAAACCCAACCAAAAAAACCCAGCCTGATCTGTATATATTTTGTTTCCATATCACAACTTTGATAAAATCAACAGAGCTGCTCCCAGATTTCTCATCTGAATCTAGTGATATTTGGCCTTTTTCTTATGCTTCCTCAACAAGGCATGCACTTCACCTTCCATTTGAAAATTAAAAGAATCATCTTTTCCTTTAATCAGTGTACAACGCAGGAGAACACATGCTGAGTGTGACTTAAAATACACAGAGCAGGTAAAAGGGATTCAGTAATAGTACTTCTTTATTAAGTCATTCTCAGGTCCTTTTGGAAGTCTGACTTAGAGCTAAAAAGCTTGAAACTCAATGCTAAAAAAAGTAATAAAAATATACAGTTAAGAATATTAAAGACAAAAGCAGGACTCAAGGAAGGTAAGGGACAGGGCAAAGAGCTGCAGTTTCCCTTCCCCGTAAGGGAGTACAAGATAGCATATCTCCTGACTGACACTTCTCTGAGCAACAGCTTGCTTTCCTTAATGTGCCTCCCCAGTTGCCATCCTGTGGCCTGCACAGGTAGGCAGCCTCTGGAGAGAAAAGCCACTGAAGCCTGTGCATCCTACAGAGCACTGACGGCAATCACTCAAGCTTTTCTACGAGCCCCTTGTACCTCTGCAGAAAGGCCACTCTCAATCTGGCCTCCAGAGAAAATACAGCAGCCTAGATTGATAACATCTACTTACACTGCTGCTGATTAGGCATGGACTGCCTCAGACAGTCTTTCTGTAAAGCTGAACAAGAGTCTTACGCCTGAGCCGCAGCTAGCACATCTCTCTCAAGTACTGGTAAAACACATTTAATGTCAACTGCAAAAAAACCCCAAACAGATATGTTTGGGGGAAGAGCAGGGGAGTTACTGTTGCTTATTTGTGGAGAAGAAGGGAGGAATGTATCATGTCTGTACCCATACACAGACAGATGTACACCTCACACATGGGTACAGGATAACAAATACAACTTGTTCTCCACCACCGAATTCTCCACTTTGAACATAGAGACATCAGTATATAAAGTTCATGTTACTTCAGTGAGATACCTTTTGAATGAATAAGGCTGGCAGGATTACAACTCCTATAACATAGATTATTTGGTGGTCACTAATTCAAGGATAAATTGAACTCTGAAGGCCAAATCTATGGGGATTTCTGGTGACATCACTAAGACCTCACACAGATGCCCAAGACAAGTAATGCTGGTATTTTGCCCACCTTTGCACCATGTTAGTTCTCAGAAATGAGTTAAAAAAAACAAACAAACATGATGCCACAACTAACAACAGTGAGCAACTCCATCAACAGAGAGTACTCTCATCACATCAGGAGGACGTGTCAACAATCAATCTTAGAGAGCTTCAGTACCACTCCATCAGACAAAAAAACACCCAAGAAAACAACAACAAAAAAAACCTCCCTACATTTTTAATCGAAGTATAAGTCATTTAAAATTTAGTATGTTATATACCTTCCCAGACTTGTGAAGAACTCACCAACAGTACCCACTGCCAAGTCCAGCAAAGACTCCCACTTGACACGTGTCACATTTATTTGTCAGAGCTGTTCTCAACACAGCAGCAAGACTGTGACTAGTCAAGGCAGCAGCAGCGCTTAGCCCAACAGCTTAAACTTGTTCCTTTGCACGCGCTCTTTAACCATTTTTATTCTAAACTATCTTGGCCATGAGTACTACACAAAGGCCTCCTCTGATCCCACAAAGAGACAGCCCTTTCCTCCTAATAATGTAGTTTAAAAGACTGTTTAGCATAACTCTTACAATACTTATTTTCTCTGTGGGAAATCTTCTTACAGAATCAGAATAATTTAGGCTGAAAAGGACCTCTAGAGGCCATGTCCTCCAATTCCCAGTCAAAGCAGTGCTGATTTCAAAGTTAGAACAAGTTGTTCAGGGTCTTGTCCAGTCAAGTTTCTAAATCTCCAAGGTCAAGTCTTGCAACCTCCACAGACCTCAGGTCAGAGCTTAACCATTCTGATTGTTAATTCTTTTTTCCTTGTGCGCAGTCAGAATTGCTCCATTTCTATATGTGACAACTGCTCCTCATTCTTCCTCTGTACACCTCAGAGAAGAGCACTGCTCTTCTGTTCCAAAACAGCCTATTAGGAAATGAAAGGCAACAATTCACCTTCACCTTCTATTCTCCAGGCTGGGCAAACCCAGATCCCCCAGCATCTCCCTGTATGCCATGTACTCCAGACACCAACTGAAACAAGGTGGCTGTTCCAAGTTAAGACTCTTTAAATGGTTTATGAAAGCATAACAAAGCCTTTCACATGTTTCACCTTGATCATACAACATTGGTTTACAGGTCTGCTGACACACACAGGACCATTGGTACCTTACTTTCTGATCCCAAAGAAAATTCTGAGGACAACCTCAAAGGAGCAGCAAGCTAAGGATTTGACAACATAAGGCACTGAGTGGCATCTCAGATCATCTAAACCCTCTGGAACACCACTTTTTTAAGAGTGCAAACAAAAAAAATCAACATATAAAAAAACTTTAATGTGGTTTAGAATGTAGCTATACAGCTTCCTGCAGTTGACCCCAGAAAAATAAAAGACATGTGATGTGTAACTTCCTTTGACTTTTCTTTGAACTCTAGATAGAAGGCTTTAAAGAGCAGGATTTTTTATTATTAATTACTTTTACAATTTTTGTTAAAATTTTCAAATAGTACCTAATGCTAAAATATCTGCATGTACCAATTCCATGAGCTAGAACACCCTCTCAAAGAAAAACAAAAAGTTTCTAATCATTATTTTGAGATAGGGTACACTGCATTACTTTGATGAAGTGAGCAGTACCTGCCCCTCACTTGACAGTGTTAATTCCAAAGCATTTGCAGAGAATCTAGACATAGATCAAAGCAGATACAACAAGAAGGATATGTAAGAAAAAGAAGATCTGTTACCCTCACTGAGCTACTGAGAGCACACTTCCTTGCATAGCAGCACAAAGCACGCCCTCACAGGGCATGAATCAGGTTTCATTCAGAGACCCAAGGAAGTCAGCTTTCCATACAATTTCATAGGATGTTCACCATATGCAAGAATGGGTTTAATAAAGATTTTATTTATTATTTATTTAGAGCTTATCTTCTATTACTTTGCTACATATTGCTGCCACAAGGAGCAGCTTTTCATATCTGCCTAGATAAGACCTAAAACCTCTGGAATCACGACAGCCAAATACTCCAACAATCAGCAGTCCCAGACCTTAAGATTGTGCTGTGCAAGTTCAAAACCTGTCCCCTTGGCAGACACAGCAGTTCCACCCAAGAACACAATATGTATTAACACTGAAAAATAGACATGGAACTATTCATACATACAAATACACCTGTATATCAATTTGTGCATACTGATAGCAGAATTGTGCATATTACACACATACCCCACACTACACACATAACCTTCAGCAATTTAAGAACAGTAGCAAACACCAGCGTCTGTAATATTCTGCATCTGTGAAATAAAAGCCATGGCAAACACACCAGAGCTGTCACAGGGTAATGGCACTTCACCAGTGAGCCTTCTGCAACTCTGGAATAGCATGAGCACCCAGCCCCACAGTGCCCTCCTCCACACCAGCCTGGGACACAGGGGACAAGCTGTAGCCCTACATGAGAAGTAAAAGAAAAACTATTGTGCCTCCTGGGAGAGGCCCCTCTCTTGCACCCAGCACGAACACACACACACGTCAGCACAGGACTCAACTCGGCTCTGAAGTTTTACACATGACCTGGAAAGATTTTGCCATCACTTGTCTAACAAAAAGAACAAAACCCACTCTATGTGCAAAGCTTTTTAATGCCTCCAAGACTGGCACTTTTATGTCTCTAGGTTGGGGTTTTTTCCCCCCTTCTTCCTATCCTCTCCACTTAAGTTACATAGAGACCACCTCCAGAGGGCCATGCTAATTAGCAACAGCTTGCACTCTGCATTAAAACTAAAAATAACCCCAAAAAATCTCGTGAAAAGAAAAACTGAATGACCTCATATGCTTTTCATCATTTCAGTAATATTGGTGTATTTTAATTATACTTAAATAATTTTAGTTCTGATCTGAGAAACAGACTAGCTATAATTGCTGAAAAATAAAGTTATAAATTAGACGTGAGATATGGTAGAGTCTATTGCCCTACAGACTTGCTATAAAGTGCTACAAAAATATACATGGCTGTAACCAAAACTGACAATAAGCAGCTCACTGTCTGAAGATAAAACAAAGAGGTGAGCAGTAGAGAAATGTTCAGCTGCTGCAGCAAGTAAATCCAAAACCTACAAAGTATTACTTCAACAAACTAAAGAAATATTTAATAAAATTAAGTTCTTTTCACTTTTCACTAACATGAGTAGCTCCTAAAAACAAGAAAAAAAACACGTTCCTTATAGGTAAATGTCTATTCTACAAATTTTCTATATTCTCCTCTATTTAATTTGGCTTTTTCACAATGGGCCTGATTCTGCTTCCTTATGTGTGTACTTCTTATATGTTCAGCATTCACCAATCTATCTACCTTGAATACAAACTATAAATTACAGAAAATGAGAAGTTCAACGACTCTTCCAGTCTTAACAATTTCCCAGTACTGTAGCAAACAAGATACTGCACATTGTTTTGAGGGAGGGAAATATGATTTCACTGACATTTCATCAGTATCCTGAGAGTCAAAGATCATCTCCTATAATATTGAATATTTAATTGGAACACGACATACAAATATGAAAATAATGGACATCATTTTTCCCCAGTATCTTGTCTAAGCTTTAACAATAGTTTGCACTTTCAATATTCATTGCAGTAGACTCCATTATTATAATTAAGATCAGCTAAGCTGTTTCAGAGAATTTCAATAGCTACTGTCTCCTCCTAATAGATAAACAAGAGAGAGTCAATGATATTGAAAGACAACAGATTTAATGCAGAAAACTTACAGAGTTCAATACTACAAAATATAACTGAAACAACAGGTTATTAAACCAGGCAAGATATTAAAGCCCTGTGCATAAAGTAACTCCTAGCTGAGAAGGGTTAGGAAAACTTGCACCACAACAAATCACACTCTGTAACTGCTCATAACAGCTGGATGACGATGGCTGGACTTCGTATTGTATCCCACTGAAGAGTGGCAGCCTTTTTAATCATTGTTTGTATCACCTACCAGGAGAACTCCCCTGTGGGGTGCAAAGTGACGGAAAACTAATCTTAGTCTTTAAAATACCTGTACTTCTTGTGTGAAACACCAGTATTACAATAGACCTAGTTGAATCTGCTTGTAACTCTGATTTCACATGCGTAAATCCACAGAAGCCAACAGGAACTTAGTTTATGCTACCTACCCACCATATCCATATCGACAGAAGCGTGAAAATGGATGATCCCTTTCAGGCACACCTGGCTCAAACTCCTACTGCACACACCTACAGACACACATAGTTAGAAATTTGCTGCAATAATTCATTTATTTCTACAGAAATGCGGATATGTGAGAACATTGAGCTTTCTACACCTCACCCACACTAGAGACCCACTACCCTGAAAACAAGCTCTATCAATAAAACCCTTTTACTACTGACATAGACAAAGTTACCTCAGCAGAAAGTGAAAAAGCAGTCCTTGGCGGTGCCACTCCTTCTACCTGGAGAGAACCCAATTTTCATGTGTAACAGACACACTTAACCATAACGCTGTTAGGGTGAATTAGCCTGAGGACTGCAAGACCTCTGCAAGAAGGTGCAAAAGAGCTGCAAAGTACCCCAAAGTGCAACCACCTGCGGTGGAGCCACTTTGCATTCTTCACAAGCACACTTAGTCACAACATAATGACAACCCAGGTTGAGGCACTCTCATTTACTAACACTGTGACACTACTACACAAGGACAAATCCTGGAACCCTTCCTCTAGCAAAGTATATTTTGCTGGAAGCTGACCCACATAAAAAGCTGAGGATCAGCCTTCTCTGATCATTAAAACAAGACACTGACAGATGCTGACACATCAAGCTCTCACCCAGAGCTTGGGTCATAAAGGAATGATTTAATTAATATTTTAAATCAAAACCAACCTTCTTGGTTAAAAAACAAAGCACATGCTAACTCCTGATGCTCTTATTTTAGGAGCAATGGTTTTTTATTCAGTTTTGTTTCCAACTCTTCCCAAATGACATAACCAGAACTGCAAACAAGTGATGTCCACATAGCAACTCCTACCACAATGACCCAACTGATCTAAATTTACATTGACACCACCTTACCTTAAATCAGCTTCTCCCACATACACATAGGCTTTTGCACTAGGTATCCAATTCCTTCAGTCAGCCATAACATCATATATAATTAACCTATGCTTGCTAAACTTCCTCATGAGAACTCCTCTAAGAGAAAGAGACGAAGTGCTGTCTCAGCGAATTTCCTTTCCTTGGGCTGTCCTGGTGGGCATCTTTCAGATCCAGCACAGTCCTTGGACAATAATATTTTCTATTGCTCCATTAACCACTTTGTTTTCAGAATCCATGCTATTGTTCCCTTCCCTCTTCAAAGCATAAAGTTTACTGGCGGTAATTTAGCCCCTCATATTTTGTTACACATAGCTTGCTTAAATGCTATTAAAAGCTCGTCTCCGCCAAAGGCAAGATATGAACACCATCCAAACCAGCCACGGATGCAAACGACCGAACTGTCACTCCACATACAAACAACAACGTGCCACCAGAAAACGCCAGAAATGCATAAAGAGCATCCCTATTACCTCCTTGCATCAACGCCTGTGACAAGCACGCACACTGCCAAGCCTCCTGTATTTGCCAACCGTGGATCACTCCCTGGCAGGCAGCAGAAGGGATCCAGCAGATCGCCACACCGCCAGCCTCACTCACCCAGAAGTAATCCCTGCTCCAGCCGTACAGCTCGCTGCCACCGCGTCCCAACAATATCCTCCGGCGAGGAGAGGAGCCGCAAAACTGAAGTTTCACTCCCGAAAGGCGCAGGAGAGCCGCGGTGCCCGGCTGCCCGAGTTACCGGGGCACAGGACTAGCGGGAGGTGATGCGCGCAGCCGGCTGAAGGACGGGCACCGCGGCTCTCCCTGCGCAGGAATCTCACCCACAAGGCGCACATCGCTGGGGCTCTGCTCTCGCACACCGAGCCACTCTGCACAGCGAGCGCTGCCGAGACCCATCGCCTTGTTTTAACCACATCTGTAAACACGAAGTTTTTTGGGATTTGGGTTGTTTTGGTTTGGTTTTTCTTTTTTTTTTTTTTTTTTTTTTTTTTTTTTTTTTTTTTTTTTTTTTT